>JAODUD010000019.1:9475982-9492898 GCA_026784285.1 Stomatorhinus walkeri | reverse complement strand
GAGAAGGCCGGCTAATCACAGGAGGCAGGGTACACCCAGAGGAGAAGGCTGGCTAATCACAGGAGGCAGGGTACACCCAGAGGAGAAGGCCAGCTAATCACAGGAGGCAGGGTACACCCAGAGGAGAAGGCCGGCTAATCACAGCAGGCAGGGTACACCCAGAGGAGAAGGCCGGCTAATCACAGGAGGCAGGGTACACCCAGAGGAGAAGGCCGGCTAATCACAGGAGGCAGGGTACACCCAGAGGAGAAGGGCAGCCAATCACAGCGCACACTCACATGGGCAGAATAAGTAACACACAGACCAATAGTCAGAGACAATAATTCACATGGACGCAGGGAGAGTAAGCAGGAGCATCAAGCCACAATGTTGCCGTTTGAGCTGCAAAGCCACCCGCTGGAGAGGGTAACACTCCCATTTCTGAATGGACTAAGCAGGGCCTTTGCTATCAGTCACTGGCGAAAGGCTCAGCCGTTTTCCATTCAGCTTGCCTATGCATTGCACAGCGGTGGGTAGCATAGTGACAGCGCCATTGAGGAACCAGGTTCCTTATCATTAAACCTACATCTACACCTGTTTCATCTACACCTCCTATCCAAAAATACATAAAATGCAAAATAAGAGTGTTAAAGTAAAACAAGGTATTTTGTCATAATCCTACGTCACATTATGAAATCTAAATACTTAGTTACAGCTTGCCATTCCCTGTTGTTCTGTGATACAAAGTGGGAATATCATTTACCACAGAATCATTTAGATACACACTGATGCTAATGCATCTGATTATTTCATATAGTCCAGTACTACAGTATATCATACACTCCTGCCTCCACTCCTGCCGGATGTCTAAAATGTAAAGAGTGGCATTGATAAGCTGTTGCCATGGTGATCTGGTAGAAATGCGATCTCCAAGGGACCATTGGACGGACGGTTGCATATCAGCTCTGAGCAGCTGACCAGCTTGAGCTCGTATTTTTGAAATGTTTAGAGATTATTACATGGAGCTGTCTCCTAGGACAAACGTATATTATTTCTGGCCTCTAAATATTCAGGCCATGTGAATAATTATGATGCACATACAACAATGGAAAAATCTGTGGTACTGTCCTGAGGCTGACAGATGTACAATACATGGACAGAGGTTCCTTAGTCTCAGGTAAATCGCCTCTGGATCTAGGAGTCTGTGTCACCAGCACTGTACTTTTTAGTGTAGTCTAAGAAAGCTTAAGGTTAATCATATAATTAAACTGAAATGCTTGAAGAACATGTTTTCATACTAGTTTTTACAATGCACAAATATCAATATTTTTAAGACTATTTAAGATTTTTAATATTTTTAAGAATACTGTGGGTAATTTTTACTGGATAATTAGAAGGCATTTTTTGTTAATGTATAAATATAAAATTAGAACAATCAGAGAAGTGAATGACATTTTCACATCCATCCACAATCCAGGAAGAAGGAAACAAACATGGGGATAAGTCCTAAAAGCCAAAGGCATCAACCCAACATCTGCTTGGCGTCTGCATGGTGTCTGCTTGGCGTCTGCATGGTGTCTGCTCGGTGTCTGCATGGTGTCTGCTTGGTGTCTGCTTGGCATCTGCATGGTGTCTGCTTGGCATCTGTATGGTGTCTGCTTGACGTCTGCATGGTGTCTGCCTGACGTCTGCATGGTGTCTGCTTGACGTCTGCATGGTGTCTGCTTGGCGTCTGCATGGTGTCTGCTTGGCATCTGTATGGTGTCTGCTTGACGTCTGCATGGTGTCTGCATGGCATCTGTATGGTGTCTGCTTGACGTCTGCTTGGCGTCTGTATGGTGTCTGCTTGACGTCTGTATGGTGTCTGCTTGGCGTCTGTATGGTGTCTGCTTGACGTCTGCATGGTGTCTGCTTGGCATATGTATGGTGTCTGCTTGACGTCTGCATGGTGTCTGCTTGGAGTCTGTATGGCGTCTGTATGGCGTCTGCTTGGTGTATGCTTGGCGTCTGTATGGTGACTGCGTGGTGTTTGCTTGGCTGTGATGTGGCCATTCTCCACTCTTTGCAGTAAAACGACTGAATGAGGTGAAAATCCACTTCCTATCACAGAGTAAAAATGACCTAGCGTTGTGACACAATAGAATTATTTACTTATTTACTTGTTCCGCTTGAAGTGGTTTCTGGGACATGTAGAGACATGAATTACAAATATTTGGAGAGTTTTTCATAGTTTTGATAATGTTTCATTACAGTAGTTTTGGGCCTAAAATACTATGGGAGGATGTGATTGTATTAGTAAATGTTTTGGTTAATGTGCTGTTGTAAATGATACAGCTCGTCTAATCAAGAATGCCAAATCAATCCTTTGCACAAACAAATGGAAATGATGCAGACGATTACTACCGTAAGACCTATAATCATACTGTGAGGAAATCCAGCTTTTTCTGAAGGTTGTGGTTTTCTCTGTATATTTATCAGCATTTAACTTGATCTACCTGCTTACCTAAACAATTATGGGCAGGCGCTCAAGAGACAAAGAATAAAAGTTTATTTTTCCTGTAGTATTCTATCCATTCATCCATCCATCTTCAATAACCTTTTATTCAATGTAGTGCTGTGGTGACCCAGAGCCCATCTCAGGAGGGACAGGGTACAGTAGACACCCTTGGTGGGATGTCAATATGATGCATGTTATTGGTCGTCTCTGCATCAGATATATAAGTGGCAGATACTCAGCATGTAATTGCCCAGCTAAATCTATCCTATAACTGCACAGCAGATTGCTTGTAAGGACCTCCACCGATTCTCACCATAATGACTTTGCTGTATTTAGATTCGTAGGCTTGCGGCTGATATCGCTGGAAAGGCTGCCCTCCCCCAGAACAAGTGGAGAGATACATCAACAAGCAGATGAGATTCATTTTCAGAATATTATATTTCATGCAGAAATGAAGTCTTGGTTCCCCTTATAAAGAAATTCATGCTGTGCTTGCAGACTCGACAGATGGTACATAAAATAAAACTGAGAACAGTTTGAAAAGTGCTTGGAAATCGTACCTGTAACTCTACTGGTGAGTCCTCAAAGGTTCTAAACCGCCATGCCACCTAAATTAAATATCTGGCTGTTAAAGATTTACAGAACGTGTCAGAAACTGAAGCGTCGGGAAGGGCATAAACTGTAATAATCAGCTGGTAGCCACATTCCTGATCTTGCCCGTTTGGCACCATCACAGGCTGCCAGAGCTTAATGTTCCGAGCTCCAAATCCTTCCTTAGAGATCGAGTTAGTACTAAGTATACTGTGCAGTGTGTAGCGTGTCTGCTTGCATCCTCAGAGGAACAAAAAATGCTAAAGAGGAGAAAATAAATACAGTTTCAGAAGAATAATGTCTAAGGATCACTTATACTTACGCTGATGAGAGATCAGCCTGATGTCCTTCATGTTCCTGCCCACGTTCCTTGGGCTGTAGACTCTGCATTCGGCAAGCAGATGGATGAAAGACAATCAATACATTCTGTACCCTTTTGTTTTCTCATACTTTAATACTTTAATGGTAAGTTCACTCTTTTTTCTTGGAATTTCTTCATTCATTGTCAACCACATGTCCTGGTCAGCATGACAGAGAGCCAAGGGGGGCAGCACCGTCCTGTGGCCCTGTGACCTTTACTGTGGTAAGGAGCCGTTTGAGCTGAAAGACTGACATCGTCGGGAGAGTGTAAAAACAACCATCATCACAAAGATGCTGAAACGAGTGTGCTGTCACCACAGCCCCTCCAGCAACTCTCACAGGCCACCCTGAAGCCTTGAGGATGGCAGAATGTTCCGGAATGGGTGGCCCTAGCGGACATGCAGCCAGCTGTAGCGTTTAGCCATCACAGACCAGCACTCATGAGAAACAGTTTTATACACAGTAGCATACCTCTAATTTAACTTAAACACCCAATTAGCACAACCGAGTTGACAGTTTCATGAAAAATGAAATTACAGGGTCAGAATCCGATGTGTAAATATATCACGCATATAAACATTCACAGGTAAGTTGGTAAGTGCATGTCCTCAGGTATCACTCAGTACGTGTCCTCAGGTATAGCACAGTACATATCCTCAGATATATAAAAGTAAATGTACAGATAAAGCACAGTACATGTCCTCAGGTATCACTCAGTACATGTCCTCAGGTATCACTCAGTACGTGTCCTCAGGTATGGCATAACGCATGTCCTCAGGTATAGCACAGTACATATCCTCAGATATATCAAAGTACATGTACAGGTAAAGCACAGTACATGTCCTCAGGTATCACTCAGTACGTGTCCTCAGGTATAGCACAGTACATATCCTCAGATATATCAAAGTACATGTACAGGTAAACCACAGTACATGTCCTCAGGTATCACTCAGTACGTGTCCTCAGGTATGGCACAATACTTGCGCTCAGGTTCACACCCCATGAACAAAGAGAAGCAGCCCTGTAAGTGGATCAGCCAGGGGCGACGCCTCTCTGACCTGCCTTTGTTTGCCGTGCTATTGAGGCCCTGCCATCCAATACGCCGTCTCTGGTTTCCCATTGTGGCGGCCGAACCCGGGGCTTACTCACACTATTCCCAGGGAAGAAACGGGAGGGGTGACAAACCAGATTCCAGGCCGTCTGCGTTGGAGTGACGACTAAGAGTCTTTGGAAGCCTTTTTAACAAAAAGAGGCTGGTTCATGCTAAACCCCTGGTTAAGGTCTTTGGATTTACTGAGATTGCCGTTGCTCTCTTTCCCAGAAAGGTACAATTCCAGTCCACACAGGTAGAAGCAGTGGGTTACTCTGCCTCATTAACTCGGAGGCATCCTCTGTGGAGGTTTTCGTGACCTCACTGCTGATATTTTTTTTTTAGACACCCTGAAGTGTCATCATGATAATAATCTAATCTTTCTCTTGACTGCTGTCTCAGTATTTCACTTTCTGAAATAAAGAATTCTATTTTTGGCATGTTCGGCAGAATGCATTTGTACACCATGAAATGAAACCGCAGTGACCTTTCTCACAGAGCAGACGGCCTGTCAGAGGAGGGCCAGTCTCATCTCCAGAACGTTCTATGCCAGCTGTCGGTCAGACAAGAGCATTCAGTTGTGTAATAAGGACATAATGTAGCCTCTTCTTTCCTTCTCCTTGGAGGGACAAGCTTTTAGTCTTTATCCTTATGTTTAAGTGTCTCTCTGCCTGTCATTAAGTCCTGTGTACAAGGATTCACCAAAGTGCAGGACATAGAACATCCCAATTTGACTGTTTCATTGTTCTCATTTGTTTTTTTTATATTGTTTTTTGGTTCAGTCTATTTAATTATTATTATTATTATTTGTATTATTATTGTTTCCTATGTCATCTATTTGGCAACCATAAGATTGATTGATAAGATTGACTAGCCAATGAAATCCCATTCTACACTCTACGGCCAAATCCAGCTTATCCAAGATATCATTCTGAAACCAAGGGTATGAGCATGAAGTCGGGAAGTTGGTTTGCCCTTATTTGCTATAATAGCTTCTGCACTTCAGGGACGGCTTTTCATTAGATGCTGGAACTTTGCTGGTGGGATTTGTTGTCATTCAGGTTGTGAATAACAATCACTTAAGCCCCAACCTTGTCAGGATGTGAGATTCAGGGGTCCACGCTTCCACAGGGCTCTGTTTTCGGGGATGGACTCTCTCGCCATCAAAGCCCGGTCGGGGGTCCTGGTTTGGAGAAGGCAATCCCTGGAGTGTCATGATGCTGCTCAGCCACAGGGGGCGATGTGGCCGAAAGATCATGTGACGTCCCATGAAACTCTGAAGCTGTCACATTGGGGGGTGTATTAATAAACATCAGGTACATTAGGAGCACTTCACGGGCACTTAACCAGTGGTGCTTTAGATCAAATTCCACGCCCCCTTCCAACTTTGTGAGAGGTCGAAGGCCTGTCATCCGTGCCTGCTGGTATAGCTGGTGTGCAGTCACCCCACAGTGCATCCCGGCTTGCAGGGCCAGAGTGACTGAATGCATCCGCCCCGCCGCTCTCGTGGTCTCTGACACCTCCAGGAGAACGCTAAATCAAACAAGACAACCCTTATTTAACACCATCGCCTTTATCGTAACTCACTGCCCAGAAATGAGTTGAAACTCTGGCCCAGTGAAATGGGGAACAAGGTTTTAAATCACATCGTTTATTAATTCTGGCAGTACCCATGAAGTGAGGGGGGTCAGAGTATTATGGTTTTATGGTTTGAATGTTATACATTACCGCATACTTTAAGTTAAATTGGACATCAGAGATCATTATCTAATGTGATCCCTCATCTGCCCCTTGTCCTTGCAGGTGGGGGATGATGATGTTCCACACTGTATGCTACCTGCATGGTGTCCTACTGTTTTTCTTAGCCTGAGGGATATAGATGATGAGGGATATAGATGATGAGGGATATAGATGAACAATGGGATACAGTATCACTGGTACAGGCCGGCCACTGCTGTTCCCCCATGGCCCTGGGGTTTGCTGCAGGGGGGGTCGTGCTGTTTCTGCGATGAAAGTGTCCGTGGTCCTGAGGACAGCCTCTGTAAATAATCAAGATCGAGCCCTATCTTTTGACAGGATTCTGGTTCTGAAAGGGATTCAAGAACCTCAGGAAAGGGGATAATGGAGTTTTTTTTACAGGCAATCCCCTTTTAAGATCTCTCTGGAGTCCGTGACGGGCTGTTGAGGCTGGGGCTGGTGCGAGGTGCACCCCCTATGGGGTGTGACAGAGACAGTAACTGTAGGCTGTCTGTCCTGTGCTTTGAAGGCAGCTGTGCTGGACTAGATGGATGTTGACTCACTCCAGGTAGAGTCTCTTCCCCTGTGTGATGTCAGCTTACCTCACGCCACTTCTCCTCACCTCCCCAGGGTGGAAACAGGACACCCTTTCTCTCTTACTCCTATTAACCCCAAAGGGCTCATTGTCACAGAGGTGTCAGGCTAGGACAGAAGACAGTCAGCATTAGTCAGCTGGGTTCTGCAGGCAGATGAGACAGTGGTGATGCATGTGTCCAGCCAGGTCCGTCCCTCTGCGATCCGGTAACATTACGGATATCATTGGAAATCTCACAATGAGTCACTTCCCATCAGTATGGATCTGACAGACAAACAAACGTGGAATTTATTTTATGTTGTTACCTTTAGTAAACCTAACCAGCAAAATTGTTAAATTAACAGTCATGGTTATGTTAGTGAGTAGTTGAACACATAAAGTAGTCAGGCAATTAAGTGAGTAATACTTTTTAACCCATTATTATTGGTACTAGTCTTGGTAATTATTATTTATTTTGTGAGTACTTTAAACAGCTGTAATTAAGTACCTTACATCTGCTGGATATTAATGAAGTGGTTCAGTGCTGATGGCAAAATGTTTAAAATTCTGTCTGAGGTTTGGACCTGAAACCTGGCACTGCTTTTTTTGCTTTTTTTACCCGGTCAGGTTGATGGGACGGGACGTGCCCTGAGGGCAGCGCCAAGTACCGGAGCGTGTGCCATGCACGGCGTGACTGCACGCGGTAAATGGATCCACCATTTCCTGCCATTGCTGTTTTGAAGGTTCTACCTTTAAGTTAAAGATTAAGGTTTATTCACAGCTTTCTGTGAAGGTAAAACAGGGATATTCTCCATTGTTACGGTTCACGTGAGTTTGTGATACCGGAATGGTAATGAAATGTGATTTATGCTCCAAGGGTAAACAGCTGTTTCATTGTTCAACTAAACCAAGCTGGGATGCAGTGGTCATGCTCAGTAAATCTACTCCTACAGCGAATCTGACGTGTTTGAAAATAAACTTACCACAGGTACTCTCTCTAATATTTTTAATATCAAAAACACAGTAATTTTATACTTAGAGGTGCTATTTCACTCATGTGGTGCTTAAACACGGTGAGTTCCTTGATGTGAGCCTAACGCAGTCTTAGGCTGGCATTACTGGGAGCTGAAAGCCCACCTCCGCTGAGAGAGACTCTGAAGATCATGACGTGACATTGGCACCCGCGCCTGCTTCAGAAGTCAATATAGGAAATGTAACCAACGTTTAATAGGGGTCTGTTTATGTGGACTGTAAAACCTCATCGGTGTAGTACCTTGATACAACGTGCTCTAACCCAAGGGTATCTTGCCTGCCTATAGAAGCTGGCTGTAATACAATTCTTCATTAAATATATCGTTTTTAATGAGTCGTATTTAAGCAGCACATTTAAACATGGAAAAAAAACTCAAGAGATGCCAAGCTTTTGTGATCAGTGAATGTATTGGATTACATGACAAGAGGCATCATGTCAGAGGTGTGCCCACAGTGAGATATATAACAGGTAAAACTCAGCTCTGGGAAGTGGTTCTGGAGAACCCACTACTGATAATGGACTTCAGATAAAGTCAAAAGCTTCATAGTTACCGAAGTTGAACATTCGTATGAAAATGAAGACGGCCGCAGGCCCTTTCCTACATCATGATGCCATCTATTTTAAACCTTAGAACACAGAGGAGGCCTTTCTAGGGCTCCCTCACAGCTGCAGGGCCACCGTGTGGAGTCTGGCCCCGACTGAGGCCTTGCGTCAGGAGAATCTTTGCCAGGAGGGAAGGATGTGTTTGGACAGAGAGTTGTTTATGCTCTTATGAGGCGTTTTTGGGATGCTGCCACTTGTGAGGGAACTGCACACCTTAGGTCCGGAGGAGCAGTGTGTAATCTCAGCGTAAGCTGACTGGGCGGTGCGAGTAACCGGCATCACAGTGCTCAGAAGCATCTTGTGAGCTAAATCACTACAGCAGTTAAATATGGGGAATATTGGACTCTGCAGTCTGCAATACACAGCAAGCCATCATTTTTTGCGGGTGCTAAGTTAATTAGTAATTGTGTGTTCTTTAGCTCGAAGGGGAATATTCTTCAGCTGTAAGGACAGTATCCTTTATCCCCATGGGGAGTATCCTTTAGCCCTAAGAGGAGTATCCTTCAGTCCTAAGGGGAGTGTTCTTCAGTCCTAAGGGCAGTATCCTTTAGCCCTAAGAGGAGTATCCTTCAGTCCTAAGAGGAGTATCCTTCAGTCCTAAGGGGAGTCTCCTTTAGCCCTAAGAGGAGTATCCTTCAGTCCTAAGGGGAGTCTCCTTTAGCCCTAAGAGGAGTATCCTTCAGTCCTAAGGGGAGTGTTCTTCAGTTGAAAAATAGCAGATATATTACCTAAGCCTGGATCTTCTCCCTCACTAGTCATATATACAGTAAATTCAGTGAAAGACGGCTGGTTCACAGGGTCATTCCCATGATGTTTATTTCCTTTTAATGATTCTATCTTGGTACATGTCTTATTTACCTTTTACGGACAAAGTGGTTGAGTCTCAGAGGTAGCCAAGACATGTCTGTGTATTGAGCAGGTGTATTGAATTATTGAGTTTTTACTCACTGTTATGCCGAATCCAAACTTGGAAAAAGATAAACCATCCCCTGCCTTACAACAGTATTCGACTGACTGCTGTTATATGCCTGTGCAAGCACAAAATCAGACGTTTTCTGTAATGTAATTCATGCATTTCTTATGTTAACATTATGTGTGTTCATACAGTGAGAAGCTGATAGCATCACTGCAAATGTCAGGTAAGTCAGCCCAAGAAGGCAGAAGTGTTAGATGGTAAGTGAGCAGGACAGATACAAGTACTAAGGCCACAGCTGAATTTATCTTGCAGAAAGTTCTGTCCACCATTAAGAAGCAGTCCACCACCTCAGTTACACCACCTAATGCCTCCTGAGAAACCTAACCTAACCCTTGAGCCCGCAGAAAGATCAGTCGACTAAAACAACGCGCACATAAACCCGTCACTCCTGTAAGTACAGACAGGACACGCCGTACTGAATGTAATAAGACGCGGCGGCTGCTGTTGTGTGTGAGGCATGTGTCCACGTGGACAATGTAGCTCATTCTGCAGCTGTTGGGGTGCAACCTAATCCTCCCAGATGTTTCTCTGTTTTCCTCCCCCCTACTCTCCCCTCAAGACAGATCCACGCTTTTGCGGGGGAGGCAGCAGTAGGTGAGGACGTCACGCGCGGGAGCCGCCCCAGTAAACGGCACCGTGACCTGTCCGGAACCCGGACATCTGCGCCTGAAGCGATGGACCCTGAGAGGCCCCGGAGGCGAACTGGAATGTTCCTTGCCCAAGTAAACTTTGATGTGGTATCTTCAAAGCTCAGTTTTGATTAACTGCTTAGCCTGCCTCATGCCCTGTTTGTCATATACGGGGGTGGGATCTAAACGGTCTCTCGTTACTTTGTCCCTCCGTGTTCTGACCCGGCATAAAAGCAAGATGGGCTGTACCCTCCACAAAGATAGCTACAACACCGTCCCTGGCAGGTGTCCATCCCGACTCAAATCGGCGCACGGTGATGCAGATGAGTGTGCGCCTACTGCTGAGTCCCCTCTTTGTTTCTGCCTTCCCTCTTTCATCTCAGCCCTGACCGCCTCCACCCCTCCGCTTTCTCTCTTCTCTCAACATGTCACTCTCCCAGGTCCTGCACTGATATCATATGTCACAGAAACTGACATGCGGTGGAAATTTAAGGAAAATGACGCGTTCCTTCAGCCCAGAAAGAATGCATCATGAGACTGACTGAGAGAGTTAAGTCAGTTTAATTTATTGTTCTAGTTTAATTCTAAATTAAAATGCATGCTGGGTACATGGAAGAAAGCTGAACAAAAACACGTGATTGAGGTTAAGGTGTGATAGCCTTCAGGATCTGAGACATCCAACTGCTAATATCCATACTCACATCACAATCATCACATGACACACCCACTGACTCAGTATGAATTGGCTCTTCTGTTATTAACCATTTCTCATCTTGACTGGTAGCAATTCTATAGCACAAACCGTCCATCCATCCTCTGTCACTATTTGTCCAGCATTGAGTGGCAGTAGGTTTGGACGTTTGCCAAGAAAACTGAGGTAAGATCGCGGGGAAACACCCTGATTGGGGAGCCTGTCTGCTTGTCCATCACAGGGGACACACAGTCACACACTGTGGGACATCAGTTCATGAAACTGGACTGTGGGAGATGCCGGGAGGGGTTTTACATGCGGGGTGGGGGGTGGTGGCAATAGGTCTCTGTGTGCCAACCAATCACACATAAGGGTTAATAGAACTGATGATTAACCTCTGTTTAAATAAATACCTATTTGCTCATTGTAGTGTTGTTTCAGTTTTAAAAGTTTCATGCTTCTAGCGTCATGATTTCAGTGAAGCCTTAGGTGACGGGAATACCTTCTGGCTCCCTCTGGCACAGAGAGAGGCGTTTCTCTGGTCCAACGCCGGCTCATGCTCACCAAAATGAAACAGCAGCACAAGCAGGTTCCCCGAGTACAAGGCTTCTAATTCACGCCACATGCGTTGCTCGTCTGTAAAGGTCATTACCTGCTTGGTGTCAAAAAATAAGCCCCTTTAACTAGATTAGTTCAGGCCAGTTGTTTAGCTATTGATTATCTTACAATCCACATAAAATTGAAGCAGTTTTCAAAATCTAGAATTTGGTTGCCCAATCGACATCTACATATCCTATGAATCCATTCCGAATTAGGGCAGCACAATTAGCCATTTTTAAACCACAATCTCGAATTCATACCTGTATGCAATATCATTCCCACATGAAAATGCCATGTTTGCATTAGAAGGGAGATCTTACGCATCAACAAATTTGTACAGATGACAGGACTGAGCTACACCACATGAACAACTGTACAAAGGTAGATTTGAAAACGAATCTTATGTGTGTGACACAATGATTCAGACTCGAGGAGACCCTTCCAGTGACCGTAAGCAAGGAGAAAGAAATTTTCCCCACGCCAGTAACGCTGTGTTTATACTTGAAGAAAGTGGGTTCACATTCACTTATATGGAATATTTTAAGTTTCAAAGATGATAGCAGTCAAAGGCATGTGGTTTGCAAGAATTTCAGCTCACCAGGATAACCTAGCGGATTTGTAGAAAAACATTTGTTTGAAGGTGTTGTAATTAAGAGCAAACAAGGTTTAAGTCCATGTTTAGCATTTCTTACAGTTGGAAATGAGTTGTTTGTTAAAAACCAGGAGTGTGCCTTTTCTGTTCTGCAAAGCTGAGGTGACAGTCCCATTTCACTCTACACCCTATTATCCTACGATTACACTTTACATCTACAGATCCTATGAACACACTCTACATCCTCAGATCCTACGAACATACTCTATACTCTCAGATCCTACAAACACACTCTACATACTCAGATCCTACGAACACACTCTACACCCTCAGATCCTACGATCACACTCTACATCTACAGATTCTATGAGTGTGATAAAAATCCCCCACTTTGCACCACAAACCCTGCAGAAGAGAGCCATTCAACATTTTCTCTAGGGCATTTTTCTTGTGATGTCTAAATAGTCATATAAATTCTTTCAGCCTCCATCAAAGGCTTCTCATTGTCCTTTGGTGATTCACAAACAGTCACTAACAATGAACAATGACTGTTATTCTGTTTTCTATGCCCATGTGTTATATTGTCATGTTTTCCCTTCTCAATTTGGAAGTAATTTTTTCCCAAAAGTATATTATCAGGACTCTCCCGCAGCAGTAAATCAATGATGTTCAGATGTCCACAAAGCATGCTGTTTAAAGGTGTGTCTTGTTGGAGTGGATTGTATCCTTGTGTGAGTAAGACAAGAAAAACCTATCTGTAACCATTGAGAATACTATACATTTGACCTTTGAAGCTTGGTTTAGAAACTAACAAAGCATGTGTTAAAAGCTCTTCATGGATTTGTGACACGGGTTATGACTGCTTGGGTTGAACAAGAAAAACCTGCATCTCTCTGGGAACGCAAGAACTCTCACCGGATATATTCCACCTTTCAGCGTTTGACATTAAACATGAGTAAAACACATCTTAGAGCAGCGTTTCTCAAACCAGTTTTCGCTGACCCCAGATAGTCCACATTTTTGGGAACATAAATGTGAATTGTCAGACAGGAAGCTGAGAAGGAGCAAAAATATAGACCATCTGGGGGGGTCCCTGAGGACTAGAATGAGAAACTGTCTAAGCTCCAGGGAAAAACACTGGTCCGAAATCTTTTATGTATGGAATCATCACTGCCTCAGAACCCCTCCTGAGATATGGAGGGTGTAACAGAACAGAACCATCTATTCAAAGTGCTATCATGCAGAAATGGGTTTGAGGTTCTGGTTTACTGGAATCATATCCCTTTGGGAAAACATACAAATTCCGCCCACACGTTTCAGGCAGCGTCAGAATCCACAGCTCTTCAGGTGCAAGTCGAAAATTGCACGTAATGACCCACCCAAAGTCAGCGCATGATGTTATAACCTGAATTCAGTGTTTACATGTTGACCAGGTTTTCATACGAGTTACATGTTTATGACTGATGTATTGATGTTTATAACATGTTTTGTTCAACTTGAATTATTTAATTCCCCTTACATTTCCGCATGTAACCTAAAAGTGGCTTTGGTAACACTTTACTTTATGGGCCACAAATAATGTAGTATTACACACTTACTTGTACTAATTAAGCAAGTACTAATTCAGCAATAACTAAGTGTTAGTTACTGATCCTATGCTCATCCTTCATTAATCAGTCATAATGATTCATATATTTCATAGTTATTTCGTTTAATTTCTGTATATGTTCATGAGTTTTACTTGACTAGTAACATTGTTACAAAGCTTCTTGCACACCCTCAAGTAAAGTGTTACTGTGGTTTTTAATCTGAGTAAAATAGTAATAATTATATTGCAAATGCATAGCAGAGAAGCTGTGAGAATGTCATGGACTCTGCAGTGTCCATTAGTAGGATACCATTCTTAAAATTAACAGAGCAGTGCAAGAGAATTATACTACTATGTGACATTTATTATCCAGGGCATGACAGAGTCTGTGTACAATGTAATGATCACCAGTATGTCCATGTTCATGAACTCTGTGCTGAACCTCAGGCTCAGCATCACTCACCCTTGAGAAGTAAAGGATTTCTTTTTGCATGACATTATTGTTGGATATATTGCTCTGTAATGGTGGCACATGAGAGTTTGTGTTCCCTCGTCGATTCTGCAGCACCTCATGATTTACCATTAAACCAAAGAACTTGATCTGAGCCTGCTGATAAAACAGGGGATTTAGGAACCATGTTGCTGTGCTCGGACCGTGGATTCTGACCCCCAGGATTAATCTCGAGCTCAACATGCAGCTGTTGTCCTCTTATCCAGGGTTTTTCCTCTTCGCTGCACATCTAAAAGTTGACATCAATGGCCGGTTTGCAGGACCTTTCAGCTATCTACACATGTAAGAAGCATCACCGACCTCTTCTTGACATTTTGTAGATATGAGACTGCAGCTGAAATGCACTTCAAGAACATGCTGAGTGTCCGGGAGCCTCGGAGATATGCTGCCCTTTCGCCAGGTGATGTGCATAAGCAGAGGGCTCAGAGTTTGTATTACATTCTTGGATTCTCTTGATTCTGCAAATCCAAGCATGCTTGTTTTTGCTAACGATGTGAATGTGGGTGGAGCTCACTCAAGCAATGGTGAATAACGCCTACACTGCCAGGTCAGCTTCCCCCATTAGTGCCGCAGTCACGGTCATGCTCGCTTACAGTCATGCTTGGTTGTAACATTCATCTGTTGACAGCATTTATCGTATGCCTGCTCTTTGGAGTCAGATCAAAATCCAGTGAAATAAAGGAATGTTTGTCTATTTCACCTTGACCCCCCCCCCCCCATATAATTTCCAGCTTTAGTCATTTATTCAATACATTCTGGAGTGGTTAGAGAGGAACACTCAAATCTCATGGCCCGGTTAGCTGGGTCTGCAGCAGTGGTGGGACACGTATTGCTCTCAGGGTTAGCATTCTCTGCCAGTCATCAGATGATTGCTGGTTCAAATCCTGTGCTTGGCAGAGTGGTGTTACCATTGGGGCCTTGAACAAAACTCTTTACTCCAGAGACACTGCCTGACCCTACCTTCTCATCCAAGTAAGTTTTGGAGAAAAGTTAATATAATGTCCAAAGCTGTGAGATACTCTAGTATGTGTTCATATACCGTGTAGGGCAAGTGAAGGCTCAAGTTAAATATTAACCTTACAAAATTTCTTTCCCTGCTTCTCATTGACAAACCCTTATCAGTAAATCCTGATTCAGTTTTTTTACAAAACCTTTCTTCTCACTAATCACCCCTTAACAGTAATCCCTGCATCTAACTAACCACCTAACACAGAGACCAGCCTCTTGCTGATCACTGTATAACACTGAACGTTGCCTTCCATTGAAAACTTCTTAATACAATGCCAGCCTTTCACTAACAGACCTTTAACACTAAGCTTTATCTTCCATTGATAATGCAACATAAGGCCCTGTCTCTCATTAATAAGCACCAAACACTCAGCCTTTCAACGTCTACAACCCATCATTCATTTATAAATTAATGTTAGCTTAACTGGTAACACTTTGAGGGGACACAAATACTTAGTAGTAAATCAGTTACTACTGAAGTACAAATCATGAACAAATATAGTTGCTACTTAAGATGAAAGATTTGTCATGACTCATTAATGATGAATAAACATGACAACAGAATTTCACTTGTATTATTCATCACTTCTTCCTTCAGTCGTTCCTTTAGTGGTTCCTTCAGCAGTTCACTAAGAATTACAGAATTAACAGATATAGTAACAAATACAGTAACTGACTGGGATAAATGATGCATCACGATTCATTAACAATGAACAAAGATGATATCAGTATTTCACATGTTATTCATTATTTGTTCCTATAGTACTTTCTTTAATGGCTCCTTCAGAAGTTTACATAATTAGCAGATGAATAGCAACAAATATAATACTCTCTTGAGAAAAAAAATGAATGACAATTCATTATTGATGAACAAATATTAGATCAGTTTGTAACTAACACTGTGTGGTTAATTGATACACATGTAATAGCATAATACTACATTATTTGTGTCCCCTCAAGCGCTACTGCTTCACCAATCAGCATCCATCTATTTCCTGATGTAAGATCCCCATTCAGTCTCTCAGCCTCTCATCATTTTGATTCTTAGGTTTTTTTTAAGATTGCTGCAAAGACAACAATAGCATGAGAGAGAAATAACTCCTCATGCTTCAGACAGGATTGGGATGCTTGTCAGCGAGAGCACAGTACAGGCGTACCATGTAGGAAAGATCCTCCTTAACATTCTTCCCTCGGGTCGCACCAAAGGACATGGCTCTGAAGCAATTAACGCTGCAGTGAAGCTGGCCGGCTTTGCTTTGACCTCAAGGACACTCAAGGAGACAAATGTGCAAGAAACAACATGCTCTGTCTATGGCTGTACATTCTAAACCCATTTGGGGAAAATTTGTGGATAGAGATTTGTTATGCAGCTCAAATTTGCCCTATAATTATGAGTTCTTTTGGCTGATATGGAGTGTGCTACAGTAAAAGGTACATATTGCCTTCAAGATTTATTATATGTATTTTGCTTTACAAGGCATGCAGTCTCAGGGCTGATTCCCATCACCGCTTCAGAAAGGCAGCGATTTCACAGTCACTGGGCCTCAGGGCTGATTCCCATCACCGCATCAGAAAGGCAGCGCTCTCATAGTCACTGGGCCTCAGGGCTGATTCCCATCACCGCTTCAGAAAGGCAGCGCTCTCACAGTCACTGGGCCTCAGGCCTGATTCCCATCACAGTTTCAGAAGGGCAGTGCTCTTAAGGTCACTGGGCCTCGGGGCTGATTCCCATCACCACTTCAGAAGGGCAGTGCTCTCACAGTCACCGGAACTCAGGACTGATTCCCCTCACAGTTTCAGAAGGGCAGCGCTCTCATAGTCACCGGGCCTCGTGGTTAATTCCCCTCACAGCTTCAG
>JAODUD010000019.1:9465346-9475882 GCA_026784285.1 Stomatorhinus walkeri | reverse complement strand
AAGAGCAGCACTTTCACAGTTAGCAGGCCTCAGGGCTGATCCCCCTCACAGCTTCAGAAGAGCAGCACTTTCACAGTTAGCAGGCCTCAGGGCTGATCCCCCTCACAGCTTCAGAAGAGCAGCACTTTCACAGTCTCCAGGCCTGAGGGTTGGTTTGGGTCTCATTAAGCAAACAACCGTGCTGTTTACACGGTTGTTACACTGTTATTAACACTCCAAGCCTCTCTGTTTCACTTTCTTCTTTCCAGGGATCACAAATCACTTTCACTCTCTGTTGGAACTAGCAGTTTGTCATATTGTTCTATTTGTCTTTTAGATATTTCATAAACGTTACTGCTCATTGACAGTCATATTTGATATCTTTTGGTCCATAAGCTTGAAAGGTGAAGAAGGCTCACAGCATTTTACCCCTGTGTTTCTATGTCTGAAGTCCTCTGACACAGGAATTAAAGCAGGTGCCTCACACCTTTTGGAAGATCTTTCATATGCTTCTGCAAGATCCAAAGTATTTCTGGTACATTTCTACTCACGCCTTCCATAAGCCATCGATGAAAATGGCCAACGAGTGTGTTTTATTTTGGAAGATGCATTAAACACAATGCTGGTAAGAGGTATGGCTGCCTGGGTTAGTTATTATAACACAGAGACTTATTATAACAATTATTTTAGTTTTTTAATCAAACTAAACCTCCTGCAGCAGTGCTGTCCTGAGGTCAGACCGCTTGGATCAAACCTGCAGCCAACATTTGTACAGTAGGACAAAAAAGCACAATACTATGTAATACACTTTGTTTATTGACACTTGTTCTCCCCTGGTCTGCCTGGATGTATGAAAGAGAGCTATTCTTTCAACATCCCTTTCTAATTCATTCTCCCCCTGCCAGCTTGGCTAATGAGGCTGATTTTAATCGCTTCTTGGGCCCAGATGCTCCACTGGGGAAATGGCGGCCGCAGCAGCAGATGCACGGACATAAGGAGCTGGCTGGGCACGTGTCAGCGACGCGCATCAGCGCCGCGCGTCAGCGCCGCGCATCAGCGCCACGCGTCAGCGCACACTCTGGGGCTCTGAGAGCCCAGAGCGCTGATGCGTTCCCCGCCGGGTTGCATACTGACTGCCCCTTGGATCAGCGACGTCAAGCTGACTGTGCCTATGGCTGAGCGCTGCTGTGCCGGTTCTGTGACTCGACCCATTCTGGATGGAGTTACGTAAGTGAGATATAGAGAAACACTGGCAGATGCTATCACACATGCTGCCCTGTGGAACTTTGTCAAACCAGCAGCCAAGGGTGGGGAGGGTGTGGTATTAATGTGGTAACTGCACTATGATTTTACTGCATCAATTTGACTGGTCTTTTGACTTTGTAACCATGCTGCTGGATGGCAGCAGTTAAAGTTAAAACCCCACCCTATGACCCGACAGAACATGCCCTCTTATTGTTTAGGGAAAAGTGATGAGTTTGCCTCCAAGCTGATTAATCACTTGTATTTACATACAAATCTGAACCAGTTCAGACTAAGAGTGCAGAGGATCCACTATGTGAAACAGCTCTGTGTTCAGTGAACTGTGCTATGTGGGCAACCTGCACTGCATAACCTGCACTGCATAACCTGCACTGCATCCAGGAAGCATCCCATTCACACCGCCTTCTCCCATAGAATACCAAGCACATCTGATTTTCATGGTAATTCTTTGCAGCAACTCTGCTTTTGGTCAAAGGGCTGTAATATATGCTGGGTCTGAGAGAAGCAGCCCCCATCCTGTCTTCCAGTGACATGCTGAGTCAGATGCTCACAAAAAAAGTGTGTTGAGTTCCTGACTCAAACAACACTCCTTTCAAAAAGAACCCCCATAGTCCAGAGGAAGCCCCACTTTGGCCCTGGTGTGTCACTATATGGTCTTTAATTAGGTTGGGGCGCCTTGGCGGCGGTCCCTGTGGCATGGCAACGCTGCATGGGCAGTCCTTCCAGTGGCCTGAATGCCAGCAGGTGGCAGCCCAGCTAGCCAATCCAATGCCTTTCAGCAGAGCAAGGGGCCGCAATATAAATCTAAGCAAAGGACAGTACGGGTGCTGCTGCTTCGGTGATGGACAGGACCGGAACACTTCCCGCTGTCCCCTGGCTAATTGCAGTCGGCTCTGACAGGCCCCCGACCGATGGCCATGTTATGCCCTGTCACACTTTGGCCTTAATCCACTAAGATTGGTCTTTTCCTGCACGTGTGACATTAAGAGTGTATTGGGGGGGCAAATTGAAGCGGGTAATAGCAGCAACTTTCGTTTAAATCTGCTAGGTAAAGCAGAATGACATGATAGCTCAGTTGAAATGAGCCCTTTATGTCTGATACAATACATGAGAGCACAGTGGGGCAAGCTTCTTATCCAGAGCGTGATAAAGCACCTCACCTGATTGGTTAAGCTTCTGTCAGCAATTTGTTCTCTGTTTTATTGTTTGGGTGGTATTTAGTTGTTTAAAAAGCTTGCACTATATGAAACATGTAAGAAGTTAAGTTCATCGTTGTAGCGTATTGAGAGTAATGTGCTTGTGTTTTGTTTAAGATACATTCCTCTGGGCTGTTCTACCGCACGGCGTTTGACAGTTATTAATGACACGTTTGCACTCTGAGAACCGGGTCTCTCCTGCTCAGGACGGCAGGCTGGTTTGTCGGACGTGAACTTGAGGTCTAGGCTGCCCCAAAGAGAAACTTAGCAGTGTTGTGTTTCTGAAAGAAGCGGAATCCTTCTGAATGCGGAGAGGAATTTTGTTTTTGCTGGTTTTCTGTGCTCTCATGCCTTCCCACACATCTAATGCCATTTGATCGCCCTCGCTGCCACAGTTATTCCTTATTAATAAAATGCAGCGTTCCAGAAAATTTCAATCATGTGACAAATTGACCGACTCCCATTGTGGATGGCATGCTGGGAAATATCATTGAGTGCATGAACGAGCACAGCAGGCACTGCTTTGGCTGGGAGCCGTGAGTGTGTGTGTGAGTCTGTGTGAGTGTGTGTGTGTGAGTCTTTGTGGGTTTGTATAGATCACATTTGATGACCAAATTGTCCCCAAAGTGTAGTAAAACTTGAAATTTCCCTGCTTTTGGGGACATCTTTTGAGGTCCCCATTTGGATAACCTCAGTTCTATAAAAATCTGTGAATGCAGTTAAAAAAGTAAAAATGCCAAAAGTCTTGTATTTGGGCTGGTTATTATGGTTAAGGTTAGGGATGGGTAGAGGCTAAGGGTGTCGTGATTGGGATTAGGGTTTGTCCCATAGAAATGAATAGACGGTCCCCACATGTGTGTGTGCGTGTTTGTGTTATGTATATATTACATTGCGGAATGTGATTAAAAACCGAATATTTTGATGTTTTAGGGGCCTCCCTTTCAGTTCCCACAAGGAGAGATGCAATTTTTAAAAAATCTGTGCTATCAAAACACTACAACTGCCAAAATATCCCTTAAAATGTAATAAAAACCACTTTCCAGGTCCCCACAAAGATCTGTGAATGCAGTCAAACTAAAAATGCCCCAAATCTTTCGTTTGGTTACTTATGGTTAAGGTTAGGGCTGGGCAGGGGTTAAGGTCATCATGTTTGGATTCTTCCTATAGAAATGAATGGACATAATTACAAACCTGTGCATGTGTACGCTTTTGTGCGTGTGCGTGTGCGTGTTTTCATGCTTTCTCAGCCCTGATTGGTGCCGTGTGGGCATCCTTGGTAATTGAACAAGCATCACACAGACTCATGTGCCGTTTTCCTGCTGGCCCATATCTTCTCATTGGTTCCATTATGTGTGTCTCCGGTCAGCGGGGGGGGGAGGGGGTGTGCCGACAGTGTTGCAGCCTGCTGTTGTGAATTCATCGCCTTTCACTCGCCTGCACCCCGCTGCTCAGGGTCACAATCAGAAGCAACCCCTCCCCCCACCATTATACAATTTTTTTGTGTAGTGGGATTGAGATAGGATACCCCAGTGAGAAGCAAAAGTTCCCTGCAGATTTTGGGGAAACCGGCATTGTTACAGGACAGAAAACGGAAACGCAGCCAGTGCATCCCCTTAAAAAAATGGAACGTCAGCTTCAACAATTGGATTTTGGTGTAGTTATGGCTGCCCATCTGAGCTATGGAGTCTTTCCTTATAAACATACATACAAGCGTAGAGAAACGTTTACAGGCGTCTCCATCAGGAGAACCGGCAGTGACAGTAGTCTGTGAAGAGACTGCTGTGACGTCTGTCTGTGTAAACCCAAAGATGTAAGCTAATCTCCTTGTAGTAAACTTGGGCTCTTTAAAGTGGGTTTCATTAAGAACGTCGAGGCCAGGTTCAACTTTCCTGTGAGTAATTGTATGGATTTCCCCTTATTGTGGTGAAACAGGTATTAATCTCCTGGAAAGGTGGTCCGCTGGCCCTTTTGGTCTGAGAAGACAAACTCAAAGCGACTCGGAGGGCTAAAAGCACTGAGGGATTGGAGGTGAGAACACTTGGTGTTGCCAAGGGAACATGGAATGATACATCTCAGCAGAAGAAGGTAGTGTAACGGGAGCTCTGTGATCAGCCACAAGAGTAGGGTTGCTTGGTAGGGTGATTAATGGGAAATAAATTATTGTAGTGGTACTGTGGAGTGTGGGGTGTGATGATGAAGCTGTTGGTGGTAGTGTGGGGGGTAGGGGGTGATGTTGAAGCTGTTGGTGGTAGTGTGGGGTGTGATGATGAAGCTGTTGGTGGTAGTGTGGGGGTTAGGGGGTGATGTTGAAGGTCTTGGTGGTAGTGTGGGGGTTAGGGGGTGATGTTGAAGGTCTTGGTGGTAGTGTGGGGGTTAGGGGGTGATGTTGAAGGTCTTGGTGGTAGTGTGTAAGAAGTAACATGGATGCTCTCCTAAACAGTTTTTACCGCAGACTCGGGGGAACCTGGATGGCTTCCACTAAATACACAAATCAGCCATGTGATGACATCAAGGTCCTGTGTCAATTTCAATATGTACAAACAAGTAAACCCTGTTATTTGACCTTTGAGTAGAAATATGAATCCCGATTCAACACTACTCTACTGTACTGTACTATACTGTACCGTACATCGTGTTACTCCCGATGTTTACATTTAAACTGGAAAACTGCTCAGCTAGTTTCCGCATTTGATGCCTTGGAGGATTGCTAAAGATTGGCCGTGGTGAACAGTACTGTATGTGAATGGAATGTCTGGAGTACTTGGTTGTGAGCTGTACTTGATGTATTATAGTGGAATATTATTGTTGTAGGAGAAACTTCCCTTTTTTTAATCCCAATAGCTACCACTAAAACATGTGTAAAGCGAGATATAAAGTCCGTACTAGACACAGACGTGTGACCTCATTTCTTCATGGGTCACATGAAGCGTGACCTCCAGTTTGCTCTTGTTGCCTCAGTATGAGCTGTCACTATTAAATTGTGAATCCCCGACGACATGTGCTGTCATTCATTAAAGCGATAGTAGCCAGTGAATAGCATGATAGAAAGTGCATTCACCCTAACTATACTCTTGATCTTCTTTAAGCCCTAAGAAAATAAAAATCTTTCATCACATATCTCCTTAAAAACACTGTTCTCTGAACCAATACAAATTAGAGCGTGGCCTGGTCTTACACCCTCAAATAAACTAATAAAATGATGCAAGTTTGAAGTCAAAACAAAACTCCATTGCAATTAGTGCTTGTTAAATTCAGCCCTATTTTCAAGGGAAACAAATGTTGACTTAAGGCTAAAAAAGCAGTAATGACTGTAGGATGAAAAATGGAACACCCCAGTGCGTGAAAGATGGACACTGTCATATAACACGTTACAGAGGCAGCTGACTAATCTATGTGATTATTAGTGTTTGAAGTCGGTCATGTTGACTTAGATAAACAAGCCGAGCTAATAGCTTTATGATTTAAACAGCCTGGGAACTTGACCCCTGCGTTGTCTTTAGATACGTCACTTCTTGTCATGGTGCCTATGATTTAGTCTTCAATCAAGGCTAAAAAGTAGGGTATTTATGGCTGAAGGACAGCCGGCAATGTGGCCACAGCACAGGAAGCTATCCCATGTTGTAGCAGGATTAGATGTTAATGTATTCTGCCAGCGAAGGTCAAATAACAGAGTCTCTTGTATCTCCTAAAAAAAGCATTATATTTGAGGTTGCTGCCTTCTTACATACTTTAACATTGCCCCGTCATACGATTGCTGTTCAAAGTAAAAGCTTTGGGCCCAGTATTAAATATTTAAACCCCTTTTGAGCGTTTCAGGCTTTTTAAAATAAGTAGTGACATAAACTTCAGATTTAGCTGTGAACGTCACTCTACGTCACGTGCCACTCCTATTTGAATTAAATCCCACGAGGAACAGACTTCTGAGGCTTGTAAAATCTTGTCTGTTTAAGAAAGATGGTACAGTCAGCTTCTTCTGCCACTATGCTATCAGGTAAGACCGGTCCAAATGTTTGAAGAACTCCAGTTACCGGGTGTTCTGGGTCTGGCCATTCATAGGATGCCAGAGAAAAAGAGATTTGTCTGCATATAACAACACTGCATGGAAACAGTGCCCTGTACATCAGCTGGCTGCAGGCCATGTGCTGAGTGTAAAGAAAACAGAAGCAGAGAGCGAGAGAAAACAAAGCAGTTTGGCATGAACCTAGTGAAAAGCACCATGTGACTTTTGAAGGCTGTGTGATTTTTTCTCTTCAAGTACACTGCTGTACCTCAGTACAGGAGGATTAAAGGACACTGCTGTACCTCAGTACAGGGGCTTAAAGGTCACTGCTGTACCTCAGTACAGGGGGATTAAAGGCCACTGCTGTACCTCAGTACAGGGGCTTAAAGGTCACTGCTGTACCTCAGTACAGGGGGATTTAAAGGTTTCCGGGACAGACTCCAACTATGATATTCAATAAATGGTCATCAAAAATATTTATTAGTCATCAATATCAACAATGCTAATAACTATACATACCTGGGACCCTTAATCAGGCTAATATCAATTACAATATAAAACATCCAATTTGCTGCATGTTTTCAGGAATCAAGTAATAGCTGGTAATGAGTGGTTTAATGTTGCGTTATTGTACTGTTCCTTTAAAAGTTTCATGTTTTAACTTTTATGTTTTAACTTTTATGTTAGATGGGGGAGGGAAAGTTATACACAGCCTGTTGCAGGCTGTCGGTGCATGTGTCCTGCCCTGATTCATATTTGACAGGACTATAGCTGCTGGGCCTGGCTATGCAGAACTCCTAGTTTAATATAAACCTGGATTCAGTCATCCTTATTTCCTGTGGTGAGCAGCAAACCCAGCAGCTCTCCTCCTCCTACTCGCCCAGCTTCATCTAGTGCAGCAAACTGTCAGTCAGAACCTTAGGAGTGACTTGACATGCCTGTTGTTCTTTCACCAATTTGTACAAGTTGGTACAAAGACTAAGCTGTAGGGGACAAAAGTGAAATGACTTTGATGGCTATGATTTGATGATTGGTTTTCCTAGGAAACACAGGGCACCAGTCAAAGCATGTGATTGGTTCTGAGGTTTTGTAGGTGAAGCTTTCACATTTATCCATGGTAGCCATGTTAAAAGAGGGGATCAGCAAAGCATTTCATGGTCATCCTTGTGCTGTCAGCAAAGATAAGGGAGAACATCTGGACACTACTGCAATTTCACAGTAAGTTGAAATCTTCATGTGAAGTAAATATGTAAAGATGGTTCCACCTGGCCCTTATTCTCTGCACCTGGGAGGTTGTATTAGAGCGTACTGTTACATTTTTATATGCGTGTCACGTGTAGAGGCCACCTGAGAAACTCTGCTCTTCCGTGCATTCGTCATCATCATCAATATGCATTTAAAGTTCTCCTCTCGACGACCCACTGGCCCGTTGACCCCTGCGTTCCCCTCAGGCGTGTCACCGTGAGCTTGGTGTGTCAAGTCCAGATCAGTGAGAGGGTCTGACAGCAGGTTCTGCGACTCATTAGCCAAACCACATTAGCATTGGTAGCCAGATGAATACCCAGTCTCCCACTGAGGGGTCTGATTCTCTACCACTTTGTTCAAGGGCTGAGGGCTCATCTCTAACCTTTAATTTAAGTTCCTGTCACTCCAAGGGTTAATTGAACGCCACTATGGTCTACTGACATACCACATGCTACCTATCAGAAACAATAGACACGTTCAAATTATGAACTTCCCTGAAAATGTTTCCCAGCTATGACAGTGATCGATGTCCTACAATGTCAGCAGGGGGACGTGTGTTGCTAGGGAACCTTATAGGATCATTTAGAAATGCCTTTCTCTGGGATATCGATTTAAATGAACCTTGACCCAGATGGAGTGTCCGGATGGCCAGGATTTCCATGCACTATTTCACGTTTGCCTTCGGTTTTCACCAGTCAAATCACTAACCCCCCCCCCCTCACCACCCCTGCCCCTCGAGAATGACTTAACAGTCTGCAGCAGTCTGTTCTTGCATTTGTTCTGCATTCCTGATGCGAGACCGAACCGAAAGGCTATTCGATTGCACCCCCCACAAAAAAAACCCAGATATAGCTAATGAAAGGCTTCAGATCGATTTTGTCCTGTCTCTATCATCACCTATTTTCTGCCACCTTGGCATTATTCAGAAAAATCCATCTTCTATGGCTTTTTGACTCAATCTTTTAACAATCTTTTTGACATTCTGAGGCTGACAAAAAATACCTAATTTATTGCTTTAAGAAGACCACGGTTTCATGGTCCAATTCAGCAGTGATGTGTCCCTGCCGGAAAATCCATACTTTTGGTTGGGTGCAGCTCCTGGCTGTTCTTTGGTGGCTGTCCTGCCCCGGCATGTGATTGGACGGCGTGCCGTGCTCAGCCGCAGTTGATGTTAATAGCAGAGGCTTTCAGCTCCCACATCTACAATTAAGCCAGAGTCTTTCATTGTGTCTGAGGAAGGCGGCACTCCTTCGCAAGGTGCTGACGTTCTTTAAGGTGTAGACGGCTGTGGGGGAGTCTGAGGGTTAGACCGTCACGCGATATCGACTTGCCCCTCTCGCCCTGCTAGCTGTGTTGTGGTGTCCAAGGCAACCGCTGCATATAGCTGCTGGCTTCCACCATTGCTGGGAGTCTGACAGGCTTTTGCATGAGGGATCTTCCAGTTCAACAGCCAGAAGGGAAAAGTGGGTATAAATCACAGCTTACAGAGACCATGACTAATGAATTGATCCCTAATTATGATTATATAGTTGGTTTATGTCAATAAATAATGCCACTTCCTTTTTTGGCAGGGTTTTTATGATGGCTGGTTTAAACAGAACAGAGGCTAAATTTTTTATGTTTTACGCATGGGGGGGTTGAAGAAGAGCACCGTAAACTGGGGCGGCTCTTACGATAATAAAGTCAATGATCATGAGTTCAGTGCCTACAAATGGGGCAGATAATAAGCCTCTGATTGGCTTCCTCAAATATTTAAGAAGAGCCGACTGATTATAGAGGGAGGGAACTGTGGGTACGCTTCGGGGGAAGGTGGTTTTGTGGGCATGTACTGGCTTACCGGTGTTTTGATTGGCTGTGATTTTTTTTTGCTTCATTTCTGTCTTCTTTAGCCTTTGCCTTGAGTCAGCTAAACAGGACGTGTTTTATGTTTAGTCTTTTTGATTCGGTTCAGCTTCATGTCCTGCTGCAGACCTCTACCCCCCAGTCAGATAAGAACCAAACAAACTATTGCTATTGTCTATATCAGATTTTAAAATGTGATAAAATGATAAAATATGAACAGTAATAATAGTGGAAGTGAAGTAAGGGATTCGAGTGTCTCCATGACGGCACTAGTTTTTATTTTTAAAGAGAAACATGGGCAGGTTTTGACGCTACGCTGTGTGATAAGGAGCGAGACAGCTGTGTGATCAGGCGGGTGCTGCTAGCAGTGGAGATACCTTTCCTGGGGAGATAGGAATTAATGAAGGCCAGCAGGATAAGGCGCGATATCCCTGTGGCTTGGCGCTCTCCCGCTCGCCAGCAGGCGTCGGCGAGGCCATGTGTACCACGAGGTGCACAGGGTGGGCATCTTCAGTGCCTGTCGCGGGATGTTCACTATGAGTGGGGGGATGTTCAGGTACTCTGCTCTACGCTGATCATATTGCGTCTAACTCCTGGCAATAAAGACACAATTTCTCCATGAGACAAAAATGCATGGGCAGCCGTTTCTACTGGCTGTGACGCCCCTGCCCCCCCCCCCCCACCGCCGGGGACGACACTCCCTGGGGGGTCTGATGGTCACATTCCGGCTCCCCTTCCTTTTCGTAATGGAATCACACTGTAGCTGCTCGCGTGAATCACCCCCCACCTTGTGTTGCAGTGTTAATTTTGCTGCTACATTAATTCAGACCCCTTCCCATCTTGGCTCTTATTCACAGCATAATGTTCAGCAGTCTTCATCACGGCAGGTTGGAGGCGGCCATCTCCCTACCCTTGTCTTAACACGTGGAAAAGCACACACACACACACACACACACACACACACACGTGTAGGGTAAACATATCCTTATGGGGACCGCTCATTCATTTCTA
>JAODUD010000019.1:9388572-9411403 GCA_026784285.1 Stomatorhinus walkeri | reverse complement strand
CGCCAGGACAATGCTGAATGGATACCAGCAAATGGAACAAACACCCCCCCCCCAGGCTGGCAGTAAAACATATTGGTTTATTGTTAGTTCTCCCCTGCACTGTACAGTGTTGGCAGAACTGCAAAAAAAAAAAAAAACTGAAGGACAATGGAAAAGAAATATTTAAAACACCTTAGCTTGTCATGCAGCTGGTTCAAACCTGTAAGATTTGAAGTACTTATTTTGTGTTACACTGCCACCTTGTGGCTATATGGCATTTTGCCTGTATTTTGCATTTGGCTGCAACTGAATCCTGGCTCTGCTCTGTGTGGATTTTGCATGTTCTCCGGTCATTCCTGGTGTCTCTTAATGTCCTGCAGTGCGTTTATGTACCCGGTGATGAACTGGCATCCCATCTAGTGTGTTCCCTTGCATTGTGTCCTATGCCATCTGAAATAGGCTCCAGGCCCCCTCTGCAACTGTACAGTCAACCACTGTTGCAACAAGAGTCACTGCATACTCCAATGTCTCAGTGCATACATTTCAAATCACATTTTACTTGATCTTTAACATTGCTGTTGCCCAGAGTGTGTAGGCAATGCAGCTCGGTTGTGATCCAAATGCAAAATCCGGGTAACTATGGTAAGCTGTCCTGGGCAGGACTCATGGTCTCCGGTGTGGGTGCTAGGCTCCGCCCCTCTGAAACCCTGAGCGGTGGGGTCCCCTTTTGCAGGCTGTCCCGCATGCTGCGGGTGCTCATATTCTGAGTGGGCATCCGTAAAAGAGAGGACACGGAATGGGACTTCCTGTTGGGGATGTACAAGCAAGAAGACGGCGGCAAAGAGATCCTCATCAAGCTCAAAAGCCCTCAGTCCGACATCCTGTTGGAAGGGCAGAGTGGCAAGTGGCTCCATCTCTATTCTCACTGTCCTCCATCCTTATAGTGTCTTTTTAAATGTCAGCCAATGTAGCATTTCACCATAATGATACCACGTGCGCGCCAGCTGCTGCACGCAGCCTTGCAGAATCACGTGATCGAGCCCCAGGATGTCACCACAGACATCGAGCAGCTGGCGGAGCGGCCCAGCATCAGCAAGAGGGTCTGGAGATTCCTGTGGGATCACTGCGACCAGCTGCTGCCGGAGTTCGTCATGCGCCTGGGACCACTGCAGCTTCACGCACGGAGAAGCTACCTTCGACATGGGAATTATCCTGATTAGTCACATTTCATGTGATTCAATTTCACTGACATTTAATTAACCGTCAAAACAAATCTATTGCTTCTCAGTTAGGCTGTAAACTTAATTAGCGCAGCATTTTTTTTATCTACTCAATTCTTCTTCTTCTATACATGTCTGGCCACTCTGGGCTAACTTTTAGCTATGCTATGTCATTAAGTATACAAACAGTCATACTTTCCTGGAAGGAACAGTCCCGGCCACACCACATCCCGGCCCATTACATCACACTTTTACTCTCAGGAGAAATATGTTGAGGTAAATAAATGAGATACACAGTATAAATGAATATGTTACATAACATCAACATAAACCTGAACTTTTTTTTTTGCAACTTCCAGTTACATCACGAGAATTCCTGTTTCATCAAAGTGTGAACGTGTCAAAACTCACCCTCAGCATATCTTCATGTCTTCATGCCTTTTCACCCACCTGTATCAAGGTCTATGACTTCTTCATCACCCCAAGAAGCCTTGGCTTCCTCTCTGTCGTTAAACTCTCTCTGGGAATGATCCAGGTGAATAAGCACTGGCCTGCAAGCAACACCGAGCCCATCCAGGACTGGCTGCAGAAGAACTACTGCAAAATGTAAGGGATTATCACCACTGTCGCTGAGAGATGATGTACCACTTTAACGGAACACCCTTGTACGGGTACAGCTGTAGCTTTGAAATCAACCCCCACCTCCACCCCCTGACATCAAAGGGGAGACGTGTCTCCTTCGCCCGTAGTCTCAAGTGGACAAGAAACACCCGCAAAGTTATCTATTATGCATTTACAGCTGTACTATATCATGTTCAGTGTATAATTAATACCTTCTGACTGAAAGAAACCATAAGAATTCTACAGGTTTCAAAACCAAATTAAATAACATTGATTTCACTTATTTACATGCAAATTTAAACGTTTAAAATAAAAATCCCCCTCATAAATACAGTGTTTGTATTTGCTCACTCCTTCTTTTTCACGCACCGTTTGCATTCCTTCCTAAGGGAATGTCCCTTTGCTTTTCCTACTCCATCTCATTCAGCAAACACAAGTCACTCAGGCAGAGTATTTTTGTCCCGTGACTCACGTCGAATTGCGATAAAAACAGCTATGATGTACGTTTAAGTACTTTTTACACAGTCTCCCTGTGTGATCGCTACACCCACAAATACCTGTGACGGGCTGAACACCTTTTGCAAACACAGTGAATTCGGCCATACAGGCCATTTTGTTGCAACGTACGGTTATTTACGAAGTCTGCCACACCAGCATTTAAATACACACAACATTTAAGGAACATTCTTTTTACAGATTCGTTAATAATACGGGGGAAATAGAGGTTGCGCTGTGTATCGTATAGAGATCTTGGCTGGAGTTAATTTACTGGAATGCTGCATGAAAATGTGTAAAATGGTGTGGGTTCAAAGAAAGCAGGATTGCTGTCATTGCCGCTGATGATAAAATTTAATTGTTAATTGAACTGGGCAATAAAATAGTGGCCCACTTGGTTATAAATATAGGCCTATTACAAAAAATAGGAAAATGCATTTTTAAACTGTTTCAACGGCCTTAGGTCACACATTTATATAATAGTTATGGCTAGTAATTAATGATTTAGTTATTTTTGATTTAAATTAGGATTCACTCATTTGATACATTCTTAATCTCCGTCCCATGAATACCTTCCCATTTCAGTGATCACAGCCTATCCGTAGGAATGCACGAAAACAGGTGGGTTGATCGACACGCCTATTCTACGAAATTCAAGTTCATATGAGGGTTTGCGCACGTGAATAAGGCAGAACGACGAGTTAAAGGGGGTGCGTTGTTGGCATTTTTATTTTTTTGGTTTTATATTTTGATGTGTTACTGAATTATAAATTATAACTATTTATGGGTGGATAACTTCAGTTAAAACAAAAAAGGGGATCACGCAATTAAAACACGTCTCTATTCCAGAGTTACTGTCTTATTTACGCACGGTTTTCCTTTAATTTATAATTTATAAGCACTTTAAGAGGAATTGCGGGGTCCCACATCCTAAAAAGAAGTTGGTGCACATGAATTCCAAGTCGACAGAGATGGACGTCGCTGCTCTCCAAAGGCTCTTTTCAACCTGCGACATTAATAAATCGGGCAGAATCGAGTACGAAGACTTCACGGTCGTTTGCAAGGAGCTCGGTGTTCCCAACGCAGAGATCAGCGCTTTGTTTAAGAAGTTTGATGTGGACGGAGACGGATACATTAACTTTGGCGACTTTTCGTCCAGATATAATGAGGTTTCCAAAACACTGGATATCGCATCGCTGGGGCAGCACACGAGAAGCGCTTGGGAGGAATTTGAGGAAAAGCTGGGTGGCGGGACAGTCTATTTGGGAAGGTAAGTCCCGACTGAAGTGCTAGACTGATCGTATATTTTCCTCTGCAGGTGCAAAAATATCCGCATTTAACCTCTCCTTCAAAATCTGAAAAGTCTTTCTTACAGCCTGTGTATCCTTCACACATCCCTCACATGTTAAATAATCACATGTTACTAAAGTAGGCATATAGGCTAGTATGTAGTTTAACATTAATCTCTGGCAAAATGATTGAAAGGTAGGCAACATAATTTTAGGCTATAATTCGGACACAAAATAACACTGAATTTACGTAATAGTTGTTTTACTAGAAACTGGTCTTGGTGCGTGTCTATGTCTGACTTGAATGTCCCATATTTCCAAACCTAGTTTTAAGCGGTTTAAAACATACAAAAATTGTGAAATCGTCAGTAAAACAGTACACTTCTATAGTTTGTTAAATTTAAAGTTAAACATTGACAGAGTTTTAATGTTACTTAGGCCTATGTGTAATTAAAAACCCTAATTACTCGGGCCTAGTTATAATTGGCTAGAACACCTTGTTAATTTGCCTTCTAAGGGTGTAGGCATCTAGTGTAACTCCCGAGCGCTTCCCGTATAATGAACTGGCATTAATTAATGCGGACGCTCGTCCGTGTGTCCGGACAGCCCGGGCGTAACTTCTTCGCGTTCGCGGGCCGTCGTGCGCGCGGACGATTGTGTGCGCATTTGTCCAAACGCGGATTGCAGCGATCGGCGCCTGCGTACAGTAATTATTTCGGTAGTGGTGTGCAATACTACTAGATTTAGTATCGATCCGATACTAAGTAAATACAGGGCCAATATCGCCGATACCGATGTCGATGCTTTTTGATAATTAAGGTGGATGCATCATCAAATTGCTAAAGTCAATTCATTTCATTACCTTTAAGTGTTTTTTTTTTTATCAATTAGTTAAAACCCAGGACAGAATTTGGGCAAAGCACAAGCAACAGAAAATTATTTTTTTTCTTAAAGTGCACAAAATTAGAGAACTGGCTTTGGGGAAAAAAATAGTGAAAATACAGTAAACAAAGTACAATAAAAAAAATACAGTAATGTGTAAACGTGCTCAAAGACATATCTCCCCACCCCATGTGCAGAACAGATTAAAGGTTTTTGTTCAGGAACAGTATCATGTTCACCTTTTCTGATTTTATTGCACTTCATCTGGTACATAGTAATTGTCCTGCCTTTGAAAAAATCCTCAGCTTATACAGACAACCGCAGTGCATTCAGGAGAGAAATTTATATTTTAGTTTCAGTCTTTTTAAACTGGTATTGATCAATACCAACATTATCCACCCGCCACTAGATTCCGGCAGATGAGGGCCCTGTAAGTAGGATTTTGTGCTGCTTCAAGATACCGGATAACTTGTCAGATTTAAGGTACACCAGTTTCAATGGACTTTATCTGTGTTCACTTACATTTAGCCTAGACTACATTAAATCCAACAAGTTATCCGTCTGGCTAAAAAAATCCTGTTTTGTGATCCAGGCCACAGGAGAGGGCATATGTTTGATGCAAGTGCAACAAAATGGGTAAACTTTTTAACAGTTTTAAGTCTGACTTGAGCGATATTGAGGTGATGTGGGATATCGTGACATTTTGAAATCTGTGCGACATCCCAGCATAACTCCCTGTCCCTTTATTTTATTAGGATGTTATTATGATGTACTTCCTGAATACTTGAAAATTATCTGGGACCCCGCCAAGATTTCAAAATGGCGGAATATTTTGAAAGCATCGCAAACTGCGGCATAATGTCTGGGTGGAAAGAAAAATCAGATGTGGCAAAAACCCCTTTCTTCATTGACCAGTCAGTGTTGCCACCTGCTAGTCAATTTCCTTGCACATGCGCAGTCAAAAGGCACGGTTCTATAGTAGTTTAATACAGACCCTACGTAAGCCTATTTATTCCAAACAAACTGGCAGACTGGGTCCTGTGGTTTAAGGGCAGCACTGCCATGTCCTTGGTTCCATGTAGGTTACCTCTTTCCCCCATGGCCTGCTGGCTGCCTACTCTGAGAAAGCGCGCTTTAGCTTTCAAATGCGCTGTAACGCAATTATACTCCATATTAATGGATACAGGTCCAGTATGATCATAAACTTTTTTTTTTTTTCTAGTAATGTAGCATAACGACGTGAAATTTATTGGCCTGAAATCTGCTTTTTAAAGGAGTTCTATAGAAAGCGGCATATTGAAGAGGTTGGTCTGTAGTGGGGTACCTCCTGTATTTCATACCAATGGATTTCCTCGAATTTAATAATAATTTAATCTTGGTCCTGAAATAAGCTGATGTAAAACTTAAACTTGAGAACATGTGTCTGACATGAGCTGCGGCTATAACGGAATCTGTGATCCATACACAGCAAGCCCTCGAACTCTCATCTCTCCCCCAAGGTGCCCAAATTCATCCTGCATTTGTCTTGCGATGACAGGTACTCATGCTTTGTAATACGGTACCGCTGCATTCTTAGATGCATTGCTAATCTTTCCCAATGATTCAAACCTTTCGTCTCCCACAGGACCCGGGACTCCGTGCTGGGGCTGTATCAGCAGATCTGCACCTCGGATCCCTCTCTGCTCCAGCGGTATGAGGAGCTGGTCTGGGTACTTGTGGGTGAGAACAGGGAGCGGCAGCTGGAGAATCAGCAGCTGGAGAGCAGCCTGAGACGGTGAGCAGGGGGGGGGGGTGTCCTGGCAGAAGGGCTGGGGGCTGAGATTGAGATGCTGAGGCTTCATTAAAGGGCTGAAACTCTCACAGCATAACAGCCACTGTATACCTTCTCACATTCGAACGCTGTTTTTATGTGGGCATGAATGAGTCTGATTGTGTGGCATTACCCACCACTGGGTACTGGGTCAATGACTTTTTCAGTCCATTGTCTATTTAGTCTGCCCTCATACAAGTTTTGTACTGTGACACAGTATTTCCCAACCTGGCAGACAGACAGACAGACAGACAGACAAAGAGAGAGAGAGACCACAGTTTTGCTCCCTCCCAGAGCTGTGAGGGAGCAAAAACGTCGACTATCTAGGGGACCCTGAAGACCGGGTTGAGAGAAACACTTCATTGACAAGTACTGAGGTACTTTGCTGCCGACAGGACGGAGGAGGCGACGGCGCACCAGCTGGCTGAGCTAGAGGAAGACCTGCAGCAGCAGCTTGTGCTGCTCGAGCAGAGGGTGCGTGAGGAGGTGAGCAGCAAGCGGGAGGCGCCATACTGTCAGGCTGCTCTCGGCATCCGACGTGAGACGCCATGTAACTCGCACCTTCGCCTTGCCAAATGTGTCAGCAGTCTGCTTCGTTGGCGCTGCCATAAAGTCAGGGTGTCTCCCTGCCGGCGCTTCTCCACACTGACTCTCCTGGCCAGGGACTTGGGATTAACCTGCCGAATGAGTGTCATGTTATTTTCACAGGTGACCTAATGAAGTGACGTTATGAATGCATGTGTCATGATTTATTTTGGTGTAATAGGATTTCGTGGAAGTCAGGGGTGGGTACTCTGATGCTGGTTTTCACTGCAACTCCCTAATTAGATTACTGATTACAGGACTAATTGGCTGATAGAATCCTGGGTTTGACCAGCTGACCTAAAGGTTGTCGCAAAAACTTGCACACAAACCGGCCCTTTGCAGATAAGATTGGCCACTCCTGCCTTAGATATTCATGTTACACAATATGCTTCACAAAACTTCGTCTGATGTAATGCCTACATTCACACTACTAGTCCCATTGTCAAATTCCGATGTTTATTTTCCAAAATTTATCTCAGATTGGATTTACTTAACAGTTCACTTTCATAATTACAAGTGACCTGTATCTAAGTGCAGTGTGAATGCGCCTGTCCTCCGAAATGACACACATTTAGTTCTTTATTTTTCTTTGCCGTTGTAGCCGTGTTCGTTTGTGGCCCGTCTTCCCGTTTCTTTCTTTCAAACGCTGCTCTTTCAGCAGGATCCTTCCAGTTCAGCTTGAGCCGATTTAATTTCCCTAAATACCTAGTAAATTGCCAACTTCCCTGTCCTTCCACTGACTGTCATGGCTGTAGCTCTCGTCCATTGTTGATGACACTCGGCACATGCATATAGGCAAAAAAAAACCCCATTCTCATTCATGTTGCATGGCCACAAATCCAGATAAGTATCTGGTCTAGGACCAGACATTAAAGGCAACGTTCACATTACAAGCCTCATTGTCCAATTGCAGTTTTTCGTTCAGACTGGATTTGCCTTTACGGTTCACGTTTATAATTACAGGTAATCTGTGTCTAACTAATAATGTGAACACATCTCTCCTCCGAAACGGCACTCCTGTGCTTATTGATACGATTCTGCAGGAGTCGGTTGCATCTCCAAGGAAAAAAAACCACATGCGTATCTAATCTAGGACCACGTACGAGAGTTACTTGAATGATTTGAAAATGTATGTCCACTCAGCCCTCTTTTCATTAAAGACCAAAAAATCAGGTTTGAGTCACTTCAGCCTGGTAATGAGGACGCGGCCAAAGAAGGGCTTAGCTGAATCAGAGCTCAGAATACAAGTCGAGGTTGAGAGGGGATATCGTGGGGACTCCCGGCTGCCATGTTCCAGGCATGATTCGTCCCTGTTCCCTGGGATCCACGCATGGCAACCCAGGCTCCAGAGTGATTTGACCTGGCAGCCTTGGGTATCTTTTTTTTTTTTTTTTTTTAAGACCTCCTTGGGAGTTGACTGAATAAAGCCTTACATTTGGATGCCATGGTAACAGGAGCACCTGAAACTGGAGACGGCTGTCGAGGCGATGCAGAAGAAACACGAGAGCGAAGTGGAGGACGTGCAGGCTGCTGTCGACAAGCTGAGGAAGGTAACGGCTGACAGGTGGAAGCGGGCCTCTCTGTAGAAGCTCCTCAGCATGGCAGTGTGAGAGGCTGTCGCGGTACTACTCTGTTTTCTTAGGGAGGTACCTGTATGTCAGAAGCACACTGCCTGCTGCCCTTGTTTATCTCCAGGGCGTCAATCTGCGGTCTGCACATCTAGATACTACAGCCGACCTTTGACAATGTGTCACCGCTGAATGCTTCATAATAAAAGTCCCTCTATTTGCCAACATCTAGCAGGGCCTGGAAGTCCGGAGTTAATTTTAGCTGAATGCATGACACCAATATATTCTCCATCCATAGCAGCTTTTGAGCCTGGCTGTGGTAAGAAGTTCGAGTTGCTAGCCTGTTTCTGGTATTGGTCCAGGATTAGGGTTAGCTAAAGAGAGCATGAGGTAATTTAGGCGATACGTGGTTCTGTGTCTGTCATTGGAAGCTCATCCATCGGTTAATCCTGTGCTTGGCAGAATTTTTTTCCTGTTGGGGCCTTAAGTAAGGTTCTTAACCTTATTTGTGGCACAGACATGTACTGATCATGCTCTCCGATCCTCATGAAATTGGGCACAATAATCTAAGTTTCTCCTGTCAGTTTAATATGATTAATTCTAGAAGCTGTAGATGTAAGACTGATAAGCTGCTCAGTCCAGCACCTAACAGCAGGTCCAGTCCTCTAATGAAAACCACATTCCTTAAAGGCATCATCCCTTACAATCGGGCACCTATTACTCACTGTTTGTCAAGGAGTCCTTATGCACACAAAACCAGGCTAATGCTGCCAAAGCACTTTGTGATGTTTATGAAATGTATATTTGACTGGATTGCCTAGTAGCACATCCTGAAACTCTTCCAGCTCCAGGACTCCCCCCAGCAGCTCAGCCCCAGCGAGGAGGTCCAGCGCCTGAGGAGCCAGATCCGGGAGATGACGGCGGTACAGCGTGGATTCGTATCCCATTGGGCCGTGTGGAAGGGAACCGGTTCCGTTTGCTTCCTGGATCGTTGCCCTAAAGGGCTTTTGTTTTTATCCTTAAGGAAAATGAGTGTCTGCGGAGCTCACTCAACCATACCCAGACTACGGTGTCCGTCCTGCAAGCCGAGCTAGACAGACTGAAGAATGAGAGTTCGGACGAAAGGTTGCAGCACGAGCGGTGAGGCTGAGCAGCGTAATGCGATGGCTGCGCGCCCCCCCCCTGCCTGGCAGCTCCCCCTGCCAGGCTTTTTGAGCCTGAGGCAGTAACACTGCGCTCTCCCCCACAGGGAGACGGAGCACTTGAAAGCCATGTTGATGGAGTGCCAGTCATATTCCAGTCACATAGCTGTTCTCCAGTGAGTCACCAGGATGCTCTGTTTATTATTAAGCATAAAGGATTTTTTTTTCAGGGTGGGGGTGGCAGTCATTGTTGGCAATTTATTACAATAATCTCTGCCCTAATTTTATGCTTCTTTCTCTTTGAGGGAAATGAATAAGAAGTTGTACGACAGCAATGATGGCTTGCGCTCTGCCTTGGCCCAGAACATACTTGTAAATAATAGGAAGGTATGGGTCTCCATCACTGGAAACGCTGCTATTTTTTTCGTTTTCTACCAGCGCTACTTCTAAATGTGTTCTTCAGTCTTCCAGGAAAGAGAGCTCATCCAGAAGGTTGAAGCCTATTCGACAGAGTACGCTGAAACGCATCAGGTGGCGATTTTCACTTTCTGCCTTCCTGTTCAGTGCCTGTTTTGATGTGGATCTCCGCTCATGTGCACTTGCTTCCCAAGTTCTGTAGATGAGAGCATCGAAAGTGACCCCAGCAAGGGCAGGTACTCCCACGTGGCCTCCTGGGCAGATAAATACCTGGACAGTGGCGTGTCCATCACCACGGAGACGGCAGCCAGCTCGTACGACAGTGACGACAGCCGGCAGTCCGTGGAGACGGCGCACCACAGCTACTCCTGCGCGTTCTCCGACGCTGAGGTACTTCCCCACCCTGCCCGAGTGCCCAGATGCTCACATGGACGTACAGCCAGGTTTAAGGTGCTCTACCTCCCTGCTATAGGTGTCTGAATTGAAGTCAGAGATGGGGATTTCGGCAGCAGTCAGCCGGTGTGGCTCCATCGCCTCATCCATCCGCAGGCGCCTTTCCGCCTTCCCCATGCGGGTAAGAAAGTCCTCGCAGCAGTACTGACCCTACACTCCAGTACCAACAAACCTCCATACTCCCTTCCAGTCAGCTGGTTCTAGGTGTAAGAGGCCCACATGAACCTTAGCTGGTAAAGGCATGGACAGGTGGCATCTGGGTCACGAATCCCAGGAATAGTTCTCCCCACTATAGTGCTGCCCTCCAAGACACTTGAACATAATTCTATGAGTTCCTTGGTTCTGAACCCAGCCTTTAGGTGCTCCTCAGCCACTCCATGTTTTCGTTCCATTTCACTGACCTGGTTCCTTTTCTCAGTTCTTGATTACCTGGCTGAGGTATGCAGGTGGTGGTATACAGAACAAATATATCCTTGCTGGGGGCTGAGTTGAGAACCACTGATCTATTGAATATTAAGTAATTCGGGTAATTATTTGAATGTACTGAAGCAATAAGCCAGTATTATTGTTCCAGGTTTTGGATGATTCTATGTGTTTTTACATTGGTGTACTTTAAATCTTTAAGCATGTTTTATTGTACTGTACTCCTTTTACTGCCTTTACTTTTACTTTACCTTTTTATAGACTCTCTGAGTTTAGTCAAGCCAAAGGCTCTCTTTAGATTTTTGTTATACATTGTTGTTAACTGTTCATAAGAGGGGTGGCGAAACTGACCCCCCGAGAGCCGCTGTGGGTGCAGGTCTTTGGGATGACCTCTGTCAGCCAGTGATAAAGCTGTGTTTCTCAACTCCAGTACTGAGACCCTCTGTCATGGCAAAAACCCGCCCCCACAGCAGCTCTCCATGGCTCAGGTTCACCAACCCCCGGTTTATAACATTTTTATTTATGAAGCTTCTGCATTATTGTTTCTATAATACCTATATACTCTGACCATGAATATAGCCCTAGTTGCTGGCATGGCGATAAGCATCAACATAACCAACTGCGTGGATCAGCTTTGGTCTTGTATTTTATCTGGTTGATTATGCTTCTGTAGTTTTGTGAGACTGGATACTGGGGGAGACGTTTGTGTGGGATTTTTGCATTTGCTGCAAGTGAGCAGTGTTTGTGTTGACAGCACGCAGAGAAAGACGTCCCCGATGGTGAGGTGACAGGCCCTACATACAGAGTGGTCCTGGCTGGAGATGCTGGGTCTGGGAAGTCGAGCTTCTTACTGAGGCTGTGCAAGAATGAATTCAGAGGAGACATCCAAACCACACTAGGTGAGATCTGAATCCACACACTTATCCAGCAAACATAATGTTTAGTTTCCTTACCAAGCAGAGTGATCCTCTGGTCATAGGAGTAGATTTCCAAATGAAGAGGATGCTGGTTGATGGGGAGAAGACTACTCTGCAGATATGGGACACTGCTGGACAAGAGAGGTGCGTGGTATGAGGAGGAGAGGAGGTAAGGAGCACTTGCTAATACAGCATGTTGCTGTACCCAACACATGAGGAACCACTTCAGTGATGAGAACCCGAGTGCATCCCTGTGGTGGGTGATACAACAACTGTGTGTGTGTGTGTGTGTGTGTGTGTGTGTGTTTTCTGGTGGTTGGAGTGCTGATCCAGCCACCAACCCCCAAATTTTCCCTGAAAGTTGTAGGGCCAGATGTAGTACATTAGCATCATACCCAGGATGAAGCGGTTGCAGGTTAAGGGTCTTGCTCAAGGGCCTCCAATGGAGTAGGATCACTCATGGCATTCACGGGATTCGAACTGGCAGCCTTCTGATTGGCAGCACAGCTCCCTAGTTTCAGAGCCATGGTGGACAAGAATCGTATGCACGACTGGATTGGACAGGTGAGGGTGTCAAAGTAATTAATTCTCTGCTCTCCATCGGTAGGTTTCGCAGTATTGCACGGTCGTACTTCCGCAAAGCTCACGGAGTTCTCCTGCTGTATGACGTTACATCAGAGTCCAGCTTCCTCCACATCCGGGAGTGGGTGGATCAAATTCGCGTACGTTTTCAGGAGACCCTCAAAGACTGCAATTGATTATTAAAAATCATAGCTAATATTAGAGAAATTCCAGTTTGTACAGAGATCACTAACTTCTAAAACTCATGTTTAAGTTATCATAATGCTGTTGGTCTTCGGGTACATGTGCTTTTACAAAATTTAGCTGGTAAAAATTAATTGTACAGCTTTGGTTTTAGGTATCATCTAGCAGGGGACGTAACCTTATAACCACTAAGTCTGAGTGCCAGATCAATGATGGCCTGTTCTCTCATCTCAGGATGCCACAGGTGAGCTGCTGCCCTTGTGTATAGTTGGGAACAAGGTGGACCTGAGGGTTGAGCAGCCAGCCGGTGACAGTGTTAGCAGAGTGAATGGAGAGAAACTGGCAATGGTGAGTCTCCCTCCATTATCCCGGACCTGAATGATGAACATTCAGCAGAGGTGTGCAGTGATCAACTGCCCTGCCAACTGCAGGCGTACAGTGCCCTCTTCTGTGAGACGAGTGCCAAGGAGGGCACCAACGTGGTCGAGGCCGTCCTTCATCTCGCCAGGTTGGTAATGTTCCAGAATGTTCTGCACACATGTTGGGCTGCACTTATTGATGGGAAGGTTTAATGATTCTTTAACGCAGTACCCCCCGCCCCCACAGGGAAGTGAAAAAGAATGAGAGGATAAGGCGGAAGTCTGAACCCAGGGTGAAGCTTAGCGTAGCAGATGGGAAGAGGGCAGTCGGCAATTGCTGCAGTGTGTAGATGGACCCTGACGTCATCTAGTGATGGCCAGGTGAAGCGGAATTAACCCCTTGCTGTATTTTCCGACCCCACTAGATGGTGCTTTCTGTCCAAAATAGGGTTCAAAGCAAATCAACCCAAGAGTGCCATCTAGTGAGGGTAAAAAATACAGCAAATGGTTCATGAAGCTTCATTTGGCCATCCCTGCATTGTTGTTTCTGTGTAAGGAAGTTCAATTCAATTGCTATACTTTTTAATCTCCAAGTAATTTTATTATTATTATACCATTTTAAACTCTAAACTGCTGTTAAAAATGTTTCTGGAGGATTGTTCCAAGAATGTCAAGTGTTGCAAGGAGATTGAAACCAATTGTAAAAACAGAACAATTGCATGAAGAATGTTTAAGTAACTTTTAGAATCAATTTTCAGTATATTGTATGTGAATTCTGTGCAGGTTTTCGGTTTTCCTGCAGAGGAAGTTATTTTAATTTTATAAATAAAAATGTCTTTGTCCTTTAAGCCTGAGTTCTTCAGTGAAATTTCTTTAAAACCTTTTATTGGAATCAGTTTTTAAACAAAGTTGATGGGCCCTACCTGTAAGTTATTGGGGTGGAATTACCTTAAATGAAAAGGAGCCTGATATTTTAAATAATGCTCTATTCAATTTCCACTTTTTCCTTCTCCGCCTAGGCCATTTGAGTTTCTTTTTTTTTTTTTAACATGATTAACACAAATGTTACTCACCCCTAAATAGCAGTAATATAATTGATTTTGTTTTAATTCATCCTTTTAACTGAATACGATACATTGTAACAACAAATCACTGTTCCAATAAAAATTAAACGTACATATGATTAAATCCCTACTAAAATAGCCTGTATTCACAATCTAATTTTGTAAATTTTTCAAGTTTTGCAAGCCACAAAAAGGAATGGCAGAGAAATAAACAATAAGCTAACCTCTAAAATAAACATACAAATTTCCTAAATTTTTACATTCTATGTAGACCTACCAATAATCCCCTCCAACATTTCACATCAGTCACTTTTTTATTGTTTTTCTCGTGTTCTGACATATGCCTCCTCTCCTCTAGTCATTTTGTGACCACTGGCTGTTACACAGTTGCTACAATGTTAGTAATCTTACATATTTTAATGGCATGTAAAAAAAAAAAAAATTTAAATAAATAAAAAATCCTGGTATTGCGCACACTCCCCTATAGCACTCAGTAGTGATGTGTGGATGGTGAAATGCAGTGTTTGGTAGTAGCTAACAATGAGCAATGCTACTAACTTTGTTCCATAGCTTATTAGTAGCACAGCTACTCTTAAAACGCTGTAGCTTTTTCAGTAACTATTTTTGTCAAATAGTGATGCAACATGGCAAAACGATACATCGTAAAAAAATACTACAGGTCCTCATCCAATTACGATCTATGCGTCTTACAGCTGATTGACTTTACGCCTACTCCGAGTCTGTACAGTATACATTCCTATCTCTTTGTGTGTTAGCAGTTTATATGGTGATAAAATGGTTTAAAACATCAAACTATGACTTAAAGATGATAGAATTTTATTATGCAGTATTATATATATATATATATATATATACACACACACAAAGGAGGGTGATACTGTCACATAACATGGCCTGACCTAAACACGACAGAAATGTTCTTGAGTTTAAACAGAGTGAAGGAAAAGTGTCCAATGAGAGCTCAGCATATGTGGGGCCTCCTTCAGGACAGCTGGAGAAGCTTCCCAGGAGGCCACCTCATGGAACCGGAATAGAGGAGACAGTAGGGTCATCCAGTCCCGGGAGCAAATGGGATTAAGGGTCTTGCTCAACAGCGCAATAGGCACCACTCCGCTGGCCATGGGACTTGAACCAACAACCTCTTGGGTCCCAACCCACAGAGCTCCCTTCCCAACTAATTTTTTTTGTGTAATACTTCTTTGGTTAGTGCATAATTCCATACATGTTATTTTAGTTTTTTGAATTTTTTTATAATTACTGTGAACTGTAGAAAATTGTACAAATAACTTCCTATGAGTGGCTGTGTCAAACTTGACTGATTCTATTATGTATGAAATTTATAAATTATGGTATTGCATTTGCCTAATAACCACAGCCGAAAGCCTTTAACACAAGTTTGCTGTAATGGCTGCAAAAATATTGCATCAAAATGATGCACGTGAATGAGATTGAATCAGGTTTGAAAAACAGGCTGCTGTGCTTTTGGTTGGATCATGTGGTACCAAGATGGGGAAACAAATGCATATCCGTGTTCGTGCCTGAAATCAGTCCTGCCTGCATGTTTTATTGCTGAGGTGGTGGTCTGCATGTGGGCTAGTGTAGGCTTGGAAACTTTAATTTAGTGCTAGAAAACTTTCCACCTTTCTCCCACCAGAAATTGCAAAGCAGATCAAAGCAGTCAGTGTGTGAACAGTTAAATCACCAGTGAACCATTTCAGAGCAAATGTGCAAACACTAGCACACCATTGTACCTAGTCTAGGTCCCTCGTCCTGTATGACCTCTTTACTACAAAACCCATGTTGAGGCTCACAAGAACTAACATAGAACTGTACCTCAGGTGATGTTATACAGGAATCTGTTCTGAGCTCTTTTATAATGGGGTCAGTACAATACTGGGCCCATCTACGGCACAATCCTTAGCAGTTATCCCTGGATAAACAGCTGGCCTGCATTCTGGCGGCACAAAGTGCGAATATATAAACAGGACTTGTAATTCTTCCTGCACATTATTCCAAAATCTTTTTTTTCTTTTAAATCAAATGACCAGTTTCTCAGCGTGAACCATTTAGGAAGATAGCAGAAATGCCTTTTCAGCTTCAATTTACTGTTCATTGCTAGTCAAGTCTCTCTCAACAACACAGGGTGTTTATGCAGAATAACAGAACCGTAGACAGCTTCCTAATCCTGCTGGACAGGTACCCGCTATGCAGAAAAAAAAAAACATTAAAAGGAGTACTTGGCACACAAAAGGAAGTCTCATCTACATTATCTTAATACATTTCATTATTATGCTCAACACTCTGCTACGGACGGTGTTACAAGACAGACATGTAATTGATAGCAACCTCCACACACAGGTTCTGAAACTCTATGCTCAAGACAAACCAGTGGCAATTAAAAAGCTACCTTTTATTAACTTAAAGTGGGGTTTCAGGATACAAAAATAACGGGTAGGCTGAATCGTGTCTGCACTTAATGCACTTTAGAAGTTAGGAATCTGTACAACCGGAGGCAATTACATGTCAGTCACACTTTCATAGCAAAATAACTTTCCAGAACCAAACGATTTTAACCTCCCCCTCACAGAAAATTAGGTACACAAATACAATGCATCTACATCCTGAAAAAACTAATCGACAGCTCAGTTCTCGCAATATTAGTGACATTAGTGATAGTCATAATACGTAAATAAAAATGCATTACGTCCTGTGGTTATTTTGGTTTAGTGTCGGTTTTCTCGTTTGCCGCCTTCTGCTTCTGCTGCATTATCTCCGCATCCCTGAAAGACACCAGGGCACAGAACAAGGCTCAAGCAAAAACTAGCATTATTTAGTTTAAGGAAGACAAATGGACAGAAAGGCGCAAAAATCAACTACTTCAGGAGTACCTTTGCTTCCTGGCGGCAGCTGACAGCCCATCCTCGCCTCTCTTACCCTTGGTTTGGTCCATCTGTTTTTTGGCATTTTTCTGGCGAGCAAGTTCTCGCTGGTTGCCCCCTACAACACAGTTAAGGCGTCACCTGGCCACATGTCCTGCCATTTCTGCTTAGATCGCGGTTTTACACGCACGCATTAAGTCTTGGCTGGGAGTAGCCGCTGAAGACCATACGGGGGTGCAGCCAGTCTACGTGGCAAGGGGGCGCTGCAGAGCTTCGACATGCCGCCAGCATGGACCACAACACCACGGATCTTCGTCCGCGATCAAGCCGACCGATGGAGGAAGTAAGACGGAAAGAAGCAAAGTCCCCATCGGCTCTGGTGACTGATGTCCCGTATAAGGCGGCGCAGAACTGACTGGCACCGAAGTGCACCCATCATCATTAAACCAGCAATTAGAAAAATAAAAGAAAACAAAATGTGCATATCAAACGATAAGCAACAATGGACCTATTTCCCAATGCATGGGGAAACGGTTGTAACACTATCAGTGAACCGTTTTAATCGGAGGTTATAGACAGGATGTGCAGTTTCACGTGTAATGGCAAAACTAATTCGTCGAAATAGTTCTATTTTTTTAACAAAACGATGTTCTAAGTAGATCGATTAGCGGCTCTCTAAACCTTTGGCTCCACCGAGTAGCAAAGTCAATAATTTGAGCAGCAGTATTTATGTTAACTGCTTGTAAACCCTTTAATACCCACTTGTCATTTTTTGTGATGCGATGGCTCCCGCCGACAGGTAAGCTCACCCGAAGGGCTGCTTCAAACACCGGATTGCAGTGATACCGCTGCACTCTACGTCACACACGGACGATGCGAGCCGCAAACCCAGCGCTTTTATGGCGGAACATGGTTTGTAATGCATTCAAAATATACTACAGATACTCGTCCGCTCATTGGTAATTCTGACAGTGTCCCGCCCTTGCCCCTAAATTCATTGGTCTCTCAGAATGTCAATCTACACGTGTACCGTTTTCCTGGTCTTATTGGTTACTCTGTCTGACATTCTTTATGTACTACCCCCTATACCTGGCTGCGGTTCAGATTGTCCGGATGATATTGTATTTACCTCAACTCAATTTCAAAGCGGAATGCATGAACTTGCGGGCCCAGTTTTTATCTGCATAGAGTTTTACTTCTGTAGACAGCACAACATGCATGTGTATAATTTTCACATTGTAAACAATTGTTTACAATGGTGCATGTTTGGTTTCAACACTCCTAGGAACCAAATCAGCCCTGAATTCCCCACCCCCCTAAAATGGAGTAAAGGACAGCGTCTATCTACCAACAGTGTATCCTGAGCTGAGTCCTGGAGAATGCCCTGAGCAGGAATGCCAGTCCAGCGCAGACGAGATGCACTCATTCATTAAAGTAATGTCATTTAGAGGCAAATACGCATGCCTAATGTCTGTCTGTAGGCTGCGAGAGTAAACCGATTAACCCACCCGATACAGAGAGACGCACATGGGAGATACTGGCATGGAAAGTTGGTTGGCATCGTAAGTTTGACTACATGTTATAATGGTCACTCATGGGGTTCATGTACTGCCCACTGAGCCACCTCCATTGTGTATTATTATAGTTATTCAAAATATTATATTTTGTATATTTATGTAGTGAAATATATCCATTCGATATATTTAAATATATTCACAGTAGCGCGGTGGCACAGTGGTTTATGCTGTTGCCTTACACGTTAAATGCAGACACATTTCGTTGTTGTCCACTCCGTGCTTTGGTGTGTCAACAGTGACCACTGATCTTCTAAATCCTATAAATTTCCAGCTACAGACCTGTGTGGCAACAAATACTATTACAAACTTCTAATCATTATCACTGAGTTTCATAGACCCAAAATTGGTAATTGACAATTGCCTAACCTGCAAGCCTGCAAAATTCCCTCCTGAACACAGTAAAAACAAACAAAGAATTCCCATGACGAAACAACACATTCCTTTGCAGTCATGTTTCTGTGGAAGCTGTCAGGAATGGACCAAACCATTCTGCAGAATAACAGGTAATACAGTTTTAAGCACCAGCCGTGACAGTTCCACGTTCACCACAATAATAAAAATACAAAAAACGGCACTCTTAATTACTACCTCAAGAAATATTTTAATGTACAACTGTAGTTAATCATTGAAAAGTCATTGATTGTCATGACCGCTTGGGGGCAGTGTAGACCATGCAAAACATACTCAATTCTTAATGGCGTTTAATTATAAGTCATTGTAACACTGCCTCACCACTCCCACTTGTTCCACACAGGCATGCTCGCTAACACGTACGCATGCAGCTAGCCTATGTGCTTTGTTGCACAATGTACAGCAGTTTTTTTTCTTATTTTGCAGTTTTATTGCGAAACCTTTCTCGGGCAGACTCAGATTTTTATAAATGCTGTAGGTCAGAGTTTCAGCCTGAAAGTTAGACGCCTATACACCACCACCTAATATTCTCATGTTACAATTAATACATGAAATCAAATAAATAATTTGAGCTTCGATAATCAAAACAAACACATCTCAAGATTGTAAGAAAATGAATGACCTGTAGGATTTGCACGTCTGCATTTATCCTGTCAATTTTTCAACTTAGCCTACTATTCATTAATATGAAACGTACCTGGTTATTAAATGTAAGAGTTCAGCTTTGAAACTCAATATGTATTTTCGTTTACTGGATTGTTTAATACTTGAATATAACATCATACTCATAGCCAAATATACCGTTCACAGTAAGTGTATGTTAATAACTCACTAATAAAACTTTTTAAAAATGATTTTTTTAATTAAAATCTTATTTATACTACAGTACGGTTCGGTGGCGCCGTACTACGTAAATGCCTAACAGGTGGATGCATGAACACTACACAGTATCTTGACATGTTGTAATGCCCGCGCAAGTAATATGCAATCAGTTTTGCAATTTATTCTGATAAGCTGCTGGATGATTATTCAGATATGCTGCCTTGCGTACAAACGTCATTAAAAATTTCGCTGTGCATCATATGTGGATTGTTTTGCGTGTCCTTTTAGCATTGCATCACAAAAGTGTTACAGATTGCTGGTATTACGGATACCCTGCACATAGTGTGCTGCGTTGTTAGTGACCTGCCTCTCACGTGCTTCTTATTATTGTTTACTTTGCAAGCGCTGTTTTGACCCATTTTCTGTTTATCTCTTTGCCTTCAAACCTGACTGAGCCGGAGTAGCCCCGTCGTACTCCGACATACCGTACAATCTGTCCATTCCAGAGAACTTTCCACTTGCCTGACCTCACGTGTTTGCTCTGCTATTCGGTCTCCTGAGTCAACAAGCTGATCTCCATTTAAGCAGGGCTTTGTAGCAGCGCCGGACTCCCCAGGGAACGCAGTCAGGGACTGAAACACGATCATTTGTCAGGTCATATGTACACCTGGGTCTGTTTCTGTAAAATAAGATGTCTGTACAATACATGTACATTTCTATTAATCCATTAGAGCCAGCATATGTTTGACATGAACTGTGTGCAGATCTTATATAATAATAATAATTATTATTATTATTTCAGTTGTTTGCTTTTGGTGGAGTGCATCAGTCTAAACATAGTAAGGGGAATTGGGAATCAATTTGATCCTTAAAGACATAATATGTTTGTATTCCTGCCCTCTAGTAAAAGCTATTTTCATTATGCCATGTGAAACATTTAACCAGGTCTCCTGGATTTTCTCCTGTTGCCATGCCACCCTTTTATTTTCAAATAAGTAAGATTTTTGTCTGATGAAAATAAAATTTGGATTGTGCTATACTCTATATTTTTTTTGATGGATTTTAAATATAGCTGATTCAGTACTTTTGGTTTTGGTTTGGAGTCTGAAAATGGCGTAAATGAGTGTGATTTTTAGCATGTGCTGTCATTTCGGCCCTCTGACAGCTTTCTGCAACCAAAGACTTTTCTTCAGCGTTAAAGACACGCAGGCTGGAAGCGTGCCAGCGAGATCTGTGAATTCTGTCATTTAGAGAAATACCGGCAGCGTGCCAGTACTTACATACCATATTAAATTATACAGCTTATCCTAAATACTATCATTGTACACTAAATAGCAACACAATAATTATACCTCTGTATGGTCCAGCTATTCCTGGCTAGCATGTTATGCCAGGGAGAGGCAGCGCATCGCCCAAAAAAAGAAACTGAAGACGCAGACGGCAGGTTTTATAAGTTTACAGACTGTGAGAGAAGCATTGCCGCTGTGCAGTTTTGCTAGGGAGAGAGAAAATGAGATGTTGTAAATGATGTGGGGTCAGTGTGCATTCAGCCTAATTGCTTCTGACTTTTTACCCGACTCAGATGTGTGTGCAAAATAAAGCACTATGTTCCCGGGAGAATTTTAACAAATCAGTCTGCTTAATGTTGGAAAGGCTCTTTCGGCATAATAACGGAATAATATATTAATGGTTTGCGCATGTTATGCGAGGACAAAAAAAAAACCATTCAGCTTTGGTTGTTGTTTATGTCCTTATAACTTTATGCCGCAACGGGGCTTTTTAATTCAGCCCTGGTTTTTGCTCTGTGGCCGTAGATATTTTAGTCTAGACTAGACAAAGCCGGTCAGTCGCCAGACTGCCAGCTGACGGTGAGGTAAGGATGAGGGTGAAGTCCTTCAAACTCCGGGGACAAGCAGCAGCACAGGGGGCCTTTCTAAGGGCCGTGACTCCCTCGGGAGTTGGGAAAACGATGGGCCATTTTCATTTACCCTTGAAGTTGTGAACAAACAGTTAAACCATAGTAATCCAGATGCAATGGCATGTGTAATCCCGTGATCCTGCAACAGATGCTGCTTGTTGTCGTTGACTCACTCGTCAGTATTGTAACAGCATTACTGCGTAATGTGACGTCTTGGTTAATCGATCTGGCCATCCAGCTCCCCCCACCCACCCGGGAAAATTTGACGTGAGTTATGAGACTCTAGAATCTTAATATAACGAGGTTTCGGGAAACACATGGTTGCACTTATCATGTAGAATTTCCCATTTATTCCACCAAAGTATGTAACAAAGACCAAAAAATGTAATTGTTTTTTGTGGTCAAGGATATTCCATAACATAATATTTTAAAAGCATCGGGATTAATTGAGGAGCAAAAATATTGCCAGTCAACATTCTGTTCTTTGCTGCTGTTTTATTTTTAGCGATGATACATTTTTGAGGAAAGACAAATCTAATAAGCTCCAATTACGCTCTGGTTAAATATAACGCCCAGGCGTGCTTCGGATAAAACAAACATTCTTTATTTTTGAAAGCCTTCTGAAAACGATGTCAACAAAGCCATGCATTTGGGCAGCTCGACCGCAGGGTAATCAGAGGCGTGCATGTGGTCACGCTCCCGCCTCAGACAGACTCCATCTTAGGTAAGACTGGAGGCGGCTGTCACAGGCTAGGCCTGGAAAGCCTGCAGCAGGAAGATGGAGCAGTCTGCTTAAAAGGCAGCATGTCCCTCAGTGGATTTGGTGTCTGTGATCAGAAGGTCATGGGTTTGAATCCTCAATGTTGAGGATTGAAACCCGCGAATGTTGAGTCTCAGACACAACAGCAGCTGAATTTGCCCGCCGATGCTTCCTGACACACCTTCCATGAACCTCCACGGCAAGCAGACCTGCTGCTGAATCCATTCCTCCAGTTCTGCAGCAGAACAGACCCGACTCAGTAATGGGAGACAGGGAGAGCACAAGGCCTCTGAGAGGGAGAGCACAGGGAAAAGGGTCTCTGAGGGGGAGAGCACAGGGAGCAGGGCCTCTGAGGGGGAGAGCACAGGGAAAAGGACCTCTGAGGGGGAGAGCACAGGGAAAAGGGCCTCTGAGGGGGAGAGCACAGGGAAAAGGGCCTCTGAGGGGGAGAGCA
>JAODUD010000019.1:9328054-9341619 GCA_026784285.1 Stomatorhinus walkeri | reverse complement strand
ACATTGGTACAGCATTATTCAAACCCACGCTATTTTCATCCCATTTTTAGTTGCTTTTACATTCCGTCGTTCATTATGGGACTCTGTCCAGGGCCTGTTGCTCCTGCACATGCAGAGCCCCCCCCCCACCCTCACAGCATTAGGGTCCCCCTGCACAGAAAGGTGACGGGAAGCCAACCCCAGTGAAAGGAGAACATAAATATTTCATTGTTCCTGCTCAGTTTGACGTGCGACATGTTTCTGTTGTTTCTTCGTGGGGGGGGGGTGGGTTATGCGTTTTGTACTATGTGGGGTCGGGAGGGGCATGGTGTTTTGTGAAGTCGAGTGACTGGGATTGGTGGGGGTTTAGGGTGTGCTGTCTGTTGGGGGCAGGGCCAGCACTGCTGCAGGGGTAATGTCTCTGCCTCTGTTGATAACTTTTAGTTGGTCCTTTGCATCACTGACCCTCCAGTAAAGAGGTTCAGAGGCAGATTGGACCCCCACCTCAGTGTTCCTGGAAACTGTCACTATGATGCCCCCCCCCAGTGGTTGCCTGTCCTTTCAGTTTATTAGCAATCTCTGCTCATGTTTCAGGTAATGAAGCTCTCTTTGGTGGACCCGACACCAAGGCAAACGAATTCTCCAGCTTGTACCAGGCTTGTTAATCTGTTACTTGATTCCCTTCGGAAGCCGAAAGAGCTGCACTTCATTGATATTTACATTTATTTCACATGCCACTGTCTGCCCACATATGTCTGTTTTATAGTTTTATTTGCCTGTGAAGGTATATGGTGTTGGAAGGTAGCAGGGACATATTCAGTGATGGGCAGGCTGTTTTTCTCCTGAACACTTGTTTGCCCGTAGTGACAGTGTTCTACAACCTTTTGCATTTTGATAAGACCGAAGGAACTCAACCCAAAAGCTTACGTCTACCATAAACACTTAATGGTGGACTTCCGGAAAGGGCCAGATAGGGCTGGATAGAACTCTAAATGATCTGGATAGATCCATAGGTCTGGAGAAGGTCAAATAGTGCTGGAAAAAAAGCTGAAAAGGGCTGGATAGAGCTGGAAAGCGCTGGATAGAGCTGGAAAGGGCTGGATAGAGCTGGAAAGGGCTGGATAGAGCTGGAAAGGGCTGGAAAGGGCTGGATAGAGCTGGAAAGGGCTTTCATAGGGTTGGCCGTGACATAGGGTGGGTGAATTGCTGATTCTCGGTACTGTCCAGCATTCCTTTCCCGAGTGCAGCTGAGCAGTTGTCGGGAAGGTGAAGAAACTTTGTTCCTCCTCACTTCTATGAACCGGGGTCAAAAGGTCGAAGGGCATAGGTGAGAAGGGTCTGAAAGGATGCCAGGAGATGGGCATTGCAGTTGAGTGTGAAACTGTGACACTCCCTATACTTAGAGAGAGATGTGACAGGAAGGACCTGCCCCTCTGAGGGATACCTGTAGGGTACTGCCCCCACCCCATCTGTCTTATATTTATAAGGCAAAAATGGAGCTGAAACTGTACCCAAAATAAACTCAAGTGTAATGGAACTTACTGGTAGATAATAACTTAAGTTATCTACCAAAAGAGTCTGTCTCATAAGTTGGCATTGTTGCTGCGAGTTGCGCCAAGAAGTCATTTGCTTTTGCTCAATACAATCTCCGTGGAGTGCAAAATATTTCCGAAAGGCGAATGGCGAAAGGTGAAAGGCGAATGCTTTTTCATGACCAGTTCTTGTTCACTATTATCTTTCTCACTCATTTTTTGTTAGATTTCTCACGAACGTGCCTCAATATCTATGAGTGAGTCACAGCAAGGATGAGAATGCTTATGATTGTCGTGGAGAGTGCATGCAGAGCTCTTGCAAAGGCAGGAGGGGTAAACTGTAGACCCTTATTAACATACAGTAGGTAATATTGTTCCTTTTCAATCAGTAAAATTGCAAAGGTCGCTAAATTTTGTTTTAGCGAAACTTATTGATGGTCTCTGTTTGGCAAATCTTATCATGGTGTACCCTCTCCCTGCCTGGTGAATTTTATCATAAGATTCGAAAATATTGGAACTATATTGCAAAATAATGTTGTTTTTGAAAATATTCCATGCATAGGCAGTCCCTGGTTTATGCACGAGATGTGCTCCTAATCTTTAAGTCGAATTTGTAGGCAAGTCAGAACAATGCTAACAACACCATGATCCAGCTTAAAACAGTAGACGGCATTCTCTTTCCTTGAGCTGACAAACCACTGAAACTGTACAGTGTTTTCCATTGCATTTGACTCAGATTTTTAGTATAATAGGCTCCATGCCAGTTGGTTCCTAAGTACGAGTTATCTGTAAGTCAGACATTCTTAACCAGGGGTCTTACTGTATGTAAAATGTCCAGACAGTATGAAGGTATGAAAACCTGATCTCAGCTGAGCTACTGCAGTCCTTGCGATGTGACAATTAGATGTGCATAACATGCGATATTGATACTACCTAACAGAACCGCAGTAGACTCCCTATCTGTCTGTATATTGCTCTGTGGACCTGGCTTCTTCCTTAACCCTCTGTGTGAATGGTGTGATGATAAAGCTGTTGTACAGAGGTAAGGAGACTTTCAAGCCTGAGGATGGGATGTGGGCCATCCCTGTGTTCTCTGTCACTCTATCCAAGGACAAGTCATTTCCATGGTCTCAGTCTCTTTTCCGGAGGATGGGCCGTCCCTGAGGTCTCAGTTTCTGTCCCTAAGGATAGGCCATCCCCCTGTCCCCAAGGATAGGCCATCCTTGCAATGTCTGTTTCTGTTCCTAAAGAGAGGCTGTCTCAGCAGTCGTTGTCACCAAAGATCTTTGTCGTCTTGGTCTCTGTCCCAGAGCCATCTCCAAGGTCTCAGTCTCTATCTCTGAGGACGGGCCATTCCCGTGGATGGGCTGTTCCTACATTCTCTCTCTCTCTCTGTTCCCGAAGATGGGCCCTCCCTACTGTTTTGTCCCCGAGGAGGGGCTATCCTCATGGTCTGAGACCCTAAGGATAGGCCGTCTCTTTCCCAAAGGACACGCTGTCTCCATGGTCTTAATCTATGCCCCTGCAAGAAGGGCTGTTCTCTCTGTCTCGGTCCTCGAAGGTGGGCCGTGCCTGCATTATCTGTCTCTGTTCCCAAGGACGGGCCATCCTTGCTGTTTGTCCTTGTCCCAGGGGATGGCCTGTCCCCTTAGTCTCTGGCTCTGTCTCGATAGCTGCCGTCTTAAAGGTTAATACTGTTTGGATGGACCCTGCCGATCACAGCATCCAGCTGTAAGCCTGATAAGCCCTTGAGTCTCACAGCATCTGTTGGGTTGCTCTGTAAGTGACGGAGAAACCAGGGACTCAGCTTGGGTGTACAGCCAGCAAGAGGTTTGAGGGTTGGCCAGGATGGGCGCCGTATCTGCTGGTTACGCAAGCAAGGGCCTGCTTGTGTGGATATGCGCAAAGCAAATGACCTTCTGGCCTCTGCAGAGTGATCAGCTGGAAGGGAATCTGCCTGTGGGGGAAACTGTCTTGGCTCTGACGGCCAATGTTTGTAATGTGGAGGGTCTGTTAGCCTGGTGCTATGTGTCTATAGTGTGTGTGTGCTGTGTGGGTTGTGTTTGTGTGTGTCTGTCTGCTTTCCCATCTGTCCTCTGCTGGTGAGACTTTCCCAGAAGCAGCCCACAGCAGGCCGGGTAATGTTGCAGTTACCGGTGACCACATTGTCTGGACCAATCTGGTCTGCTCCAGTCCATGGTCTTGGTCATGCTGGCGAGGCCACTGGGGACACACACGAAGTCCAAGATGCCGCACAAGGAACCTGACACTTCCCTCGAGAGTGTTTATCACTGTTAGTGTGAAGTTTCCCTTCCCAAAAGTGAGCCGGAGAGTAACGGAGAGTGGCGACGGCTGTGATGGCCGTGTGGATGCATGTCGGCCTGGTGACTTTGACACTCTGCAGCCGCGTCTCAGGGTTCACCGACAGGCTGTGGAAAGGAGATGCCAGCACCCCGTGTCACCCGGGGCTGTGATGGTGGAGGATTTGATCATTCTTCATGATGCCTTCTGCCTGGGCTGTTGCATATGCCCGTGCGTGACGGTGATTGGCCGTGAGTGAGGCTCTGGCTGGCTGGCTGACAGACCTCAGTGGGTTTGTATTTACCCTTTGGAGCTCGGAGCCCACGGCTGGGAGTGGCCGGTCCAGCCTGGGGCTCAAACCACGTGCTGGTGTCTGTGAGACTGGTCTGCCTCATCTGTTTCCTGGGGCTGTGCGTGCCTGTTCCGTTGCACACACCCTCCACTCAAATGCACTTTAACAGCTGGCTGTAGTAGAAGGATCTTCAAGAATCTCCATGTGTATGCGTGTATGTGCGTGCGTGTGTGCCTGCATGACCTTAGTTGCCATTTGGGAACATCATGCCTGGTACAGGATGCCTGGGGTACATTGCGTTCGTCCAGACAGTCTCTGTTCCAGGCCGCGCTGCGTCACGTTCCCGTTGGCCAGGCCCAGAGCCAGGAGCCCAGCGTGGCCTCTGACCCCGCCTCCCACTGTCTCTCCAGGTGAGAGGTGTCAGGATTAAATTACGTCTGATGTGCGGCTGTGCCTCCTGTTAATTTAATCCCTGGTCCAATTAAACAGGTGTTTTTACTTTCTCATATGAACATGGAGTGGTTTGCTAGCCAGCATTGGTAATGAGAAAGAGGCTTGAGCGTGCGTCCTGGAGCAGGAGGATGAGCTGCAGGGCAGAGGCCCGCCTGCGTGAGGGCTGGCTTAAGATGGAGAACGTCATAGTCGTCAGATGTGGCACCTGGTGACGGTCACATGCCGCGGTCATGTCATGTTCCAAGGGTCTCAGGATGAGTTCTGACCGTAACCCCTGTTTCCCCACTCTGCAGTACATCAAGATTCCGGCCCCGTGTGCAGACTCTGCAGACGGATTCAGACTCTTCTCCTTCTACCTGTCCAGCGACAGCAAGGACAAACCACAAGCCAGCTTGGATTGCATTCATCAGTATGTCTCTGGGTAAGCAGCAGCAGAACCCCAGTACAGGACGTCTCTGCTTAAACGTGGCACTGCTGTGGCCTGTGTTCCTCCTTCTGTACCGCAACGGGTCTTTAATGGCTGTTATCATCGCCCTGCTCCGGTATTTGCTCTTCCCTCTTGGTGACATCATGGCTAGCGCCCCCATGTGGGCGAGGAGGGCATTAAGCTTCGCTCATGGTATTGAGGCAACTGCACGCACACACCTGCTGTGAGGGCTGTAAAAGCCCCCCCCCCTCCATTATGTGTTGGCATGCTCAATGCTTCCATAAACTCCACATAGCTCGCGTGGTGAGTATTTAATCAAGACAGATGAATTCCTTTCCTTTTATTATGGAAAACACCATCCTCGCAGGCAGACCTAGCCTGTTTAGCCTGTGCTGAAATAAACCCAAGGCATTGTGGCACCTCCAGTCAATCTGCTAGTGACCTGCGGCTGGTGTATACAGACCAGAGCACCGGTACCCCAGACGTCAGGCAATAGAACCTTCCGGCAGGCTGCCACTGGATACCGCTGGTTAAATATTTCACAGGTCCGGTTATCCATTGCTTAGCCAACACGTGGGCCCTCGTTAAAGCACCACCTCAGACGGGATATGTCATTACTCATTCATCGCCTCCCTGGTGGACATGTCCTGCCCCCGTTCTGGTTGCTCCTGGACGTTCTGTCATTGATCCATCCAGGTCGTGCCAGAACACTGCTGTGGACCAAACCGTGGTTTCTGTGCCTTTCGTGACTGGAGGGAGGCAGCAAACTAGCTGATAATATAGTGGCTAAGGGCACCATTTGATAACCTGAAGGTTCTTGGTTTAAATCCCAAGAGAAGCCCCGCTTCAGTACAGTGCTTAAAATGAATCTCCTATGTAAAAACAGGGCTGTGTTGTCGTGGGGAGATGGCGCTTAATAAAGGAAGGAGATTTAGAGCAGCTTCAGACTGGCGTGGCCGACTGACCTTGTTTTCGGTGTGCAGAGAGGGCCGGGAGCAGCTGGAGGGCCAGGGTAGCATCCAGGACAAGATCACGGTGTGTGCCACCGATGACTCGTACCAGGTGACGCGCGAGCGAATGTCACAAGTGGAGAAGGACATCTGGAGCCGGTCAGCCATCGAGATCAAGCCTGGCTCCACACATCCCAGTAAGCTGTCTTCCTGTCCTGATTCTGTAATATTGGTTTGGGGTCTGCAGTGCTGGCGTGTACCCTAAGCCAGGTGGGCATTGGTTTACGTTAAATGCTCTGCACCTCTTTGCCTGATTAGCTACGTAATAACGTGATTCCCTGACCGAAGAGTACCTGTGACTCAGTTAGGTGGGGGAAGTCACACTCTGTCCTAAGAATACAGCCTTCCTAGAGCATGTGACCCCCCCCACACACACGCTGCCATTAGCAGGGTGAGAATTTACCATGAATGAAGTGAAAGCAAAATAAGGTGAACCCTAGCTGACATTCACCAGTGTTTACACAGTGGGAGCCGCGCGGAGCGCTCTCCGCGGCTTTTTGTAAGTGGGGCGCCGCTCTGCACTGGGCTCTGCACCCAACAGGCCGCTTGCATTTGACTGCGGTGTTACGGTTTACGGGGAGAAACCCCTTGCTGCTACTTCAAGAGCAATTGGATGACTGTAAACAAAGAAACCATCTTTCATAATGAGCCAGCAGCGCTGGCCGCAATTTAACCACAAGTACAGTGAGAACAGAACGCACCCGTGTCCTTTAAAAAAGGAACAGTTATAACTTATTCAGCATTACTGTAATTCCCTGAACATTGTTACAATTAAAATGTGTGAATTAAAATGCATTTTTGTTCAATTTTAGATGTACCTCATTGGGGCAAAACGTGTTAGTCTCACGGCCTGACATTATTGTCGGGACAAGTTTTTGAGGCCATATTGAAAGTGGTAGTTCTGGATATGGAAAGCTTTTCAGTTCACAGGCTAACATTTGTGCACTTGGCAGATTACGCACATTCAGCTCCCCCCCTCCCCCCACCATCGCCCAAAATAACTAATTTTGCATCCAGCCTTACAGCTGGCCTTGGATTGTCTCAGGCTGAACTTTTTGATTTCACGCTTCCAATAAATATTTAAATGTGAGCTTTCAGTGTTCCCTTTGGAAACGTCCCCGCAACACAAACATGTGGCGTAGTGATTAACAGCCCCCCCCGTCTGCCGTGTTTCTGCTCTCCACTAAGCAGGGCCCTTGCAATCGCAGCGCTGTTCAGCCGTCGATGGTTCAGGAAGGGCAGGAGTTATGAGTTGGACTTGCATCCGTCCATCTGTGTTCCAGCCCCTAATTCTGGTCAGGACTAATGAAATCTCTGGCTGAGTGTACATAACACGCAATGAAGTGTTCATCCTGCGTATTAATCAGAATAAGCACATAGTTGGAGTGTAAGGCAATTCTGCGTGTTTAGTGAACTGTCAGTAAAGACAAACGAGCTGTTGTTTGGATGGATGGCACACCCCGCATTGCAGCGTCCCCTTTTGATTATGTGATGGTGTGTACATCTTGGTTAATAACACAAGTAGTGGTCCCGTCATAGATCTAAGTCTTGAACCCAAAGGTTGTAGAGTTGTGGAAGCAGGTTGTATGTTGTATGAAAGCCAGTCCTGGTCCTGTAGTCGTGCAGGAAATCCAGCCGTGTAGAAACCGGGTAAAGCGTATGAGCCCCCCATAGCATGATGAAGAGGGTGAGGTCTCTGTTTAACATCTGAGGATGAGTGCTGTTCTTTTCTGAGGGCATCTCGTAAGCTCCTCCTCTGGTCTCCACAGATACAACACTCTGCTTTGCCCTCTTGCTTTAGCATCCCCAGGAAACCAAAGGTTTTGGAAAATAATTGGATTCAACATTCATTTGAAAACGATTTCCCTTTCAACCCAAGGGAGAGTGATGGAGAATTGTTTTGATCTGACTTTCAGGCAAGTGTGTACGGATCCAGAAGAGGCCAGCACCTCCCAGTGGGGTGGACGGCCCGCATAGGCACTCCCCCAACGGCAGGCGGACCGGTGTGGGAGCTCCGGGGGGCCCGACGGCTCTGCGGCCCCTTCGGGATCGCCTCGTTCACCTGCTGGCCCTTAAGCCCTACCGCAAGCCAGAGCTGCTGCTGTGGCTGGAGAGGGACCGGGCCGCCCCCAGGGACAAGGCCGACCTCAGCACGGCGCTGGAGGAGGTACGGCCTGCTGCCCGGGTAGACGGCGTCTGTGGGAGGGGGCGGACGTAGAGGCCCAGGGTGACATACTGGTGTCTAAGCAGGACATGACTTCAGAGTATCTTTCAGACGCCCCCCCCCCCCAAACCCCCTGCTGTTTCCATAGTGATGAAGAGTAGAACACATTCTTGCGTCAGTACACTGGGTATAAACCCGTATTTATCTGTGGTTTGAATTTGTATACATGAGGAAGACCGATTAATATCTCATCACTCCTTTTGGGGGGAATTCTGGGTAAATGCCAAGAGGGAACTGAGGAAGATTCTGTGGGACTGCTGGGATTATTTGTGCACACGGTTGTACAGATGAGCTGGATGGAGAGTTGACTGTGACATGTTTGGATAGATGTGCGTATTTTTAATCATTTTCTCTCTTTCTGGGATGTGAAAAGGTCAGGTAGAGACATCCTTTCTGAGGAAAATGTTGTGCTCCAAATTCATCATAAATTGTGAATAATTTAAGAGCATTGCTAATTATCCTCATGTAATGACTGCTGGTGTGTTTGAATTATTCATCACAAGAATTTAATACCCATCTCGCCGTTGCATTTTAATAATCTTTAATAGTTAGCCAGTGCAGATGCAGAGCTGATTCTGCTCGGGGCTTTCACTGAGCATGTTAGCCATGTGCTAAGCCTGAGAGCTGCTGTTCTCCACTCTGCTGCAGGTCGCCAAGCTGAACCCCAAGGACCAGAGCTTCACTCTGAAAGAGGAGCTCTACAGGCAGGTCCAGAAGGACTGGCCCGGATACCAGGAGGAGGAGCGACAGCTTGTCCACAGGCTGCTGGCAAGGTTGCGTCCCCTGCTATTAGTCTCTGACATGGCTGTACTCACGATTAACATTAGCACCATGACACATGTGGCTTCCTTTACCTTTAGCATACACCTTCAGTGCCACAGCTTCTGTAGCTTCCTTACTATTAGCATTAGCAGCATTGCTGACTTGGCGGTACTCACAGTTAGCATTAGCTGCATAGCCTTTGTAGCTTCCCTATTAGCCTTAGCAGCATTGCATACATAGCAATTCTCACAGTTAGCATTAGCGGCATTGCTGACATGGCTGTACTCACTGTCAGCAGCACAACCTCTGTAGTTTCATTACTCTAAGCATTAGCGACATTATTTATCTTTCTGTGTTCAGCATTAGTGGAACAACCTTAGTAGCTCCCTTACTGTTAGCATTAACAGCATTACTTGTATGGCTGTATTCTGAGTTCGCATTAGTGCTGTCCCTTGTACAGCATCCTTTACTATTAGCATTAGCAGCATTGCTTACATGGATGTACTCAGTGTCTACTTGGGTGTCTTTCCTTGCTGTTAACATTATAATTTTCTGCTGTAGATGTCCTAGATTTTAGCATTAGCATCACAGTCTGCCTTTTTTGTTTTAAACTATACACACAGTTGTTGACACCCCTTTGGCAGACCCCTGCGCGTCATGTTTACACCAGAAAATCTAGTTATCTGATGCATACAAGGTTTTCGTTTATCCATTTAAGTCTAGTCAGTTAACCTCGTCCCACAGAGTGACTTTTCTGGCAATTCAGTTTGTTAAGCCTATCGAGTGCCTCATTCCAGCTGGAATTAAAGTTACTGCTATGGTTTTCAGCAGACAGATTGGTGAACTGTACGTCAGATTAGAGGGGTGGTGAAAGATCACAGCGCCAAAGAGCAAAGCTTAAAATGAGACATTTTACAAAAGTAAAATGCCCCCCCTCCCCCATCACGGGGTGTTGGGTTTAGGGTGATCACTCTTCTCCAGTTACTGTCCAGGCAGACGCCTTGGAGCTGATTTCTAAGCCTCCGATGTGTTTGCGTGGATTATATTTGTTACACTATAGGGACCAAATGTTCCCCAAAATATAATAAAACCTGTAATTTTGATGTTGTGGGGACCTTTTCAGGTTCCCCACTTAATTCTCAGAAATGTCACTGGAGACGGCTCTTGATTTTGATAGTTCTGATCCCCCCTGGGCCAGTGACTTTTTTGAATAATCAGTTTCCCCGTGCAAGCTCCTCTCCATCCTCTCCTTTAGAGACAGGTGGGGTCTGTCCATCCAGAGTGACTCTGACTAGTGGATGCTGTGACATGCGCGAAGAAGTTGCTGGAAGCTCACTGGCCTCCTAGTGGATGAGGGTCATTGAGGGGATCATGTGACCTCGTTTTTTGTTACCTGCTTCATGGGGGCCTGGTCTGGCACCTGGAGCAAGCTGTGAACAAACGGTTTACTGTAGGTGGAGACACATTTTGGAAAGTTCTCTGAGACCTTTGGGGCCATGCGTACGTTCCTTGTTTCCCGGTTATGTTCAGCCAGGACTGTGGTGGATTTGGAAAAGGGAGGGGAATTGCTTGTTGCCCGTCTGTGGTCCCTAGTTACTGCCTGACGCGCCCGGGCTCTGGCCAGGCCCTGACGAGGGTTCCCTCCCTGCCGGCACAGCCTGAATCTCTCCTTGTTCTTCAGAAAGCTGCAGGGCAGCAGCCAGTGGAAGCCGCCGCAGCCGAGCCCTTCATTCCACAGGGCCCCCGGGGACGCCCCTGTCAGGAATCTCACAGCGGTGAGTTTCACACCCTGGGGCAGAGAGAGAACTGGCCCTTTATGTGCGCTCTTTATTTTTCCGGCATCGCAGCAGGCGTGTAGGAAGCCGGCTTGGTTTATTTTCCGAAGGCTGCGGATCGCAGGACCTGCAGCTGGCTGGGACACTGACCGTCTCTCTTGTCCGACAGAAACGCTCTGTGCCGTCCGACCCACCCGATGCCCAGGGCCACAAGAAAGCCCGGCCTGAGCATGGGCCCCCGGCTCTGCTCACCTCCGCAGGAGAGGCCCTGGCTTCTTCTGCCAGCCGCGGGGGCCCCGTCCCTCCCAGCTCCGGCTTCCGTGCTCCCCAGCCGTCACAGAGACCCGCCAGCCAGAGCGAGGACGCCTCGCCGGCTCACCGCGGCTCCGCCTCCTCCACCTTACCCAGCACAGAGCCGCTACCGCCACTGCCAAGGCCTGACCCGGGATCGACGGACGACATGCAGCCTGTGGCTGGCCCGCACAGGAAGAGGAAGTCCAAGAAGCATAAGGAGAAAGAGAAGGAGCGTGTGAAAGAGGGTGACGGGAGCCAGAGGCCGGAGGCCAGCCCGGACCTCAAGCGGGGCTTAGAGCGCCTGGATGGTAGGAGTGCCGAACACCGGGAGGGAATGGGCTCGCGCCCACAATTCAGCCATCGCTGTAGACATGCAGGCATGTGGTGCAACTGTTAGCGAAGATAATGATGGAAAGCCAGGGAGCTGGGACCCCCCTCCCCCCGGGCAGTAAACTCACAAATCTGGTTTTTAAAGTTGTATTTAAAGGCGCAGGGACCAGCCTCCCAGGCTCTACATCAGTCATATGCAGCATCCTGTGTGTGTGTGTGGATTAGGTTTATATTACTTTGTGGGGACCAAATTAATGGAGAGTGCCCATAAAGATACGAATGTGTGTGTGCGTGCGTGCGTGCGCGTGTGTGTGTGTGTGTGTGTGCGTGCGCGTGTGTGTGTGTGTGTGTGTGTGTGTGCCCCCCAACCCCTGGCCCTGCATCCTCTGCCACGTTTCATGATGTTCTGTTAATGAGTGCTGACTGTGTGTCAGCCGTCCTGTAAAGCCCCCCCCTCCCACCCCGTAAAGGCACCCCCCTTTCCTGGCAGCCTCTGTCTGCAGTGATGGATGAGTCCGCCCACCCGCCCTTATCAGCGCGTCACATTCGCCTTGACAGCTCAGATATACTTCCTTTTTTATCTATCTCTGCCTCCAGGCCATGAAGGGGCCAGCGAACCGGCTTCCCCAGACACCCCCACAGAGATCCCAGACTACTTGATGTGAGTGGGGCCGCGGTGTGGGTGGGGCCGCGGTGTGGGTGGGGCCGCGGTGTGGGTGGGGCTGTGGTGTGGGCGTGGCTGTGGTGTGGGCGGGGTCAGTGTGTGGGCGGGGCCGTCTGCTTTCGCCATTGTTACTGTCACATACAATGTCCGCACAAAACAGGCATCTCGCTGTACCCTGAATGATGCTCACACGTGTGCATGATAGAGATCCAGTCTATTGCTGAGCTTCCTAGCTGGTGTCTCTGATTAACTCAAGTAAAGAATATATACTACACAGTTCTGCTTTTATAAATGGCTGTGGGAAGAGAAATCCCCATTTCTCCATCTGATCAAACAGACGTGTGTCACATTGCACAATTCCTGTTCGTGCCTACCTAACCGAGAAGGACTGACCACTTTCTATACCATTCCCAGTCCTGTCAGCCTCTACCAGGGCATCTCATTGTTTAAAATGTTGCAGTCTCTGGTTTTAGATGGAACTGCACCCAAGAATTCGTTTTGCTATTGGTGATATTAATACTTGGATGTCAATCCATAGAAATAGCTAAGAGGTTGGCATATATGTCTTGAGAAAGACCCATTCAGAGAAAGAAAACATGCTGCAGTGTCTCAGTATCCTGAGAATCTGTCTGTCTGGCAGAGCTGCGCTGTGGACGGTATAGAGCTCTTATGTGCCCCATCACTACTGCCACCTACAGACCAGAAAAGTAATTGCACTGTCACTGAATAGCTCTCGATTTCAAAGCTGATATGGTGACTGAATGACAACTGAATATAACCCCCCCCCCCCCAGTTCGTTTACACATAAGTAAACAACTAATTTTTGTCTCGTATCACTGTTGTAAACTAAAATTTGGAAATTACAATTCATCTTTCACATGTCCTTGCATGTATTTACATTCCATCTCGCTTTAAAAGCTGAGTGAGTGCTTGAATCAAAAACAAACATGGAACATATCTCAAAACAATATACTTCCGTGGCATTGTATAGGGCTAAGTGTATATTTTCCATGCAGCGTGTAGCTCTGCAGGTTGAGACTCTGTCCGCGATCGGAATGGTCAGCAATCCTCGGGCCCCCTGAGACAGGCTCTCGACCTCCCGGGGACTGTCTGACCCCGCTTTCTCAATAAAATAAAGTAAAAAATAAAAATATGAGTGCAGAGTTTGTGTAATTACTAATGTATTTCTTTAGCTATTGAATGAAATACATTAGGATTAATTCCCATTGGTGAAAATTATACACAATATCTTGGTCTGGAAGCGTATTAAGTTTTTAAATATTTATCGTGGTGAAGTCAAATTGGGGCTGACATATTTCTGGGTTGGAGCGTACTTTCCGAGGAACTTGCTCAGGCTGCCTGAGCACTTACCCAACAGCAAGAGAGTTCAGGATAGAGAGCAAATGCCATCACGCCCCTTAGCTACGCGAGTCGCACGGTTCTGCTGCTTTTCATGAATCACTGCTGCCTCCCAACTCCAAAGAAAGGCTTGCAGATGACTCATCTGGCTTGGTAGCTCCCG
>JAODUD010000019.1:9316387-9328043 GCA_026784285.1 Stomatorhinus walkeri | reverse complement strand
CCCCACCATCCCTCCCCATCAGAGATTACATCGCCATCACGGGGCTGGAGCAGCGGCAGAAGTACAGCGACGACTTCTGCTCCGAGTATGAGGAGTACAGGAACCTGCACTCGCGCATCAGCAGCATCACGCAGATGTTCATCCAGCTGGGCTCCAAGATGAAGAGTCTGTCGCCTGGCACGAAGGAGTATAAGGTACGTCATTTGCAGTGGGGGGGGGGGGGCGTGCGGCTGCCGCCACCTGGTGTCCCTCTAAACACACTGCTGTGTCTTTTCAGGTTATGGAGGATCAGATCCTGGACAAGTACAGGAAGTATAAGAAGGTGAGGCATTGTGGGTAGGGTGAGTCAGGGCTAGTAGTGCTAGTAGTTTTAGGTGACAAAAGAAATCATTTCCAGATGCTTCCACACGTAGTGTGTTCGCTAAGCTGAGACGTTTTCCCCTGGTGACCTTTGCTGGCCCTGTGCTTCTCCGCAGAAGTTCCCCGACTACCGGGAGGAGAAGAAGCGCTGTGAGTACCTGCACCGGAAGCTGGCGCACATCAAGGTGCTCATCTCGGACTACGACCGCTCGCGTGCCGCCTCCTAGCCAGGGACACTGACCACCGACCTGTGAATTCAAGGACCTCCGCTCATGTATCGACCCTTTGTGTAGTATGTGGATTGGTTACCATGTGAAGTCTCGTTCTTGGCCAAATTTTTCCTCTTGTAGCTGGAAAATAAAATGCTTCTGTGGGTTACTGTCTGCGGTTACAGGCCGTGTGCAGAGCGTCACGGTGCCGGGAGTGTCAGAGGCGCCGTGCCCGAGGCTCTGCCGGCCAGACGTGGTTGTATTATTCACATGTATTTATCCGGAAGCCCTGATGCTGAGGTTAGCGATAATGAAGGTGACTCAGATCTCTGACGTGTGAGGATGCATACAGTCTGCTGCCTTGTTTCACCCACTGCCAAAGCGCTCATTGGCCATGCTTAGAGTAATGAACATCAGAAGGAACCAATCGCTGGCCGGGGATTTTGATGGTGCTTCTTCATTTTCTGTGATAGGCCGAACTTGCAAGGTAGCAAGGCTGAATCAGTTACCGTGGAAGCATGAATTGGAGACCTACACACTTGTCTCACTGTCTGAGCCCCCAAATTCCAGGGTTTCGCTTCTTATTTCACATAAATGCATATACAAGCATTATTTTTCGGGCAGATTTTGAATCTTTTACTTCCGGGTCGCTGTTCATCTCAAACACCTATGTGTTTCATTCATTGTAACACTAATAGGGATACATTTGGTCAGGCCAGTGGGGGGGGGGGGGGGCGGCGGAGCTGCTCTGGGGCTTGCTGCCCCCTGTCTGATGAAGCCCAGCTCACCCCCATCCTGAATGTGACAGGCCGTCATTTTCTGTCACCCCTGTGTTATTGATTTACTGCAGCTGGCCACTGGTGTTCAGGAGCCATCCCCCCCCGCCGTCCAGATGTAGTGTCCCCTCGGCATTCAGCTTTCTCAATGCTCAGACTGTCTGCCCCTGGGCTTCCGATGTTGGAGGGGGGAGTGGCAGGCCCGGTCTGCTTCGGGTCTGAAATGGCAGCAGTCGGGGGTGATGGATTCGCCAAAAGGATGTGGTTTCCGTCCTGAAGCCAGTGCAGTAAAATATCTCCCTGTGTGCTATTGTCTGTCCATTTAGATGCCTTAAATAAAGCAGACCACATGAAACTACTACCATTACTGTACTTGGCTACAGCTCACCACTTGAATGTGCTCTATTTCAGTCTTAAATGCCAGTGCCCTCCTCTACACTGCTGTGTCCTGGTCTCAGCCACACTATCAATCAGTGTGGGCACTTTTCTATTCTTTTAATGGGAGGGGGAAAGGCCTGGGATTTTTTTTTCCCCCTGAGTTTTATGCATGTGTAATGTGTTCCTCATATAGACTGTGGTTTCTGCAGTAGAATCGGTTCATTTTGCTCCTGTAAATGTACTTTAAATGCTTCGATTCATCCGATTTCTGCCGGAAAAGGATTCCAGAATCAAGAAAGTATAACTAAAAAAAACTTCTTCGAGGTTTTTCTGAGTATTAGTTCTGTGGAGTATGAGGTAGATGTTCTTGCTTCTCTTGTCAGAAAGCAGGGCCGTCAAGTACGGCGTCTGCCCGATTTGCTGGGTGTATGGGGTTTGTGTGCTGCAATGTGTAACATAGCCGATAGCAGCAGTCTTAGAAAATGGTAGATTTGACTCCATCAACAATATCTGCTGTTTATTTTCATCTTAATTTATTTCCTTTTTGGATATAGACGGCCCGTGCCACCGATCGGTTGAGTCGGATCCGCATGTAGGTGTCAGGTCCGCTGTGGCACCTTTACCAACTCCTGCCAAAGAGACTCGGGTCACTGGCTTGGTGACGGTGCACCAGTACTATGGTACCTTGTTGTTTCAGCCACCTGTCTTCATAGAGCCTGTCGATAGCGGGCAGTGGGGAGCTGTAGTCCAGAAAATAAATGGAGAAATTAAAAAACCGCCCATTAGTTACTCGCCGGTTTTGGGTGAATGTGCCTTCTGTGGGGTGGGGTTGGGTGGGGTGGGGTGCAGGAGTGTTAACTCGGATTTAACCTGTTAAGTGGGACCTAGTGAAATGCATTTGAATGCGTGTCATATACGGAACAAAATGTATGCACTCAAATGCATCATGTCTCTAAATTGCATTTTACAAATGCCTGATACTTGTGCAAACCTGCAGCTTTTAAAGAAAGGTGATCCGTGGAATCTCACTGCAGTACTGTTGAGCGTGTCTGTACTTTTTTCAGTGCAAAAGAGTCACTTTTAATGAACTGAAACTGCGCGAACAAAACAAATCTATCGTTTAGGGAATTTTTTGTTTAATCTTTTTTGTGGTTTTGTTTTCTTTTGATGTAAGTAAATGTCTTAGAAATGTGAAAAAAATCTGGTATATGTCTCTGCATTTTGTCCTATTTGTAGGAAAGATTTGTGTAAGAAATAATTTATTGTCTGTTTTTGCTTTTTTTCCTGTTTTCCCTTTGCACAACCTTTTCAAAAAATTTCAAAACTGACCAGACTTCCCTGTATAGAGGGAAATGGGATATTTATTTTTGCAAACATCTCATTCAAAGGCCATGTATTACCAACCACTCTAAGTTTGGGGGGGGGGGGGGGAAATACAGTGTATTTAATGTCTCAATAAAATAAACGTCTTTTCATCAGCTGTTTTTCTTTTTATTGAATGAATCCACTAGATGGCAGTAAGGAGTCGATTAGGATGGAGGGCAGCCACCTTAAATAGGATTTCATGTGTTCAGTCTATTAAAAAGGTGTTTGCTTTTTAATTCATTAACCTTTACAATCATTTCAGTACATGGAATCTGGAAAAATAAGAAAAAACGGCTAATTAAACAGTGTTAATCTGTGAGCCTCTGCCCTTTTTCGGGCTTTGGACCTGAGATGTACTGCATGCCAACATCTGCTGTTAGCCAGGAGATGACCTTTACAAGTCGATGAAGTAAAGAGCCGCAGGTCGCCAGAATGTCCCTGAAAGTTTCACAATTTGGGTAGCGGGTGCCTCTTTCAGCAACTTTCTGCAAGTCAAGCCGGTCACTGTCTGATTCCAGATGAGCCCGGGCATAAAGTGGGCGTGCTTACGTCCCTGACCGACGTCGTTTTGCCCGTAATAAATGCTGAGCTGTCAAGGTGCCGACCGAGGCAGAAATACTTCTAGGGTGAGCTTTCAGTAATTAACCAGAAGCATGTATAAGGCGTGTAAAGGTCATTGTGAGGCAACAGAGTATCACAAACCCTGATTTAAAAGCCTCAGGATTGTGATCAGAAGTGCGATGACTTGCCATTGAGAGGGCAGACGCACACGAAGCGTACAGGAATCGCAGCAGAAAAACGTCCGATTCTGATAAACGGAGAGAACCGAAAAAGAAACGGTGTGATTAGACAATTGAGAGAGAGATGGGGAAATGAAAACCCAGCCCAGCTAAAAGCAGCAAATGCCAATCCTATCATTAATCACAATACCTAATTATCCAAGGGTGAGGAAGCCTGGGGGCTGTATCATTTGTTTAGCCAGATGACTTGTCGGATTTAAGGTAGTCTGGGCAAAATGTAACTTAACATAGTAATTTAAACTGGGGTACCTTAAATCTGACTAAACATGAAATGCAGCTTCCTGACGCAGGCCCCTGATCTTTGACAGCTAGATTGTAATAGGAGCACTGACGCTTACTATGCAATGGCGGTGAGATTATTAGTCTGCTGATGGTCACTGTCTCTTTTAACTCAATGGAAATTAACGTAAGCCATCAGAAAACTGCACGTTGATTGGCCAGAGCATGATAATCCCACCCGCCAGGGATCTGAGGCCTCACCTATCACGTCACTTGGACATCATGCCTGACTTCCACTCTGATGCTTAGGTTATTTTTCAGTTCGATATTTTCGTAGAACACAAAAAGCGTACAACTTTCCTCCTACAGTCCAAAAACATGTAGTTGGATGAATTGGTGTCCTTGGTTTGCTGGTAGGATGTGATTCTGTGTGTAAGTCTGTGCTCTGTGATGGACTCACCATTTCTGGGAAGCCCTCTGCCTTGTGGCCATTGCATGCTGGGAAATGCTCTTGGCTCATCACAATCCTACAAAGGATACATCTGAAATGGATGAAAGTTTTGAAATTGTTAACACTATTAACAACAATTCACCAGATGCACAACTTGACAGGTATGGCCGTTGGAATACTCTACAGCAGCAGCGCTTCTCATCCTGGTCCCTGGGGACACGCAGACAGTCCACATTTTTACTCTTTCCCTGCCGGGACCTGGGAGCAATCAAAAACATGGACCCCTGGGGATCGGATTCAGAAGCACTTTCCTAAGGGGTGATGGTGCTATGTGACTGACACACCTCTCCCTACGGACAGAACCTGAAACCCTGCTCTACAGGTTCTTCAGCTGAGCCTGGAAGGGGGCGTGCATTGTCCTCCAGGCTCAGAAGCTGGCCTCCTTGCCTTCAGACTCCTAGCTGCTCTCTTTTTGGGGTACGTCCCCTTTACTGGTATTCTACCCTCACTAATTTTTACCAGTTTGTTGAATGCCGACTAGGAAAAATAGGACAATAGACCTTATGTATGCGAACGTAAGGCATGCAAACAGCTCCACCCACCTACCCCCACTGGGAAAGTCGGATCACAACCTCATTCATCTTCAGCCAAGGTACAAACCACAAGTACAGAGGCTACCAGGAAGTGGACACCAGAAGCAGAAGAGACCTTGAGAGATTGTTTTGAATCCACTGACTAGAGTGTGCTAAAGAATGGAGAGGATCTAGAGAAGGTCACACATTGCACAACGGACTACCTGAACTTCTGCATGGACCTTGTAGTTCCCACAAAGACTGTGCGCTGCTTCCCTAATAATAAACCTTGGGTGACCAGTGACGTCAAAAACCTCCATAATAAGACGAAGAGGGCGTTTAAGGATGGTGACTTAACTGAACTGAGGCGTGTGCAGAAGGAGCTGAAAGCGTCTGAGAGAGGCAAAGGAGTCTTACCGGAGGAAGGTTGAAAGGAAACTGGAAGAAAACAACATGAAGGAGGTCTGGAAGGAGATGAAGCAGATCACAAGATGCGGGAGAAACAGCACCAGAGCAGAGGGTGATGTGACTGGAGCAAATCAGCCAAATAATTTCTATAACCGTTTCGAAGACTCTGCCGCTACTGCTAATGGGCTCGCCATTGTAACTGCTGCAGCAACTGCTGCTCATTCCCCCGCGTGTGCAAGTTATCTTAGGTCATCTTTCATGGTTCATCTTCTGAGATCGAGTTTTAGGTCATTTTCTTTTTCAAACTGGTTGGTTCGACTTCTAAGAAATTCGGCAAATGTTAGACTTTTAAGAAATTTAACAAATTCGACAGACGTAGAGAACAGAACTTGTGACCTGGGCATTGCCTGTAATTGACAGCTAAAAAAACGTGTATTATGAAAAATGTTATGTGACTGAGAAAATATTCAGTATGTTCAGAATTCAGTATCCAAAAATACATAAACACAATGTATACCTGGGTTAGTGGGATTTAATGATGGTTGGCAGGTAGTAGTTTTAATTAAACATCCAAAATCTGAACTGCAACTATGTGCAGCTAATTTTTGATTTCTGAAGGGGGGGGGGGGGCATTTATCTAGATGTACAAAATATTTCCAGATGAAAGATGCATCAATTTCAAAATTTTATTTATATATATAGATAATCTATATCATGACACATACACATCCATCCTCAGAAAGATAAGGTTAGCATTTTCATCACATGAAAATATTAACTATTCACAGTAGGATTCCAGTACATTAAACATGTATGTCATGCGTTCTTTACAAAGTCACTGCTCAGTCTCAGAGCCACCTAGACTGTTCTTTTCGCAACTGCAAAGAGTCACCATACCATGCAAATAGCTGAATGGGCATCTATCTTTGCAGAATAGCAAACTTCAAATTTTTGAGACAAAATATAAATCTTAAAAAAAAATGTCAATCTTCCAACAAATCAAGCGAGAAAAGTGATACGACTGCAGACTGCATGCTGGTGCATAAAAGACGTACCTGTTTGGCTGTATGTGAGGTAGAAGCATAGGCAGTGCAGAACCAGTCACAGTCACCAGTGTACTGTAGAAAACGGGACACCCCAAAATGTGTATATATGTGCGTTAAGAGGCTTGCATTAATCAAAAGCTCCCAGCAGAGCAGCCACGGTTAAAGTTACTTTCCGTACAGTAGTTTTTTATTTGAAACACAATGTACCTGCCAGTAAGTTAATCCATAAGGCCACCTGCACACTTTAGCTTGGCTTCCTCTGTAAATGATTCAAGATTTATTTCTTTTCCTGGTTAATATTGTAATCTGTGAAAAAGTGCTTCATCTTTATCACATCACTGAATATCTCCCCGTATGCCTGATAGGGGATTTTCACCATTTTAACCACAGAGTATTTTATCAAAGGTATAATGGCAGTTTTATTTCCCTATGCTTGTTTCCCCGTCTGGTCATTATCTGAGGTGCCGAAACAGCTCGTTTTATTCTGGTTCCTAACAACACTGCCGCTGCCAGATCAGGGAGATCATCTGACTTTTGTCAGATTTATTGACATTAGTCCTAGACAAACACTGGAAAGAAATCCCTCGTGAATAAGAATATCGACCTCTTGCAGCAGTAATAGAGCCGCCGGTTGAACACACTGCTGTGAGAAGGTACGATGGGAGTAGAGCCGACACCTGGAGTTCTGCACCATCACGGCTTCAGCTTCAGACGAGGCTCCAGCAGTGTTAGTATTCCTATGAGAGAGGACAGCAGACCGCACAGGCCCACCACACCGGCGCTGCTCCGGTACACGCCCAGCCGGTCCAGCGGGATGAAGAGGTCACACGCGTTTTTCACCATGTCCAGGGCCACCGCCGGCCTGGCCCACAGCGCCTCCATCAGGTCGGACGGAAGCACGTCCCCTGGGGGGTGGCAGCAGGCTGAGCCGTCGTGGGCGCTGCTGTGAGGCAGGGGGCCCTGGCGGCAGCGCCGCCGCTCCCGTGCGTAGTGGGCAGCCAGCCGGACCAGGACGTAAGCGTCCCGCAGCAGGCTGAGCAGCAGGCTCAGGAGGTAGCAGTAGGAGGCGCGAAGGCCCCACCGCTCCTTATCGAACCCGGGAGCCAAGCCCACGGCCCGGGCCCACAGCAGGTTGTCACACACGAAGTAGAGGGCGCGGCTAAAGTGGGCGCCGGTCAGGCAGAGCTGCAGCACCGGCTCCGTCAGCTGCAGCGCATGGGCCGCCGCGTCCACCGAGCTCACGGTGTTCCCCAGCCTGAACACTGACGGGGAAGAGAGGGATGCTGGGAAACGTGATGACAGCAGGCATGGACGCGGACGCAGCTACTCAGACACATGGGATGCCATGTGTACGAGGGCAGCAGGCAGGCAGTCGGCCAATCAAAGCACAATCACGCCAATCCTCCAAATAAAACTGAATATTCATTTGTTCCTCTTTTCAAGACACAGAAATTGTTCAGCATATTTAGACATCTTTCTTTCCCAACTCCCTCCTTTAATCTGCTATTTCTGCCTGGATGAGTTTTAAATGTCTTACACAACAGCATTTTGGCTGCCTTGTCCTGACATACCTTGGCAAATGTGCTGGCAAGTCATCTTTATGGCTATAATATGTTGTTCTCTGTACCAACCATAAAACAAACAGCGGCAGAGATTGGAACAATTTACAAAAGTTGCTGATTATTTTATGTGTAACTAGCACTGAAATGTTTCTCGACTGTTCGTCTCATTTTACACCCTTGCTTGATTGTCCACCAAAAGCATTCCTACCATACGCCAAACACCAAGAAATTAACTTTTAGAAACTCAGGGTGGGCTGATCACTGATTACCATACTTATTACAGCTGTTGTAACTTTCTGCATACGCTACTGTACTCAGAATATTAATTTTACTTCATTTAAAGTTTTCACTCAGCATGCTTTTAAAGCCTCAGACTACAAATGGGAACAAATAAGTTTCAGAAACCTACAAAAGACACCCCTCACTGTCCGTTACTGACTGGCTTAAACAATGTCTCACAGACGCAGCAAAACCTTTGGGTGTGGAAAGTAGGAACGAGCAATAAACTTAAGCTATTTTGTATCATCATTAGCTATCAACAAGTATTAAGATAACAGGCACGGAAACAGGGTAGCTATTTTAGTTTTACATGTAGTCATGCGCACGCTACCATACAGTACTGACACTGCATTACCAGAAGCTACCAGAGGGGGTGCTGAAACACCCTCACCACACCTACACTATTGGACTTCATCCATCACCTTAAGCTTGGTCATGTAGATCCCTTCAAGGTCCAACGGCTATACACGCCTAGATAATCTATACTACGTTACCCTTTGCCTATATCATATGTATAGAGGCGTAACCCCGCTGGGGCTATCACTTTCAATCTTAAGAAATTCGGAATACGGTAGAATTTGCTGAGCAGGGATGGTGGTGGGTGGGGGTGTCCGTCACGGTATAATCTTTCTGATGGTATAATTTATATTTTGGCGTATTCAAGGGCCCTCGAAAGTACTGGCTCCCCGAATTTGCCCCCCCGACACCCTGCCTACGTAAACATACTTACGCTTCCTCCCGGTGCTCAAGTTGGACTCCAGATTTCGCAGTTTCTCTGCTAATTCTTTCTTTGCAGCATTATTTCGTATCAAGTACTTAACGCATGCGCATGCGTACTGCGCTGCCCTGGAAAGAGGCACGTTTAATTACAACTTCTCCAGAAACCTGCACAAACAAGACAACTCCAAAACAGATCCAAAGAGCATTTCCAGGAAGGGCATGTACTTTTTGCAATGGGAAAACCTCGCAACAAGATTTTATGTAACCGGGTAATAACTTTTTAAATAGAACCCCACTCAAACTACATTACGGCATCGATAGAAAACAAAAATGTCATTGTAAGAATGAGTGTCTAGCAGGAATATTGTCACGCTTCAGAAACGAAATCTTGACGATAAGATAAAAATAAAAACAGCTGAAGCTGATCGTGATAGTTGTGTGACGGCATCAGACTCACCTGAAAATTCGATCCCTTCCCTGGGTTTGGTTTGTGAACTTGATATAGGAGTCCATTGTAGTTACAGGGGCGAAAACAAAGTTTTGTGCGGAACAAATGTGGGTATCTGTTTTTGCAGATGGTGTGGCGTGGTTATCTCACGATCATCGGGGTAATGAACTGTGCAGGACAAGCTGCGCTGCCGGCTATCCGGCATTAAGAAGTCCTTTAACCCCTTCACACACGTACATTAGACAGAGAGAAAACCTGCCCTCATAAACTGACCGATTCGCTCCGTCTGTCTGCAACTCACGTCTCATAAAAACTGTATGAAGATGACGGAGTTTATTTGCTTGCCATGTCTTGCATTTCACCGCAGGCTCCTGATCTATTCGGGATATATGTTCAGCAGGCCTTATTAAGTTTTAAACGGTGCTGTTTCACATTCCCAAGAACTCTTATTAGTATTCCAATGACCTGGCTTCTGATATAAAACATCATTCTCCTGGCAGTGTTGTGCGTTGAAATAAAAAATATATATTAAAAGCTGGAATAAATAAGTGATGTGTAATAAGATGATAAGGACAGGTTGTAGTGGGGAAGTTTGTCCTGCGCGAACCAGACGGACAGACACTTCCTGTACAGACTTCTATCACTCTGCGCCGGTAGACAATTTGCGTTTTACGGGGCGTTTCGGGTAAATTCATTAATATTCATGAAAACTGCTACCTCAAAGGATCAGCCAACCTTTTGACAGTAAAAAACGGGTAGGACATGTGGATGGGTACGCGTTCACTGACCAATCAGGTAGCACTTCTTTATGAATATTAATTATTCTTCCCGAACTGGCCAGTCAGATAGCACTTCTTCTTATTTCATTAAAAAAACGCATCACGTTATAGTTGCAGACTTCATATTCGTATAACAAAAATCTACTGACTTACATAATAATAATAATAATAATAACAACAATTATTGTGTGCATCTTAATAGCAATTATAGCTAATAATAATAGCAATTATTATTGCTATTATTATTTTAAGCAATGGATGAATTGATTATTCCGACGGTTAAATACTGTTGACATACATCTGATGTAAACAAAATGCCATTTCCTTATTTATGGCGTAATTTACTCTGGAGGACCTAAGTGCCTATTTTCAAATAAAACATTATTATTATCTTTTTTATTAACTTTTAAAACTTTTTAAAATTAATTCTTCTCATCATTCTTCGGTTGTATGGGGAATTCAGGTGAATAAGCCCAGTTGTGTCGGTTAAAAATACTCCCAGGTGTGTCTCACTCATGCATATCTATGGATAAAACAGCCTCGCGTGCATTAGCCAGGGCACAACATGTAAACACACACGCTCTGTTAATGAGCTGTGGGCTTTCAGACTTCGTCCCTGGTATTTCATATATTTACTGTTTATTTTTATCCCTTTAGTAATTTTGAATATTTTAATTCCGTGTGCCCTGCGTTTCCTGGATCGGACTCCATACTCAGTGTGGCAATGGTGGATGGATACATTTGCATGTTTGGAATAGTTTTCTGTCCACGGCTGTGAACCAGCCTAGAGAATTCTGGCACGTTATTGAAAGCGACGTCGAAACAAACTAAAGTCACTTCCTTAGTTTGTGTTCCTTGTGACTCTTATTACACAGTTATCTGCCTGTCTTCCATACAGGAGGTCAGAAGACAGGAATCACCTCAGATAGAATCCCAGTCTACACACATCCAGTATCTTTCTGTCTGACACTGAGCAGATGACAAGGAGCATCACTGTGGCCTAGCTGACTGTAACAGATTCGCATTTAATGAGCCCCTGGAAAATGTCACCTAATGGCCAGCTTGACTTTAATCCTGTGCCATCGCTCCGCTCTGTGCTTTCACTTTGCTGGTATTACGGTGAAGCCTTTGATTCTGGCCTTTGAAGCGGTGAAGACGTGGTTCATGCAGGGCTTTCGCCAGGGAAATACTACGTGCCGCCAGCTTCAACAGACAGCATAAAACAGCAAAATGTGACTTTGATTAATGTGACTTTGCATTTTTCCTCCCTCTGCGCTCTTTAGG
>JAODUD010000019.1:9269130-9279161 GCA_026784285.1 Stomatorhinus walkeri | reverse complement strand
CAGGTTCGGGAACCTACGGTGTGGCACTCCCCTTTCCAGCACCTCTGCCTTTCTCTGGCAACACTGATGTCCTGCAGAGGTATGCCCAGCCAGACGTAGGGCTGGTCTCAGTCAGTGTCTGTAGGTTATGGACCTGAAGAATATACCAGTCATCATTAACGAAGACCTGAAAGGCATCATAGAATCGCATTGTCACGAGTGTCTTACTAAAAATTAGCCAACTTTCATGTAGCCAATTTAGACAGGTGACCACGGTGAGTATTACCGAGATTTGTAGCGTCAAGCTGGCTGTACTGTGATAGAAACCAGGATTACCCCCCATTACAATCCTCAGCTCCATACAGGAGATATAACAAGACGCCTCACACAGAATCATCCAATAAGCAGTCAGAAAGCCTTTGTGACCACTGTCGGCCACCACCAATGGCGCTACTTCTTATTCTGGTAGCGGGTCCTCATGAACAGGCAATATGTGCTGGGAGGGTGACGCTCTGGGTGTCACTGAAGGGACGATGACAGCCTGCTTCCTCTACCACTCAGCCTCCTTCCCATCAGGGCCCCAAGTGACGCTTCGATTTCCGGTGTAACTCACAGCTACCTCAAGAGGCACGACCTCCGCCTTTGGGTAACTGCCAAAAAGAGCCCCCCAGGGAGGAGAAGGGAGCCAGAGGAAAAGTAACAAAGACCAGAATAGCAGAGGCGACTCTGGAAATTAAAACCCGGCTGATGACCCACTTCCCCTCGGTCTCACTCCACGGCAACGGCGCCGAGGAACCTGACCTCGACGGTGGCAGCTGCAGTGACATCTGTCTCCGCCACAGATGAGGGCAGTGTGCCCTCTGCAGAATTGTATTCCAGCCCCCCCACCCCGCCCCGTAATCCCAGCCCAACATCCTGTCCTCTCTCGCTGTCACAGATCGTACCTGGTGGTCCTCTGTATGCTGAATCACCAGCGTTGTCCCGGCTTCCATCTCACACATGCATGTTCTCACTTTGTCTGAGAGATGAGACGAGGGATCTCCTGTGCTTTTCCCTTGAACAAGCAGCAGGTGGCGTAACAGTTAAGAAACTCACCTTGTGTCCTGAAATTCCAACAGGGCTCTGTTATAAAATTCTTGAGTTATTTTCCCTAATATATCTATTTGAATAAATGGATATTACACAGAAGCTATACAGCTATATATTGCATTTGGCATAACCACTTAAACTGTACAGAGTTGTGGAGAGCCTTGGGTCTGTCCCAGCATGCGCAGCACAGGGGACATCCTGGATGGGAGAACAGCCCATTACTGGCCACGCACTTAATCAATACTACTGGAAATATGTTTGAAAGACACCATTTGACCTAAATGCATGTTTTTGGATTGTGGGGAAAACGCAAGGCATATACTTTCCAGGCGTATTTATCCATCTAATAATTTATTTAAATTATTATTTTGGCAGGGTCTGTCTTGCCTCTTTGGTCGTGTTTGGACAACTGCTGAGATTGAATCTATTATTCCGTGTCTGAATAAAAATCAGCAGGTATGTTTATTGCTATTCACTTTAAAACCTTGGATTGCGAGTAACTTGGTTTGGGAGTGTTTTGCAAGAAAGCAAACTTTTTAAATAACGAGTGAGGTCTTGCAGTAGGAGTATTACATATACGCTTTGTCTGTTGAGCGTCATGTGATCACAACTGAGCCAGTGGTTCTTCTCTCTCTCTCGTTGCAGGATTGTGGATAATCTTCTCCCATTCACAGGTTCAGTCGGCGTGCCTGACCCGTATTGTCAAAATTTAGTAGAAAAGCACCATCCGAATAAGGGCGTAGTAGTGCGAACGATGAATCTGTTTAACAACAATGCAATGTCATATTTCTGCCAAATCGAAAAGTAGGCAGAAGCGGCTGTAATTGGATAGGTTCTGTCACGTCGGGGTGGTGAGTCGACGATGTGAGGCAGGCAAGACGGAGCAGGCAGGCAGGTATATGGGGTAGAAACGGGGTTTAATTGGGAAAACGTAGGACAGGACATCAAAGGCTCACTACAATCTATGACACTATATGACATTACAATGAACGATCTGGGGAAGACTGATACAGACGCTGATTAAATTTTAAAGACAAGTGGGAACTGATAGATACCAAGTGGTCACAATCAGGGATTGTCACGAGGTAATGCGGGGGGCGTGGCACACACGAGGCTCGGACAGGCGGATCATGACAGGTTCCTTGTTAAAGTCACACAAAGATTTTTTATAATAAAGAATTACATGGACAAATAGAGTGAGGTGCTCGTTACGTACAGTCATCCTCCACCTCCGCATCCCAGACAGAGGACAGAGGCAGGTCTGCTCTGCCTATCTGAGGCCCATCTGAGGACATTGGACAGGAGGCCAGTCTACCACCAGGCACTGATGTGTCTGACTTTGGACAGCTGGAGGAAACCATACACACACACACACACACACACAGCAGAAATGGAACCCAATCTGCCAACCCCAGACACATGAGGCATGCACATTTATTAATTTAGAAAACACTTTTGTGCAAAGTGATGTATGAGGGTCAACCAGCACGGCAGGAGCAGTTGTGGTTAATTAGGTGCTTGTTCAAGCACCCATAAATGGTAGGATTACTCTGCTAGTTATGGGACATGAACTTACAACCAGACATGCAGATTGATGCCGCTGAACTAAACACATGCTGTGTTGATATGATGACTTTGGCCGTACGGGATTCGATCTCACAGCCCCCTGTACATGGGCACAGATGCAACTAGGTTCTACATTATCCTAGAAACAGTGCAACCACCAGCACACCATCCAATAAGCCTGTATATATAATTCCTGATCACTCCTATCCAGCAGTCATATCAATATTATGTTGATATTCTACAACAGCACATAGCTTTAAACTCACACCTGATATGTGGCATCTCGTTTTTTTTCTCAACCACTGTAGCCACAAACCACTATGGGAAGCTTGTGCAAGTCAGAGCTGTTTTGCAGCACAGAATGAAATATTTCTTGACAAAATTTAGCTCAAGTGTTGCTGTACTTTTCGAGAAATTATTAATGAGAACAGTCTCCTTGGTGAGACCTAAAATGTGCTGCCATGGCAGAATTTACATTAAAATATTTGTATTAAAAGTGTCATTTCTTATTTGACTGTCTAATCCACCTTTTTACTCTTTTTTGTACCACATCAACAGGCTACAGTTTCGTTATAGCTACCATGATGTCTTGATTCTAAATTTAAACCTTAACCAGCCAGTCTGCTTGCAGGAGCTCAGAAGGTCTCTGGTGTAAACACTCTAATGCTTTCTGAAGCCTCTTTAAGCAGAAGCAGCACTGGACAGCACCTCAAACATCTGATGCAGTAATTAAGTGTTACTCTGTGCACAGCTGTCAGATTCAGAGATTTGGGAACTGCAGATCTCAATGTCAGCATGCCAGACCACCTCCATACAATGAACAAGGTTTATATGAGAGACTCAAAACTTTTAACATGGTCGCTACTAGCCACCCACTGCTTCTGCTGCCAAATCCCTGTAGCAAGCTAGTTCTCAGGGTTCAGTGGCGCCACCTTGAGGTCGCTTCCGGGAAACTCTGAAGGATTTCACATTTTGAGGTTTTATCATTCATGAGCTTTGTACATGCTGAGAGGAGCCAAACCCTTTCTTTTAAGATCTACCTGTAGCTCTTGTCTCCTCAAATTGAATTTGGTATCTTCACGTATTCAATTTACTTGTAAATTTATTCTTTGGTCACCAAATTAAAGTTTACTTTCGGTTCCCATGGAAACCAGTGTGTGACATTTTCATCCGGCCTTTCAGGCAATCTAAGTCAGAGCTCTCCGGGGGACTGAACAGACCCTATATTAATGAGCCTTCTTCTTTTGCTGATGTGCTCTTCACACATCTTCTCATTCTTAGCTTTTTTTCCTGGTCAGTGTTTATTTCCACTGTGATTAAAATAAAAGTTCCTCTGGCTGAAGGTGAAGTCATGCATCCAGGGAATTTAGTATGATTCAGAATGGAAATAAATGCCGCATCACAACCAAACAGGCGCAAAGTACATATTATCCAGTTACTGCTGAAAGCTCAGGTGCTTCACAGTCACAGGATGCCAACTAAAGCAGCGTCTCTGGGTTTTGCACTGTTAATTCAAAAGATCACAAAAAGCTTTGTACGACTCGATATTTGCAACTACACTGCTTAGTTCAGGTAGTAAAATCTTTTCTCATTAAAATCTTTTTACACCCATATGCAGTGAACACAGATCCACACCATTTAAGTTAAGTGTGATTCAATATGGGACCGCAATGATCTTAACACTTGAGTAGTATGGAGTTTGCATCTTCGTCCCAGTTTTCCTACAGGTTATCTGGTTTCCAATAACAGGGTTCTCTACATTTACCATCCAAGGTTTTTCCTGCCTTGGGCATAAGCAGTAGGAAGATGGATGGATGGAATACGAGTTTTCCGGATTTCAGTAGACGGTTTGATGTGTACTTTCGTTGCTCGAGTGGACACACTCTTCCTGGGTTAACAACTGCCAAGCTGCTTCAAAGCAGAAACTCAGCTCACCTCAGGGGATGTGATCACACGACCACACACCTTAAATTGAGAGACATGCTGCCATCTGGCTGTATTCCTCTGAAAATGCATTTGGAGTTTCTTCTGGATTATAGGGTCTCTTCTTCAGTTGCAGTAAAATGTGGCTGATTTAGCAAAGGAGAATGTGGGGATCTCCTCTGACCTACAGGAGCATCAGCAGCACTCTGGCGGAGCTCTGCGGGTCTCTGTGCCTTGAAAAAGTTGCCCAATCAGCTTTAAGATCATCAATGTTCTTCCTCCTTTGTTATCTTTGTCTTTTATTTTTATTTTCATTTTCTTAGTATTATCTGACAGGAGCAGTCTTTTACACGCATGCATTAATACATATTCTCATTGTCTTTTTTGATATTAGTTGAGGTTTTCTGCAACAGCCGCCCTACAGCTGATTTGTCGAGAATCAGAAATTTTAATCTTCATCTTTGTTTTTCTGGTACTTTGTTCTTAGAGAGAGAGGGAGAGAGATATGAGTTAACGAAAAAGCAATATATGCTTAAAAAAAGCAGAGAAAGAAGTAAACATGGCCGAGCCTCAGAATCACGGTCATTGTGTTTCTGTCCTTTCTGGCAGGAGCTACAGGGGAGTGTGTGACAAATGGCCATCGTTTGGCTAATGGGGGGGCAGCCTTACGAGCATTATCATTCACAATAACTCAAGGGCGGCTCTGTCGGTCCGGCCCCTCTTTCAGCAGGGGGCCATCCTTCGCACAGTCATGACAAATGGGTTCATAACGGCAAGATGCTCTAAGGGACCCCGGTCTGCCGACAGCCACTGTCACAGAGAGGCGGAGGCTCACAGCTGGACGGCATGTTGCAGTCGTACCTCGTGTGTCATCAAACGACTCCGCGGACATCCCTGACGAGCGTGCGTGGGACAGTGTGCGGGATCAGAATATCTCGCTGGATCAGCCACAGTGAGAACCAGGCCAGTGTGCTCTGCTCTGGGCCTCCAGGCCAGCAGCAATAAAAAGGAAGAAAAGAGAAGGACTCAGATTATGCTGTTATTAAGGGCATTTAATTTTCCTCAATATTAAATTGCTGCATTTTTCTCCAGCGCTCCCACAGTTCAATTTGCATTATTGTACTGAATTTTGTTGGTCATATGAAGGCAATAATAGGACTATTATAGTAATAAATCACAAGAGAAACAGCCATTTGAAAACACCAATTACAACCCATTTTCAAAGCTGTATTCATACAAGAACAAATTCTGTTCAAGATGATAATTACTGAGTGCCAATCAAAGGCAGTTGAAATATATATTAATCTCTCCATGTCCTGCTGCCAGTGTTTGCAAAGTGTTTCTGTCTGGTGATGCATCCATTTTGCTTTTATAAAGCTGTCAGACACAACAGCTGTGGGGAGATACTGTGAACATTATTTCATTCAGATGGCAGAAACTCAAATTAGATTCCTGCCTATTTACCCCCCCATAAATTTGGGATTAAGTGGTGACCCTTTGAATGAATGGCTGTTTACATCGCTCTGCCATTCTGTATCTCTCAGAGAAGCACGTTTATTGAGCAAAGATGGCTGTTTTGTATGCTCACAGAACAAACTGACAGCCAGGAAATTAAAAGACAATATATTAAGTGACCTTTCAGAAACCGCCTAGAACAAAAACGGGAAAACAGCTTCCATCACATTAAAGTCTGTGCAGAAGGTACACAGTAATTAGCCTTTTAAAAAATAACGCAGTTCGTTAGATCAAATTAGTAGTCTCATTTGATATATTCACAGCCAAACGACCTTGCCACATGGGGCTGTCTGGGGAAACAGAGCGTGACAATGATTCAGACCACTGTGTCTGTGATCAGAAGATTGCAGACTTTGTTTTCGCAAAACAAAAAGGATGTTGGTTTGTCTAAGATGTCTGCAAAGTAACTTACGAGCCACACAGGTTTAATTCCTCTATTTCATCATCTTTGGACACCAAATCCTTGTATAGTGCTTTGGAGTTTCCTTCCCTTACAGGTATCACATAGTCTTTACTAGAATGGATAAACTCTGACAGACTATATGGCGCTTACACTTGTGTGGAGAACAAGGGCCAAATATTATTCATCCAGGAATCCCACAGACCTGAAGGTCTGACGTAACGGGACACCTCTATTCAGATAATTTCACACACTCAGTTGTATTCCGCGCATTCCAAATGGTTACTCGGGACAGGCTGCCCCCTGGTGTTTATTTTAACAATGACACATGTGTTTGCAAAGTCAATACCGATCGGCCAAATGCAGTGTTGCACATTTCCTGTGGTTTCAACATTGGTCGATGACCTCAGATAAAAGGCGTAAGCAAATACCCATATGTCGCTGAACTCGTATGAGCCCTTTGAGACCATGGAGGTGAAGCAAGAGTTTGACCCCTGAGCTGGTTTTTTCGCGGTTCCGGTTCATTAATGATTTGGATTATGGGGTGGTGGGTTCAGTGCCCCCCCTGCTTCATGTATAACACGATAGTCAAATTGTGCCTCTATCACACAGTGTATTTCAGTCTTTTGGCATAAGAAGGAAAACTTGTCTACAATCTTCTTGATCGTTGTACTTTTCATAAACGATACAGGTCGTTGTCGACTAAATACGACCGCGATCTTTTCCAACTGACCGGTAGTAATTCAGCCCTTTATTTTATATGCAAAAATTATGCACATATATTTTTCATGTAGTTATGACAATAAATCACTGTGCATTTTAGCCTTTATACCACGAAACATGTATAAATTAGCCATAAAATGGATAAAATGCACAGTGATTTCTTGTCATAACAGCGCGAATATATGTCATGCTGTCATACAGCGTGCACTACTTATTTGCACCCAGATCATACTTATAGTATACTGTATAATAAAGTGACATCATCTTTAAGTCACATTGTTTTTTATCATTTTATCACCATTTCATTAGTTCAATGCTGCCGGCAGGTGGGGCGGACATTGTCATACACTCCCGGCAGCACTAGCGCTCCAAGACTCGGCGCAGTCGTGGGCGCGTATCTGCGGTCTCGGAACGGTCCTGAAGTCGATCGGTTGTAAGTTGCATATGTCGTAAGTCGACGACAACCTGTAGTTCTGAAAAACTGTGATGGCTCCCAGGATTCACTAAGTGTCTGCACTACCTCCTCTGACGAAAGGACATTCTGCCCTCTTGTGGATTACAAATCCATATGGTGATGAACTAAACAAGTAATCTGTTAAGCAGCTTTGAACTCCGAGCGACCTCCAGGGAAATAATGTCAATCACAGTAACATCAATTACATTGGCCATGTACTAAAATGCCTATTCCTTTATGACGGAAACATTGTCGGTTTCTAAGGTAACATAACAGACGGTTCCCTGTGCGTGATCGCGGCCGGCTGGACGTGACTCCCACCTCGGGGGTGGGCGGGGCCGGTGTCGCCTGGAGTGTTTAAGGGTGGAGTAGAGGGGCGGGGTGCAAAGATGTGATTTTACGGTCCGATCTTCTCTCAATTAAGAATCAGGCGTGCTGCTCCCTGCTGAGGTTCAGGTGAAAGGTGAGTGATCAGTTATATAACATTTTTAAAGTTTCAACGAATGATTCCCGCATGCGTTTTACTGTACCGCTTTGATAATTTAGACAGGAACTAATTATTGTTCCTTCTGACTATATTTTCTTTCAATTACATGATATTGTGCTGAAGGTGTTCACGTCACTAATGAATTAATTTATTTTAAAAAGGCAAAGACTCATTAACTGTTGAAGGCAAAACAAGCAAATACGGCAATATAAAATTTGGTATAATGAATTTTTGTTAAATGGGAAACTATAGCCTACTTTTGGTGCCTTATGTAATGCCTTTGAAATAGAGGCTGCGTAGGTTTGCCGACGATGATTCGGTGCATCTGAGTCGATTTTCATTTTGCCGACGAGTCTCTCGTTTGATTTTAATAAACACGGCAAAGTGTCTTAATATTGATTATGTTCCAACAGTTTTATTTGTAGATTAATTGAACTATGGCACCTGGGCCAGAAGACTCCACCCAGGTATAGATTTGGTGATCGTTAAAATTCTTTATTAATTCTGTATTCATAGTTCGCAATATTCTGCTTGTTTTGTACTACCGTGTTACATTTATTTGTAGCGGTAATTTTAATATTAGGATTATTAATAAAAATAAATTACAGTAATCGGTAATTGATGTTATCGCTGACAATAATAATCTCACGGGTGGGATTTGTCGCCCCGACGCTCCTGGAAGCCGCAGGGTGGCGTGCTCGTCCGCCTCCTTCAGCTGCCCATGGTTAGCGCCACCCGCCAGGTCCTGCAGGAGACCTACAGCAGCACGAAGCAGACGCACCCGCTCATTTGCACCGTCTGCGGGGTCTACGAGCGCGGGGCCAGAAAGGCGGGAAGCCTGGCCGTGTGGACCATCCAGCCGGCCATCCACAGGCTGGAGCCGCACAGTGAGTCGTGCATATAAGGGTCGTAGCTACTGTGTCAAACTTGGCCTCAGGAACGCAGGGCTTTGCATCTCACTTAGGTCATCCACAGCTTTCTAGGTTAAGTGGTTATCCTTCTATTATAACAATAACACTGTGATAATAAGTTATGAATTGCATTATGTATTAAATGGCCATTCTTGTCTCATATTCATAGCGAAGCCCCAGACCGCACATTGACACCTCAATGCAAGCTGTAGTGTCTCATTAAATACTTAGTGGGTTACAGTGTGTGGTGCAGGAGATGAAAAGGTTTCTCTCAGCAGGGGTTGATGGGGTCACAGGTCAGCAGTGCAGAGCAGTGAAATCACTAATGCCGATGCTGGGTGTTTTAGGAAAACCATTAGTGATTCAATTTACCTGTCGACTGAGGTTGTTTTTTATTTCATTATCTTCCAAATACAATGGAGATGTTTTAATTGTAAGTTACCACAGATGAGAGTTACCATATTACTGCTTCGTTCTAGGTGGTCTGTACTTTCCTCACATCAGCACAGTAAACACAGGAGACTTATCTAAGGCTGAGAAATGTTCCCGTGATCTTTGCTGCAGATTAAGTCGTTGCTGGACATTGCAAAATGCTTCTCCGGCTGCCAGAACACTCTGGCCTCCATTTCTGGGTGATGCGTGGAAACCTTGCGATTGCGAATCAGAGCTTTCACAATTTGGGACTGAACTAAAGGTTAAGAAATATGAATGGCTGCTTAATTTCTGTGTAATCAGTAAGGCGAGGGTGACTGCCAGATCTCAGCAGCAGCATTTATCTCCCTGGGGGGGGGGGTCTTTCATCGAACACAAGCCTGCTGGTGGTCGCATGTTTATCTTCCTTTGATGGTGTGAGTCTTGCTTTGTAGACGCCCTGTGACCTTGCCCATGACTCAGTGCTCCTCAGGTTTGTAGTGCTGGTCCCGGGGTGAGACGCGACGGTTTTGGGGAAACGCTCCCTTGCTGATTCTCTCTAGGGGGGGGGGG
>JAODUD010000019.1:9219589-9229818 GCA_026784285.1 Stomatorhinus walkeri | reverse complement strand
ACCGAAGCTGCCCTTCAGACAGAAGTGGCTGCTTTTCCTGCTGACTCCACACTTCAGCGAAGGCTTTTATTTGTGCTGGAGACAGAGGGTGGGGCCGTCACCCACTCCACAAGCCCTCCCCGGCGGCTCTGATTGATGGGACTACCTGCGCACGTGCCTGTCCACCTTAAAATACAGCATTTCGCAAAGCTGGCTTTAGATGAACCTGCCAGCGGGTGGGGGCGGGGGGGGGGATTTGTGTCCCGTTCTACACAATCCCTCAAGCCTAACGCAACTCAGGTACGAGCCCTGAAGCGGCATTGCCATCTTGCTGTCCATCTTTCCGTAAATCTCCGAAGTCGATTCTCCCTGCTGTATATAATAGGGACAGTGCAATATACATATATACAGTTTTTCGCTCACGCCCATCTGCAATTTCACTTGGACGTAAAACAAGGCAGGATTATCTTGGGAGAAGAAATGAAGAAATAAAGAAATATGATGTTCCGCTGCCCCAGCCCACCCACACATTGTTCCTCGTCATTAATCATTGGAGTGGGGGCTGTTAAAGCCTCCGACTCATATTTTCAGCCAGGGGCCATTTTTCGGTTAGCGCCATTAGCAGCAGCTGGGGTCCAGCAAGTCTTCCTCTCCCGGTGTTCTCTCTGCCGCAGAGCAGGCAAACTGGTGGCGGCTTGAAAAAGACCCAGATAACTGGGAAGCTGCTTTTAATGTTGTGCATCTCCCAGAACTGGCCAGGTCTTGCCTACGGCTAAAACTGCCTTTTGAACTGGCAATGTTATAAACCATAGAAAAATGACAGTGTGTTATATGCAACAATCAGATAGATAGAAAGGAGGTCTGGAAAATTATCTATGTATCTATGTATCTATGTATCTATCTGTCTATCTGTCTATCTATCATGCTAACCCTCTATGGATGGATGTTACTCCCAGCTGTTTCAGTTCCCCGCTCTTTCCCTCCCGTTACCATAGTAAAGTCTTTAGCATGTTATCAGACTGCTGTGATTCACCGCGCATCCTCACCACTTCACATCGGCACCTCAGACATACAGAAAGCGGCAGAATCCAAAATGCTATGCGCTGTAAGACATTGTGTTTCTACGTGTGGTAGCGGCTGGGCCGATGTCTGGCCCACGGAGACTCTGCAATAATGCTTCATGGGGAATTTCTTGTCCACAAAGAAAGGTTTGTTAGGGTCATTCAGCGGCTTCTGAAGATCATTGTGCTAATTAGGACATGAATGTTGATGTTTCTGAAATATAGGAGATAAAAAAATTATATGGATACAGCCACAAAAGTGTTTTCCATTGGACCCTGAACTATCCTCCATACTTCCTCAAAAGTCACCAATGTGTGCTTCATCAGTAAAATGTCATATTCATAGATGTCCTGGAAAGAGCCATCCCATGCCTTATAGGAGGTCACTCTCATGTCACACGTCTGATTGGAGGTCACTCTCACGTCCTATGTTTGATTGGATTTTATTCTCACTACCCATTTTTGATTGGAAGTCACTCTCACGTCTCACGCCTGATTGGAGGTCACTCTCCTATGTCCCTTTGCGCAAACATCTGATTTGGTCATCCAGCTCAGCGAGTAGTAATGTTTTATTTGTTTACGTGGACGGTTTGTTTACATGGTGGTTTGTGAATGTGTCATTGCTCAGGGTATGGAAGGGGGTTAGGACTGGGTTTCACTCAGCAGAGACCCCAGGTTTTTGTGGTGACAGCGTGTGGTTCAGCGGGCTGTGCCTGTAACCACAAGGTCACCAGTTCAAACCCAGCCTCAGCATGTCTGTGGATCCTTGAGCAAGGCCCTTAACCCCAGCTCCCTGGGTGCCCCAATGGGTCTCCATGGTACCTTACAGTACAAATCATCGAGGAACTGAATTTTGCAAAAGGCTCTCTGGTACTGCTAAACAACAGGCAAATGCCACATAGTAATGAACCGCTCATTAGTTACATTTTAGCTGCAGCCCTTTCCATTGATGAGTGTGTGGAGCATTAATCCTGAGGTTAACATTTAGCCAGGTAACCTAAGGTGTGATGTGTCAAAGCACTGCATCTGGGTGCCGATGTGCCACCCAGGACAAGACAGACAAGGCCACCATTTCAGAGTTTAGGTGGAGATTCTATTTGCTACTGACCTCAACGATAACAATCAAAAAAGTCTAGTGACAAAATGGCTCAAATGATACAAATTTTGTTTCTGTGGTTTTTTTTACTATCATTCGTTTAAACATTTTATGAGTCTCTGTGATTCAGTTTAGCAGTAAATATTATATGAAGATAAATATGTTTAATGTCACCTGAATTTAATTAATAAACACTGAAGAGCAGAGGTGGAGATTTCAGGTCCAGAGAGTACAAATCCAGACCAGGATTTTTTTCAACCAACCAGCTGAGTACTCTGTGACTGTGACTCTTTATACTCAACTGCTTGGTTTAAACAAAATCCTGGTCTGGATTTGTACTCTCTGGACCTAAAATCTCCACCACTACTGAAGAGGCTGAATGGGAGTGTGGTCCTGCAGCCTCGCACCTTCCGGGTTGGGGCTCTGCACCGTGTGTGCGTTCCAGCCCACGTTTGTGCCGAGGGATTCCTCCCATAGTCCAGGAACATGTGCTTCAGTGAGTTGGTATCTAAACCTCCCACGGTGTGCCAGCGTGGGCTCGGGGATGGATTTGCATCCCATCCAAAGTGTCCTTGTTGTAGCTGGGCTGCATGTGTAATCAGGTAATGGAGCACGGTCCACGTGATCTCGCTCTGGCTGGCTCTGCTTGGAGTGCCGTTGTTGCTTTTATAGCTTGAAGCTCAGAGCTTAATATGGTTCAGAGTTCAGCTTCTGGATCCGTGGGGCTGGGTTTAGTTTCTGTTTCCGTCTGGGTTTCTCCTGGGTCAGGGCTGTTGGCATCATCACCTCCATTGTGGTTCCATGTGCCATGTCATCGTTTCCGAGTTTGCGGTCCCACCTTGGGTAGCATCTCGTCTTGAGTTTCACGGTCCTTGTTATCCGGCATCTTGTTTCCGTGTTTGTGGTCTTGGAGAGACGGAGCTCCACAGCTGGTGTGGCCCGGCAACCTGATGTCAGGTGCCCACAAGCAATTAGTACTAATAAGTGTTCCCAGCTGTTCCCCTCAGCATTTTACCTGCACGTCGATCCTATGCAAAGTATTGCAGCTCTCATGTCACATACCGGGCTCTTTCTCTATGTCCTCCAGGGCTCCCCAGTTCTGTGTTCCTTGACAGTTCCTAGATCCCCTTTCCCTTGTTGCATTCTGACTCCCCCCCCCCCCCATGTGCGTGCCTTCTCTACATCGTGTCTCTGCAGGAATGATTCCCCTCGCTGCTGATCTCTCTGCTTCCGCCTCGATGACCACAGCATGCGATTCAAGTGTTTGGCTGCCGGATTCTTTAATAACCCTTTCTCCATCTCCGCATTTGGGTTTCCCTGACTGGTTGTCACACCTGAGTCTTGGTTTGTGGCTTGTCATAGTTTTCCTCCTTTTGTGTTTTCCGTCCCAGTTCCTCTTCATGGCGTGCCAGTCCTCTGCACTTGCGTCTGCCTTTTGTGCACCCCGTTCTGGAACCGCCTACCCGGTCGTAAGTCCTGCTGGTGACCCATTTCCTGCAGTGTGCAGCCTTAGGGTCTTCCGACCTGGGCTGACATCCTAGCATTGTGGATGGATGGATAGCCTGGTTTGGGCTGCTCTGCTTGGGACTTCGAGCCCCGAGACCCCTGGCTCCTGTCACAAAGCAGGTATTGTGTAAGCAATAGGACATTACATTTGACATTTTCAGGGCCTCACAGAAGGGTGCAGCATCCTAAAGAATAACGACAAAGCAGTAAAAATAGAAAGCAAACTAGACCAAATGTTAAGCTCCAGGCAAATCGATTTTGAACTTTTACGATAAGCTTTTAATATTGATTTAGTTACATATTTTTTCTTAAGTAAATTAAGACACATGGAAAGTACAGACAGCAGTAATAAAAAGTACCTATGCAAAAATCAATACAATTTCCCAAGTCACAGCGCCCTTTAGGACGTGGACGAAGTACAGAGAAGATGGAGGGGAAAGTGTGTACAATTAAAGAAGAGCAGGAAACGTGTTGACCGATTTATTATGCAACATGTTACATTACAATGATATCAGTGATCACACAGAACTGTTGTCAGCTTTTAATAACACAGATTTATCGTGTATTACAAAAATAACAGCGACATAAATATAATTTGTGTCACACATATGGTATTGTATGCAGTATAAGTTCACACAGGAGTTCGGAATGTATTTCCTTGTCATCAACCTGAACTCCATGTCAAGCATAAAATATCAAGGGGTCACAGGTAACAAGGAAGGCAGTTTGTCAGCAGCAGTAGAAACAAACAGGTTGTGAGCATGTGAGTCAGACATACATGGTGGCTTGTGGAAAAATGAAAATGAAATGAATTTTGCACTTTGTTTTCTTCCTACTTCAGAGAAAATGTGTTTTGCAAAGCACTAAACATGCAACCCTGGAGTATTTTGGCATGATGCTAAATAACGGCCTAAATGCTGGTGTTTTACGTTTGTTGAAAGATGGCGTGAAATTACACACTTCTTTCGAAAAGCCTGAGGCTCAGTAAAGTATGGATGGTATGATTACTGTGACTATGTCCTATTCCAAAGAGTGAATAAGAAGAACGACCTGTCTCTATTTTCACAGATATTGTTGGTCTCTTGGGTCAGGGTAAGTATTTAATTGTAAAACAAAATTGTCAAAATAGTTATCAAGGTGTGCTGTAAGGCTGCAAGGAGAGGGTAACTTTAGGATCAGATGAATGTCCCTTTGTGTCACAGACAATGAAAAGCAGCCCTGATACACAGAACAGAAGCAGCCTTTGTCCTCCCTTCACGTGTATTGAAACGGTTTCAAGAGCTGTTTGGAATCATTGTTAGAAGCTCTCGTCCCTGTCTATTTGGGTCTGTCGTCATGGAGACACAGGGTAAATACAGGGAGTCGGCTCTGGAGCACTGCTGTGGATTTATGGGAGTATTTTTTTTTCCTCCGGAGGATGACATCTCACTTTGGAAAATATTCTCCAGGCCATGTGTTTGTCTTCACTAGGAGGAGTGGGGAAGGGTGCCCTGGGTGGGGCAGAAGTGTCTACTTCAGCAGAAACTCAGAGGAAAATATGAATAGGTCAGTCTCTAGGACAGGGGTGGCGAACCTGATCCATGGAGAGTTGCTGTGGGTACAGGTCTTTGGGATGGCCTCTCAGCCAATAGTAAAGCAGCGATTCTCAATTCCAGTACTGGGGACCCACTCTTATTGGCTGTTTGAGAGGCTATCCCAAAGACCCGCACCCACAGCGGCTCTCTGTGGGTCAAGGTCGCCACTCCTGCTATTGCACGTTTCTGAACTGACTCCACAGAGTGGAATTGATGATATACACCACTAGGATGATATACACCACTAGGATCGAGAGTATATCCTCAGAGCTGATATACACACCCACAGGTGATATACACCACTAGGATCCAGAGTATATCCTCAGAGCTGATATACACACCCACAGATGATATACACCACTAGGATCCAGAGTATATCCTCAGAGCTGATATACACACCCATATGTGATTCTACATTCAAGGGTCTTCATTTAATGGTGATATTCTATTGAAATGCACCCCCACAAGAATTATGGTTGTATGTCCCTCAGTTGCACAGTTTGAGTAATGTCATGTGCGTGTTGAGGGTGTTACATTTTTTGTGAGGGCTGACACCCATTTGGCAGTTGCCAGGATTACCATTTACACGTCTCCTTCTGTAATTCCCCAGAGGTTCAGCAGGATATTAAGAACACGCTGACTGCCCATGCATCTGGCTCTCTGAGACACCGACAGGCCACGAATGAGGCTCACCGGGGTGCTTTTGATGTCAGGAGGAGACGGACATTTCAGTGCTTGCCAGGGAGTGTGCAATTAGTGCGGTTTGTACTTCTTTCAAAAGGAGCGATCGATTCACTGTTTTCCCTTACAAGTTGGCCTGGGGGGAATGCAATAAAAACCAAACGTTTTTAACATCAGTGATCTCCTCAGGGCAAAGCAGTTTCCATGTTGTTCTGCTGGGTGGAAAGCTGTATCCAAAGCATGTAAGAGAATTCATCTCCACTCTCCCGCTCAGATCCCAAACACCAGGCTGTGGAATCTAACCGCACCACACAAATCTAATCTGTTTACACAACCTGGCCAGCGGCTCTCTGCTCTGTTTGACATACAGCAAAGTGTCCATTGCTGGCCACACACAGGCACCCGCATCATCATTGTTGCTTAGCAGCTGGTCTCCACGACACGACATTCCCTTCTTACACATTTATCTCTCTGCTGTATTCAGCTGCACCTTTCCGAAAGTGAGGCCCAACCTTGCGTTTACGCCGCGGGTTCTTCAGCTACTCCCAGTGCTTTTTTCGTTCAGCCGGTGCGTGTTGCTGTGTTCAGCGCGTCGCTGTGTTGGGACTCCTCTGTGTTAAGCATCTGTGAGGCATTAATGATGCTAACTGGCCCGTGTAACAGAGGGCCATCTGCACGCCAGTCACTGCGGGGCGAGATCCGGGCCTCGCGGAAAACTCCAAGCGGCTCCGCCCCCACAAAAAAAAAAGATTGTCAGCAAGTGTTTAGCCGGCATGTTGGCATTCATTGGCCCTCTTCACATTCTACGATGTGATGACCATCAGCCCCAGATCTGAGTCTACAATCTGAACAATTTATTCACTAATTTAAAGCAAAGTATCAGCACAATGTGATGCATCTCATTCCTCTCATTATGTTGATATGCAAAAACCCGACACCCCCCCCCCCCCCATATCGCAACAGTGTGTTGAGCCAGCATAACCAATAAAACAAAAACTGGGAGAGTCTAAGAAAATAGATAGGGTGGGTTGTAAAATGCACGGCCAGGCGAATGCCCCGTCCTGCAGAGGCAGCCTGTCCTTAACTCACGCTGGCATTCCCAGCCCTCAGCCCTGATCCCTGTCACTTCAGCTGCTCGCCTGTGATAGCCGTGCGCCTGGTTACACGCCAGCTCCCAGCGACCCGGCGATCTTAATGAAATGTTCTGCCGCTCCATTTTTTCGCCAGGGAGCGGGAAGGACGCTTCATCAAAGAGCTTACCGGACTGCTCAAATTAAGCATTCTGGATGCATCCAAGTGCAAAGCCTGCGTTAAAATCCTAATACCCCACTAATAACTCTTTATTCTTCAGCAGACTTGCAATTACTGAACCCAACATGCGACTCAAGGAGAAGTAGGACTTACTACAATGTTAATTTTGTAAGTATGTTGCACGTTAGGTTTGAGGTGTTGTTAGCTACACATCCTTGTAATATCCACTACGGGTTTTTTTCGGAGTAGGGTTCCAGTGATTCTGAAGCCTTTCCAGGGTGCGCACTGTGTGAGGGAGGCAGGCGGGCTGGCCCGGACAGACCCTCGGCCCATGTCGGACCCATTATGCATTAGAGGCTCTGGTGTAAGAAAGCCCCACACCCCCATCCTACAAGGTCCCTAAAAATGCACCCATGTTGTTTGCGAAGTGCTCAGGGAGCCGCGGTGAACCAGGTTACAACCAAAACACCCCACATCTACTGAGACAAGAGTGACATGTTCCTCAGCCTTCTTGTAAATAAATGATCATAACCAAGATTATAATCATGGTTATATATATGTGTAGGTATAGAGAGACCTTGTGAATGGGAACAGACGGCCCGATAGGGACCCTCGTGAGCTGCGTGTTACCAAAGCTCTCACCTCAACGCGAGCGTGCACGCAGTTTGCACAACAATGTAATTACCCACAATGCCCCTCAACTCTGCTTTCTGCTCCATGTTTCAGTGTTTAGTAGCAATCCGACGTGGCCTTGCAATGGCACTATCAAAACTTTAGCAATAAGACTGGTGACACTTTACTTAACAGTCATCTGAAATATATTATAGATACCTTCTCAGTACATTACAATCTTCGGTATAAACATTAATGAAGCATTTCAGCATCTTCTATCGACAGGCATATGGCATTATAGTGTTGATTATAATACTTCATAAGCTACTATACATTTCTCATCAATAATGCACTATAGATACCTTCACAATGCATTATAAAGGTATCTGTAGTGCATTATAGATGAGAGCTTCATAAGGCAGTCATAATGCATTATATACATGGCTATAATCTTTTATGCCTTTTTATAAATACTTATAGCCATGTTCATAATGTTTTATGAATGCATTGTAATGTGTTATGAATATGTTCAAGTTTATAGACATGGCTTTCACAGAAAGTGTTACCATAAGACCAAAGCTTTTTTTGTAGCTGTGTGTAACTGGTCATGTGACCTGTCATGCCCGGTAACGTGCATCATAGCTGGGCATATCTCAGTGAGAGGCAGGTCCCCATGCGGCGAAATCACGGGTAACCAGATTCCGACTCATTCTGATTAATTCATGGTCAAAAGAGCTGCTGCGCTGTGTCGTTTTCTGATTCACTATCTGTCCCCATCAATCCATCGTCCACCTATCTGGTACAGGGTAGCAGAGGGAGTATCTGTGCCTATTAATTCTCGATGCATTTCCAATTTCGAACTCAATGAATTATGCAGAATTATGAGTGCTGTGATTTAAATTGTTTTAAGCAATGTGTCTATTTGACCTCCACGTCATTTCAAAATCACACAACATTGGTGAAGGGGTCACTAATCACCCCAGCCTGCTAGCAAATAAAGACGCGGAGAGCTTCTCACTGGCAGCCCGAGGAAGGCTGCCTTTTAAATGGCGGGAAGTTGACAGAGCTGTCGCAGCTCCCTGATTAGCTGCGATCTTTTTGCACCTAATGCAGCAGTATGTTGACTTCCTGTCTCCTGCACATTATTCAGGTACCGTTGTGTCCTGACCCTAAAGACAGGTAGACCTTATTTTTGGCAAGCAGATTATAAGTGGCACCCGCATGGGTGGCAGACCCAGGGTAGGGTGATGATGGCGCCGGGGTGATGGGGAGGTAACGCTGGGTTCTGTTATGGATGGTGAGACAGTTAAGGCTCCATCAGCTGCTCAGCTGGAGAGAATGAGATGCACATGTGCAGCCCACATGTCCCCAAGCCCTGTTCAGTGCTCACTGGCACTGCTGCCGCTGGATCCCCATCAGCTAAATCTGAGGTTTTAGTTTCGAAGTCCAGCAGAACTTGAGCATTTGTTCCGCAATTCTGAAGACCCCCCCCACCCCTCCACTAATGGCAGCAGGCCCCCCGGGCGTCTACTCTGCCAGTCTGCCCGTCGTCCAACTCGTCTGCCAATCACGATTAAGGTTCACTGAGGGCGCCCATATAACCCTGCCCGCCTGACAGCGAAGCCCCCATCCTGAATTCCCTGAGCCCCCATCCCAAGTAAAGACCCAATCAAAGGCACTAAATGCGTCTGAGCTGACAATGGCGTCGAATCTGCAATCCCCCCATGCTGGCTGCATCCATTATCAGCTATTAAATGTAATGCAATGCAATCTAATCAAAATAATCGCATAGAGTCTAATTAATGTAACTCAAGACAGGCTTGTCTACGCAGTAGAACTATCGTGCCCAACTTTTAAAAGCCGGACAGAAGACAGTGTGATGCTAATGAGAGTGGGCTTTTGGCTGTGATAGGCCCGTTGGCCCACTGGGGGCGGGGCTGTTTCCAATGGGCTTCCTGGCAGCGTGGCTGATTGAAGTCCCTTGACTCGTGTTGCTCACCCCGCCCCCCCTTGACACGGGCTATAAATAGAGCGGCATGCCCGGGCGGGGTGCCGAGTGGACACTGGGGGTGGGGGGAGCACTTTCAAAATAGCTCGCCATCATTGCAAAAGAGCAGCCTGGCTACTGGAGAATGATATCTGCCACAAAACTGCATTCTGGTCCGGAGATAGCTACGTAACCACGGAGCGGAGAGCTAATGCGGTGTGGGAGCTCCAAGGCTGTTTGCGGACAGAGCATGTCACGCTCCTGACTCCGCCCACCCCAACAGATAGTGGGGCAGATAGCAGAGCAGGGCAGATAGTGGGTAAGATAGTGGAGCAGATAAAGGGCTGGTGAGCAGAAACCCCCAGGCATCTGAAACTATAGGCCCATGTTAAAAAACCTCACCACAGTGGATCATGCTGCTGCTCAGACTGAGGGGGGTCTGGCAGCATCTCTCTGGGTGTCAGCATATCGTGAGACCCCCC
>JAODUD010000019.1:9196619-9208457 GCA_026784285.1 Stomatorhinus walkeri | reverse complement strand
CGGCAGCAACTGCCGATCACAATGTTTTTTCAGTTGTAAACAATGTTGTAAACAATACAGGGAGGGTTTAAAAACGTTAAATAATTAAATAAATATGGCGTCCCTACTTTGCGGAAATTCAGTTATCGCGGTTTGCCTTGGAACCTATCTCCCGCGATAAGTGAGGGATTACTGTACTATAAAAACCATAGTTACAGCTGTAGCCCCCATCAAACTTAAGTGTATGCAGTATAGTCAAATATTTTGCAAATGAGGTTACGTTTGCACAGACACACTGTCACCTCACACCTCTGGGACCTGGGTTTGAGTCTCCCACTGTCATCGTGGGGTTCCCTCCAGGGACTCTGGTTTCCCCCCACAGTCCTAAAACATGCTGAGGCTAATTGGAGTTACCAATGTTTTATGTGTCTTTTTCTATTCAATAAAGACAGACAGCTGAGACTAACTTGACTTCTCTTTATAAACTTGTGAGTCCTACACACACCTCACCCGAGCCTCTTCTTTTATAAAACAGTGTTACACTTTTTCCGGCCCCTCCTACAACAGGCATAAAACAATTGTTCCTATTGTTACAACCAAGTCGCCCATTGGTGTGTGTGTGTGAGTGAATGATGTGGGTCAGTGTGCCCTACAATGGGTTGGCACCCCATCCTGGGTTGTTCACCGCCTTGCACCCATAAGATCCAGAACGCCCACGACCCTGAATAACATTAGCAGTTACAGAAGATAGATGGATGGTTAAATATTTTTTTTCTTATTTCAACATTGTGATGTCATATGTTAATTTCAATATGTACTTACCCAAAAACAGCAACATTGGTGTCCATGTCCTGGCATTTTTTTATGTGGCAGAAATGACAATTACGAATATCCGGCACATAATTATGTAGCAGCGTAACACCTGCCTAGGGTCTGAAATGTATCTGATGCTGCCCTTATCCCCTGGTGAGTGTTCTATGTAGGGAACACAATATACTGAATGAATAGACAAGTGGAAGTGGACATCCCAAATACAGCCTAGGTCTGGCACTACCATATGAAACCATACTTATTGTACTCACCCAATCACAAGCTTCCCCTGAGTCTGCTGTTCTAGCACAACAACACTGAACAGGTTTCAGGTTGACCTGCATTCTTGCACCTTCTCACCCCCCCCCCCCCCTTCAGGAATGGGGTGACCCAGTGACTCACATAATGGCCCAACAGACCAATGAGAAGTGTTCTTAGCTGCAGGGGGAATTAAATGGCCTACAGGTCTGCTCTCCTATTGGCTCACCCTGTCGAATGTCTAATAACTGCAGGTAGGGTGCTAAACTGCCAGACTACCCTAACGCTGGCTCTGTTCGTTCTGAAAGAGCATTAACACATTCTCTTAATGTGGCACTGCCAGTTTTTTTTCTGCAGAAAATCATGATGTTAGGTATGTATTTATGTCTGCATGTTCAAAAGGCATTCTCACCAAAAGTTAGCTAATACACCAATGTAGCATCTCAGACACACAGTGTCTTTGTCCCTAAGTACAGTCATTCCCCACTTCTGCAATTGCTTGAAATACCTTCTCTTATTGGGTAAATATGAACATATGACCTATGACTCTGTTCTGTAAGTTACCCATCCACCTTCCAAGCCCCACATGCACTCAGTCACAAGCACCAGGCACTCCTTACACTGATGAAGTTCGGTAAATTATTTTGACAAAATTACAATTTAAGCAATTATGAGGAAAAAAACATAAATATTTCCTTTTGAGGCTTTGCATTTTAACACCTATATTTGGCTGCATGACATCATTTCACAAAAAGTTGTCCACAATTGGTCACGCAAAGACACTCATGCCCAGTTGCGTGACTTGTCTGTGGAGTTTCAGCTTTCAGTGCAGGGGGGGACTGGGTGTGTACCGCACACATAGACCGGATAAGAAAGGACACGGTGTTCCAGTCCAATTGGATTACATACGTTTATGATCATGACTAACTGACAATTTATTCCTGGCATATATATTCCATACTCTGCAATTCTGAAGTATTTAGCAGATGCTGCTGACTGTGGCGGGTGGACAATTATCCTCAAAGGGCCACTGTATGTCTTTAATATCACACATAATGTGTGCTTTATATACAACAAAATATGACTATCCTCTTTAAATTCAGTGACATATAGGCAAACGTTATGCAGCAGCTCATAAGATGAAGCACTGCATGAAAAGAAATTTTGTTTTCAAATGTGATATACTACCCAAATTTAACACACTTTTATATCTGTAGGCCTAATAATGTCGTAGAAATAACCATAGATGCAATAAAAAAATCTGCTTTAAATCAAGAAAGGTGACACCAGTTTTGTATGTAATCTATTTTATACAAAGATTATTTTTAAATATATACTTTTTGTTAATATTTATCTGGTTTGATACAAAAGCACTGGCTTGCAACAAAATGATTATCACAATGAATTATTGCATGAATTCACAATGCTGGCCACATATTGGCAAACCAAGGTGGATCCTGTTTTTTGCAAGAAGTCACTGAGCATTATGACAAAATATTATTCTGCTGCACAAAGGGAAATGTGTAGTTTTCATTTCTTCTGAATACGTAAAAAAGACGTTGTTGTGCTACAACTTGATGCAAAATTTAGTACTAATTTTCAAAACAAGTCAATTAATTAGCTAAGCAAACTTTTATCGTTTGACAATCTCAACTGCTTGAGTGACATCAAGCTGGTGTTGATAAGAGGCTTCACCCAGCGTCAATAAAAGCTTGATCTGCACTGTATTGCAGAAGAATGGAGCACGGCTTAATGCAATTCTTTATGGGGGGGGGGGGTTCCGTTAGCTGGGCACTGGCCTGAAATAGACACATCTCCAGAATTTTGCCCACCCTTCCCAAATGTCTAAGGACATCCATTCACCCATTTTCTGTAACTGCCAGTCCTATGCAGACACCAGATCCTGTCTTGGAGGCTATGGGCACAAGGCAGTGAACAACCCAGGATGAGGTGCCAACCCATCACAGGGCACACCGAGTCACACCATTCATGCAGGCAGCCCCAGTATATACCAAAGCACTCTTCTGCACTGTGGGGGTGGGGGTGCAGAAAACCCACAATGACAAGTGGAGAACATGCAAATTCCACAAATGGAACCCTGGTGGAGATTCGAACCTTAGTCCCAGAGGTGTGAGATGACAGTGCAAACCACAGCACCACATGCCCCCATTTCATGCCATAGTCATTTGAATATGAATCAAAATATTAGTCACAGCATCTCTTTGACCGATGACCCTGACTGACAGTACGGCGAAATGTCTAATGGGGTGTCCTGATGTTGCAGTTTTACACTCAGTTTTTACACTCGTTTTCACACTACTCTCAATACCATGTCCACTTTATCCAAACTCTTCACAGAGTGTGCTTTACAAAACAGACCTGAGCCCATCAGTTAACCTTTGGGGTAAAATGCACTTCAGCCACCAAAACACTTCATGCTTCACGCAAAAGTGATTCATGCTGCCATAAGTACAGCATAGGCTCTCTCCCATAAGACTGCTGCATCGCTCGCTGTGCAGTCAATGGAAAAACACAAACAAATTGCAGCATCACAAAATACATATATTATTTGTTTCGCTGTCCTCTATTTTTGCATAGTACTGTTGCAATTCAAAATATAAGTAAACACATAAATTAGTTATACAGAATATTGCTGGTGTTGAATAATGGCAGAGAGAGGTATTCATGAATTTTGGAAGAAGTGATGACTGAAAACACAGTATCAGCTCAAAAGTACAATTTACAATTCAAAAGTAAAGACAGCATAGTTCACATAGTCTTCTAATATGGTGCATGTGTTCTGAAAAAGGGACAAGTCTGAAAATGACTGTAAAAAACCTTAAGACAGACAGATAGATAGATACTTTATAACAGTTTTTCTCGATTACTTTTTCACAAATGATAATTAACATTTGCAAAACAACGAGTGTAATTCCCACACCATAATGTCACTTCTTCACAGCAGAACATCATTTCTCATTGCTTCACACAAATTTCCAAATTTTTAGTACAGTACATATATGCAAATGATTTTGTACAGTTGTCATGATTTGGCACAGTTTTCAGTTACTTTAGTCTCGTTGGACAAAATAGATTATGTAGTTTCCCACTGTAATCATTTTACACCAAAAACTATATAGGCCTGCGATCGTCGTGTTAGTCACCACATACAGAACAGTTAACCAAGCTTTCAAAATGATTTAAAAATATGTTGAATAAACTGCAGTGATATGGCATTGTCGTGTTTTGGCTCCCACAGCACATGATGCTGTCCTTGCCTTGCCATTTTGATGTGTTTGTGTGCTACATGATGACATGCTTTCTTTTACCCGTGAAGTTTACATGCTATAATATAGAGCCTTGTAGTGTTGAAACTGAAAGAAACAGGTTAGTTGTCATTGTGGACACACCACAGCACGTATCTTCTGCATTTAACCCACATGTGACATAACAACCTTGCTTTAGGTATCACAGTGGTACTTCGTTGGTCAGGGATTCAAACTAGCAACCTTTTGGCTATCAGTGCACGTCCCCAACCATTAGGCCTCCACTGATCTCTTTGAGACTAATAAGTTTGCTAATGAAAATGATCAGTCTGTGACAATGGGCATGTGAGAGCCGACGATCATTCAGTATTGTGGAGCTCAGGAGCAGACTTACACTGACAGACTTACACTGACAGACTTACTCTGACAGACTTACACTGACAGACTTACTCTGACAGACTTACACTGACAGACTTACACTGACAGACTTACACTGACAGACTTACACTGACAGACTTACACTGACAGACTTACTCTGACAGACTTACACTGACCGACTTACACTGACAGACTTACAATATATCTAAGCATTTTGATCCTCACGGTTAAAGTGATGCTGATTGTACTTTTCATTTTGCTGATGCTGACTAATTCAATGATGGGATTATTTGCTTTTGAAAGACGAGTTAATTGTTTTGGATAAATTACATGCTTTTGCAGCTAACTCATAGTGTTGCTCTACACATGGGCTGTTTTGAGAAATGCTGTTATGGTCACGAGAATGTTAATTATGTTTCATGAAATGTGCCAAAGCAATTGAGAAAAACTGTAATCCCCAGAGGAGAATCTAGGTGTTACACCAGCACATAGAAAGACAAAGGGAAGAAAAAATAGATATATCCATAAATAAACTGGAAAATAAAGTTAGAAATGAAAACTTAAAAATGAGAAATGAAGTCTTATTGATCTTATTAAGTAGAGTACCTTATAGTATAGTAATGTAATCATTTAATTGTTACTATAGTACTATACTGATGTTGTATCACTCTAATATTGCGTAGACCTGTACCCCAGCCTAGGTACACCTATGCCTAGCATCATATATGTCGGTAATGCGATGTTTGCCTCAGTTGTGCATCACTGAGGACACAGCTGTCTTGATATCTTAGTTCTAGAATGAGGGTATATGCCACGTACATTTGCTTTCTTATACTTTTATGCAAGAATGTGGGAAGAGTTCACACCGAGGTGGGGAATTTGACTCTCACTGCACTCACTGCACAGCACATGCGTTGGGTGGGTTTCTTCCAGGTACTCTGGTCTCCTCCCACTGTCTAAACACACGAATTCCTGACAGCTTGTGTTTCTGAGCTTCCCCTAATGTGTGTGTTTGAGAGATGGGGGGATCGTGTGAGGACCAAAACATCCCCACAATGTCATAAGAACCTGTTATTTTGACATAGTGAGAACCAATCTTGTATTTTGTTTGGTTACTTATGATTAAGGTTAGGGCTGGGTAGGGGTTATAGTTGGGTTTAGGGTTTCTTTTTCAACAAAATTAATAAATGTACAGTCCTCACAAAGATATAATTACACGTGTGTGTGTGTGTGTGTGTGTGTGTCCTGTGATGGTACTGTCACCCTACCCAGGCCGCTCCCACTGTGCCCCTGTACTGAACAGGATGTTGGATATTCCAACCTCACAGACACCCTGTTCCGTACTGAATAAGGCCAAACAACATACGCCATACAGGAGATACAAGCCCTGCAAAAACGAGGAGCAGGCGGATAAAAGGGTCTGCATGTGAATCATGAAGACTGGAGATGTGGTTCATTTGAGGTGAGCAACATCCTCTTTCAGGACCCGACAGAATGCATTAAGAAAAAATCTTTTTAAAGCACCCTGAAGAGCAGAGGGTGAAATACAGTAGAAAGGGCCCAGATATGAAACGGTATGAAACCTGCGAGAGTGAAATGTATCCAGTGCAGAAGCACACCTCTTACAGCATTTCTGACATTGCTGTTTATAATGATTTTTGAGTTATATACTCTGCATGTGCGAACTGAGCAATGTAAAGCAGCCTTGTTTTTTTGGTATGTGACATTATTCATCCAAGCCACACTACCAAGGACAGCCTGTCAACTTCAAGTTCAAGGTGACTGACATCCTGTCGTATAAAGCATGGGGTGTCAGTACCTGGTGCGCAGAACTCCACTGCAAGGCACAGGTACACACACACATATACACACACACGTATACACACACACACCACACATTTGTGTTTTTCTTTGTGGGGACTCTCCACACATGTCTTTGGGCATAACTCTAATCCTAACATTGAAAGTCCCCACAATGAAATATGTACATGCCCCCCCTCCCCATACATACACACACACTGCTGAGGCCAGATTCAAAACCACAGCCTTAGGTCAACAGAAAGTTCTCTGGAAACTTTGCCTGTTGTTCACATGCAGAGCTGCAGTTAAACGACAGTAACAGTAGTAAATTGTCACGTTTAAAACATTTCAAAAGCACTGTAAAAACAGGCATTTTAACTACTTTAGTATACGTTGTAAACAGCCAGATTGTTAGCCGGATCAAAACGTTTTCCTAATCAGCTCAGAACATAAATCAATACAGAACATAAGTTTTCTATTCAAAAATTATAACATCATGAATCAATCTTAAAAAGTACGATTACCAGTTTGCTTTTTTAAAAATAAAAAACAGGGCGCTAATATGTCCTTTTTATGTAGAGAAAGCAGAACGAGCAGGCCCAGGCCTGTGTAGGTCTTGCTGTTGGGGTAGAAATTAGTCATTTATTTCCCCTTTAAAACTAAGAGTTTCCACTGCTGGGGAAACTTGGATTATTTTAACTGCGTGGTGTACAGGGCTGCTCTTCTGAGTAGAGAGAGAGAGAGAGAGAGAGAGAGAGAGAGAGAACGCAAAGAGGATACAGCGCCGCTGCAGGGTCCTGCAGCGCAGACGGAGCAGCTGCGCGCCGGGGGACATGTCACGCCGAACCCGCAGCCACCGGCACCGTGGCGAGCCGCTCAGTGGATCTGCATCAGTCTAAATCTGGCATATCGTTTCATTTCTTTATTCCAGGAGAAATGCTATTTGTCAGGGAACCCGGCGTCCCTCACTCTCTAGTGCCCGCGAGAAAGCCGTCGGGGAGCGCATGTGTCTCTGCGTGTCTTCCCATTCATCGTAGATGCGTAGGAGCCGCTGCTCCGGACGCTGACTGTAGATGTAGGTTACTGTGATCGGACCGGAGACCTGTGCCGTGCAGGGTCGGATAGAGAGGAGGGACATCGGAGAACAGGCAGTCTTCGCGTAGGAAAGGCAGCGTTTCGCTTTTTTAAATCCCCCCCAGAATCGGGATCGTAGCCGCTTTTCGTTTCTTCGCGCGATACAAAGTAATAAAAATGCAGGTGAAAAAGCCGAGGTGCTCGGACATGAGCACGGAGGACGAGCAGCAGGATGACAGCCAGAAAAAGTCTTCGTGTTTCTCCAGCATTAAGATCTTCTTGGTTTCGGAGTGTGCCCTAATGCTGGCGCAGGGGACGGTCGGAGCCTATCTGGTGAGTAGCTCTCCTTCTGTCATTGTTAAAAGTGCCCGAAGATCCCGGTCCCATTTACTGGATATGCATTTTTAATTTGTTAGTTTGCATTGCATCAGTTTTTCGGGAAAGGATGTAAACACCGAAGGCTATCGCCACGTTGGATAATGTATCAGACACGTCGCCAAAGTGTCTTCTCACGAAAAAAGATTAAACACTAAAAATAAATGAAGGATATAGTTCGGTTTTCTCTCTCGCAGATGCGCGGCGTCCGGCTCAGAGACGCAGAGATCGAGCGCAGAGTTTTGCTCTGTGACAGGCGACGCACATTCACGTTTATGTTTCAGATTAAGCTTATTTGCCACGAGTATTATCCTGCGAAAATTGTGACCTCTTTTTGCACCGAATAACCCAGACACTGCGTCGAGGGACGCAGTGAATGATCAGGCGACTTGGCTGCTTTATGCGGCATCTGTAATTAAAAACACAACGTACAGGGCTTTTCCCGCATGAAATAAGGTTTCTGACCATTTCAGATAGCAGTACATTTTATTAACACTCTATTAACAACTTTTAACAGGCTAGAATGTAATATGTTATATATACCCGTTAATATATTGTTGTAATTTATATATACGCCTGTGCATTTCTTATTTAAACTGTCCAAAAGTTTGCCGGATGCAGACTGCACATGTAGACAATGCGCTGTGGGTTTAATTATTTACTCGCCCGTTTTTAGCTGTTGACATCACCACGCAGTGTTTAGAGCCAGACTTCAGCGGTGCGTACTTGCCTAGTAGATTAAAAAAGAGTGACTGGACGAATGTTTATCTGCATTGTGCGTATGATGACAAGTAGGTACTCCAGTGGGTTTTCCGACCAGAGGGAAATCAGTCATGCGAACCCAGTTTTTCTGGCCATATTTGGAGTGGAAAGACAGCAACAGAATCACAGGCCTCCAAAGAATACTATATATTCTGATCAGACTTTGATCAGTTTTATCTTACGGTTTTTCACGTTTGTTGGCCATTTCATGAAACATGCTTAACATTCTCAAAACTATCAGAGCATTTCTCAAAACAGTCCATGCATACAGCACAACACTATGGTTTAGCTGCAAAAATCTGTAACTCAGCCAAAACAACTAACTCATGTCTCAAAAGCAAATAATTACACCGATTAATTAGTCAGAGCCACCAAAATGAAAAGTACAATCAGCATCGTTTTAACCATGAGGGTCAAAATGCTTAGATATATTGTAAGTCTGTCAGTGTAAGTCTGTCAGTGTAAGTCTCTCAGTGTAAGTCTGTCAGTGTAAGTCTGCTCCTGTTTGCCACAATTCTGAATAATGGTCAGTCCCCACTGGTCAGCTCATTGTTATCTGCCGATCATTTTTCTTTAGCAAACTGATACTCATTCATATCAAAGGCACCAGTTTCAACACTGCAACAGTATGTTAGAGTATGTAAACTTCACTGGCAGGAGAAAGCACTAACACGCACATGTAACGTCTTCAGATCTCAAGCCATAGTACAGTAGCAAACAAAACACAATGTATCACATAAACACAGCAAAATGGCAATATAAAGACAACAAAATCACGTGCTGTGAGAATGTAAATGCAAACGTTTGAGAATTGCTCCAAAACAATCAAGAAAAACTGTAAAGTCCAAATTTTATCGTGAAGTCCAGTTCTCATCTTAAACAGTATTATTTATACACACAGATACATAGTGACCTCGTTTGTATTGATTATCGCCCAGAGGGTGGGGGTCTGTGCCTATTACCGTGGAAATGGATGGGCAGAGTGGGCCAGGGGGGCTGAGAAATGGCACGTTTACAGGGTCAGAGGTCACACACAGGTCAGGTCACGCCGGCGGCCCCCCTGCCTTTGTGTGTGTGTATGTACATATTAGCATCACTGTTAACGCCGGCTGTATGCATACTTGCAGATGCAGCCCGTCTCTGTCCACTTTAGACACGGACTCGATTACGTGCTTCCGAACAAAGCCGCTGGCCTGACGTAATTGTCACTTATGATTTGGCCTGCAAAGTGTCACATGAGCTAATCTGTTTAAATTTCAGTTCTGAAGTACGGCCCAGCTCATTACAGCTGGGGTCCTTACATTCTTTTATTTTTATAAAAGCTTTTCTACCTGTTTTTCCTGTAAATATTGTATATTCGCCTTTTGATTTTGTCAGTGTGAACTTTCCCTGATTTCTCTTCATATATTTTATTTTCCCTGTAATTTCGGTGTGCTCAGACTGAAAGGCTCTTTCCCAGAATTTGTGTCGATATCTCTGGGGCCCGAGACATTTCACGGCACAGGGTCCCCACCCAAGTTCCTGAGTGGCCGCAGTCCAGACTTTGAGCTCATTCCTGTCTGATGTGTCACTGTTGGACTTCCCCTCTGCGGCCAGCAGTAGTATGCTTTCTTTTTCATCTTACAAAAAACACCGCATAAGATAATCGTCTGAAAAGGGAACCACAATTGTAGACTGTAAGTCTCCTATTCCAAACTTCCTAGCTAGTTTTAGCTTACATGGAGACGTAGACCTTCCTAAATATGGTGACTTGCACTCCCTGTTTTGAATAGCTCTGTCCCCTCCTTAAGATTTCCCTAACTAAACCCCAACATGTTTGGGCTGTCTAGCTTCAGCACACCTGCCATTCAAATCATGCTAGCACGGTTTGCATGTTCCTGAGATAGCCTGGTGACCCTGCCATGTTCCAGAAGGCGCTTCTGAGCCCTGTGTATGCTCACAAGCGAGCTGAGCGCCACTGAGCTGTGGAGAGCTTGCTTCTACTGTTAACTGAGAATGCTAAAGCTTTTCCTGTGGCAGAGGGAGCGGAAAGGCCTGAGGGAGTTGCATAACTGGCTGTCCTGAGACTGAGAAACTGAATAAACGACTCTCCCAATAGGCTGAGAGATAGTAGAGCAAGCTGTCCTTATTGGCTTTTGGACAGCATGACCAGCTTACAGGGAGACAGAGAGATGACATAACTGGCTGTCCTGATTGACTGCGGGATGGCATTATCAGTGGTCCTGATAGGTCGAAGGACAACATATCTGGCCCTGGTAGGCTGAGCAATGTGATCGGCTTCTCTGATAGGCTGATGGATATAGCCAGCTGTCCCAATAGGCTGAGGGACAACATATACGAATGTGATAAACGAATGGGTTGACACCTCATAGCGACTATGGATCATCAATTGAGTGTGGTCAGAAAGCGAAGAGTCACTTGTTCCTTGGTAAATATTTCTTGCAGATTGTGGGCAATGTCTGGGGAGGTGAAGGAGAGGTATAAAAAGTATGCTGCTCATGTATTGATGGATTGAAAGGTTGCTTGCTCTTCTGAGGCCGCTTTGAAGCTCTGGAGGGACCTCGGCTTAGAGACAGCATCAGAAATGAGACGGCATTAACGTTCTCCCCGTGGTTTTTCTACGCCGGCCGGTGGCGGAGCCCTGATGATCTGAGAGCCCGTCACAGGACAGAGAGAGCTCCCAGGTGTCCAGGATGAAGCCCCCTCCAGATTGGCTGGGGGCTTCAGAGGAGCTGCCCCAGGTGTGAGAAACAGAAACCAACGTGTGGAGTTGCGTGCTGTTGGATTTATGGCGATCATTGTGAGACAAAGCAACCTCATTAATTCTGAAGACTCTCACTGAAGCTGCAGCTGTTTGCGTGAGAAGTGCTGCTTCTGCGGCCGTCCAGGCTTCTAAAAAGCTTCTTCCAGGAACTGTCACCTTGTGAGCATCATTTCTGTGGCAACCACGGCTGCTGTCGAGGCTGCTAAAGCATCCCAACCACAGAGCAACAGGTCGGGTTCCAGCAGAGGATGTGAAGCTTGTGGCAGATAGTGTGTGACAGCACACACACGCACATACACAGATGTAGGGTAAACATATCCTTATGGGGACCGCTCATTCATTTCTATAGGGAAAATGCTAATGCTAACTATG
>JAODUD010000019.1:9153304-9165011 GCA_026784285.1 Stomatorhinus walkeri | reverse complement strand
TACGCTGTCCTTACACCTGTACAGCCTGTACTCAAACTTGTACGCTGTCCTTACACCTGTACAGCCTGTACTCAAACCTGTACGCTGTCCTTACACCTGTACAGCCTGTACTCAAACTTGTACGCTGTCCTTACACCTGTACAACCTGTACTCAAACTTGTACGCTGTCCTTACACCTGTACAGCCTCTCCTCACACCTGTACGCTGTCCTTACACGTGTACACCCTGTCCTTTCACATATACACTGTCCTCACATTTACAGCCTGTCCTCACACCTGTACGCAGTTATTACACCTGTACAGCCTGTCCTTATACCAGTACAGTCTGTCCTCACATGGTACACTGTCCTTACACCTGTACAGCCTGTCCTGTTTCACTGAGGTCGGCATGTTCCCACAGGCATGCTGGAGATCTCCCCGGACGACCCGCGCTGGATCGGTGCCTGGTGGGGGGGCTTTCTCCTCTGCGGTGCCTTACTCTTCTTCTCTGCGATCTTCATGTTCGGCTTCCCGCAGTCACTGGCAGTTGCCAGGCCCGAAAGCGACCGGGCCATGCTCCCTGATGGCCTGCCACCTGACTACGACCACACCAAGCACAGTAATGGGACCCTGCCAATGCATGAACCTGGGGCCGGCGTCTCTTGCTGCGAGCATCTCAAGGGTGAGAGGTCACATGGGGGTCATGCAGAGGTCACATCAGAGTCACATGTTTTTCTGCTCTAAAACCTCATCTTATGCATTACAGGGTTCTTACATTTAAAAATAGCGTTTATGGAAGAAATGGTGTCAGGAATGATGACTGAACACCTAACCCTAAACCTAACCCTAACCCTAAACCTAACCCTCCCATTCATTAAGTTTAAAACACTTGATGATGAAGTTTTTTCTTTTACACTGAGTACCTGAAATTCTATGAGCAGGATTCTTCCTAGACACTTTCTCATCACCTTGTTCATTCCTGTTCTCTGTTAATTAGCACGTAGCAACACAAAGCGTGTTAGATCACTGTGCTAGCTGGGGCTCACACCCCCTCGGGCTGGCAATTCCAGGCATGTTACTCCTCGAGGATGAAATTGCGCATGAGTCTGTTTGTTTTTTGAATTTTGTATATGTATCCCGGCCTGTTTACTTACTCCTTTATCCTCCCCCATCTCTAGTCATTCCCAGAGTGACTAAGCACCTGCTTTCTAACCCTGTGTTCACCTGCATCATCCTGGCCGCCTGCATGGAGATCGCTGTGGTTGCCGGCTTTGCCGCCTTCCTGGGGAAGTACCTTGAGCAGCAGTTCAACCTCACCACCTCCTCGGCCAATCAGCTCCTAGGTAGGTGACCCGCCCTCCCATCCTTGGACATGCCCATGTCACATGAACACAAGGTCAGCCCCCGAAACTACAGCTTCCCTCTATAATAATGTTTCTCATTCCAGTACCCCAGACAGTCCACATTTTTGCTCCCTCCCAGCTCCCGACATACCTGTACTAAATGCTAGGTGTCCTCAATTGGCTGTCCCTGAGGACTGGGTTTGGAAACATTCCTCTATAGTAGGGGTCTCCAACATTTGATTACATGTTATATAAAACTATCGCATGTTGGTAAAATGGCCAGCCACAGGAAAATGCCGTTCCCATCCCTTGCCGGTGTGAACTCGCGGTCACTGTGACATGTACTGACTGATTCAGGCTTTCAATACAACTGCAGTCTGACCTGACTGCAGGTTCATGGCGTATGACAGGGTTATTCAAATCACAGTCTTCAAGGGCCGAGCCCTGCTGGTTTTCCAGCTTTCCTTTACCTGAGACCCAGTTCTGATGCCTCTGACCAATCAGAATCAATCATTATTAGCCTTTTGTCTGGGAGAACTGAAAACAAGGCCTGGATTCGGAATCGAGGGCCAGATTTGAATGGGGGGTGGGGGTGTGTCCCGCTAAACTGTACAGTGATGATAATGCAGTGCTTCTCTAGGTCTTCCAGGGCTTTGGCTTGAATTCTTTAGTGGGGGGGCTGGTGAGGGAGTCTCCAGTGTAACCCCACTCCTCCGGTCTTGCAGGCATGACGGCAATTCCGTGCGCCTGCCTCGGGATATTCCTGGGAGGGCTGCTGGTGAAAAAGCTGAACCTGTCCGCCCTGGGCGCCATCCGCATGGCCATGCTGGTTAACTTGGTCTCTACCGCCTGCTACGTGTCATTTCTCTTCCTGGGATGTGATACGGGGCCTGTTGCTGGGGTGACCATCGCCTATGGCAACGAGTAAGTGGTTCTTCAAAGGCTTGTGTTGTTTTTGTGTTATTTAATGTCATTCTATTTTATTTATATATTTTCTGTGTAGAGAGCCAGAGTAAATTTATTAATTGATTTTCAGTCAGAGATGGCATTTGGTAATAAACTGAGTGAAAAATACTACCGAAAAATATTTTGTTGTTTACACTAGAAAATGCAGGGCTATTTTAAATCAGCCTCAAAACAAAATGGAAATTTGTCACGGCCTGTCCAAAGTTCATCATTTACCTCATGGTGTCTGACCTCTTTTACAAATCTCACTCCGCTTTGAATGCATTTGTCCCAAAATATAATGTCAGTACAGGAGAGACTGACTTTCACTTTCAGCCTCAGAAAACACCAGTACGTCCCTTTTTGTCCAGTTTTTGTCCAATTTCCTTATAGCTTATGAGTCAGTAAATGTGGGCTTTCATTAAAAAATAAGAAAAATATAGCAAATTGTGGAACAAGTACGCAAGCCTGTCACATGAAATTATAATGCGATGTTATAATGCGAAGACCTTGTGGACCCCGCAGGGGTATTTTATCGAAACTACGATATTAAGTTCATGCAATAAAAAGGGAACAATTCTTAATACTTCCAAGACATTAATGGATAAAAAGATGGCCAATATCACTATCATTAAATGTAACTGCTCTTTTTACACTCAGAAACCATCCAGAAAGTTATAAAAAAGCACACAACTGATGCACTGACTTCAGGGTGCACCACGGCTGTTACGATCAGGATGGAACTCGTTCAGGCAGGATTAAATCTGTTCATACAACACAGAATCTGCAGGATGTGTTATAGAGTCTATATCTCCATGTCCATCTGTGTGTCACAAGAGTCTTTATTCATTGACCAGTCCGCCGTGGTCCTGGGATTACCATCACAAATGCTAGGAAACGCCGAAGGTTCTTCTGTTAATGAATTTGCATGTTAATGAAGCTAAATATTTGTTATTTGATTTGTGAGTAATAAAGATGGACTGGCATTTCGCTTGATATTTACACGCATGTTTTTTATGAAGATTGATACAATTTCATTGATATTCAGGACAGACTCTGAAAATGTCTACTTGTCTAATTACTTGTGATGCGTATCTAGAAAACAGTGATACAGTGCTGTGTGCATCCAACTCCCACACTGCAGGTGGTTTAGAGTGAACTGTTCAGCTAGAGACCTGATTACCTGCAGGGGGCTGGATAATGGGGAGCATGCAAACGTTACACACACGGAATGGGATTTGCACCCCTGACCCCGGAGGTGTGAGGCTACATTGCCGCCCACAGAGCATCCGCGCAGTCCAGTGTGCATCTCATGGTCGCTTATTAGGTTGCTGGATCAGGTCCAATAAGAGGTCACCTTCATTCGCTCCAGCAAGCGGTCCAGATGCACGAAGATTAAAATCGCTGTGAAAAAGAAATTGTGGAATAAAAATAGCTTTTGAAAAGACAGGCTGAGGTCATTGTGACCTGTTCACACAGGACCCTGAAGGTGGGACAGCGACCGGAAGCCACCTGCATTCACAACTGCAACTGCTACACATCCTCTGTCAGCCCTGTGTGCGGCTCGGATGGAGTCACTTACTTGTCAGCCTGCTTTGCTGGCTGTATGCAACCGGTGAGTTTTGACCTCGCCCAATAACCACACAGACCCCGCCCATCAGCACACAGACCCCGCCCATCAGCACACTGACCCCGCCCATCACCACAAAGACCCTGCCCATCGGCACACAGACCCCGCCCATCAGCACACTGACCCCACCCACCAGCACATTGACCCAGCCCACATACAGCAATTTGACTGTAATGGGTGACTAGGGGGTAAGGATTGGTGTAATCTGACCTTCAGCCAGACTCCATGCAACAACTTTAACATGTCAGTTAAATCAGTGTGTGGTGGTTCTGGAGAGAAAGGGACAGTCCAGAGCTGGCTGTCCAGGGTCTTGCCCTGTGGGAGCCCCATTCTCTAATACAACCCCCCCCCACCATGCCTGTAGGACCTGACAAGCTGCTCGTGTATCCTGGGGGACAGTGACAACGCTACGGTTGTCCCAGGGAAGTGTCCCAGCCCCGGCTGCCAAGAGGCCTTCCTCACCTTCCTGTGTGTCATATGTGCCTGCAGCATGATCGGGGCCATGGCTCAGACGCCCTCCGTCATCATCCTCATCAGGTACAGCGCCGACACACTGATACTCACTCACTGGCACACACTCACTGACACTCACTCACTGGCACACACTCACTGACACTCACTCACTGGCACACACTCACTGATACTCACTCACTGGCACACACACACTCACTGGCACTCACTCACTGGCACTCACTCACTGGCACACACTCACTGACACTCACTCACTGGCACACACACACTCACTGACACACACTCACTGACACTCACTCACTGGCACACACTCACTGACACTCACTCACTGGCACACACACTCTCACTGACACTCACTCACTGGCACACACACTCTCACTGACACTCACTCACTGGCACACACTCGCTGACACTCACTCACTGGCACACACACACTCACTGAAACTCACTCACTGGCACACACACACTCACTGACACTCACTCACTGGCACACACTCACTGACACTCACTCACTGGCACACACTCACTCACTGGCACGCACTCACTGACACTCACTCACTGGCACACACTCACTCACTGGCACACACACACTCACTGTGGGGGCACATTTGGTCCCCACAATGTAATATAAATCTAATCCACACACACACACACAGATTAAGTATGAGTAGTTGAAATCAAATATCAGGAAAGAATGGGACAACATTTCATGTTCAAAACTCCAGTAACTGCATGGTCTCCTCAGTCCCCAAACGTTTACAGATTGTTAGTAAAAGAAGAGGTGATGCAACGCAGTGGTAAACAAGCCCCTGTCCCAAATTTTTAAACCTATTTGTCATAAAACAATTAAAATTCTCACTTTTAACATTCGATATGTTATCTTTTTCGATGAAATATGGGTTTATATGATTTGTGACTCATTGCATTCTGTTTTTTTATATTCTACACAGTGTGCCAACTTTTTTGGAAATGATTATAATATTTACATGACCCCTGAATTGTGCACATGCACACAAGTATTCTGTCATTTGCATGCAAACTTAAGTGCAGGCATACACCCAAATACCCACAATATGCACCTACTAATGCACACATTTAACTACATAAACTCAAACACCCAGATACTCAGATATACTCACATGCATACTCTCTAGTTAAACATATACTGTACATACATGCATGTATACATACATACATGAAGGCATGCATACATACATACATACATGCAAATATGCATACATACATGCATACATACATACATACATGCTTGCATACATACAGACACTTGAATACACACTCAGACTCCCCGAGGACCGGGTTGAGAAGCACTGCAGCTCCTAACAAGCTTCATGTATGTTATAACAAGCTCCTAAAGGTTCCCTGGCTGGCGCCTGATCCATTAGCTCGGACAGCATCCTCGCTGTGAGTCATACAGCCCCACACACTTGCGGTACTGAAGGAGCGAAAGTCTCCTTGGGGTCAGGCGGAGCATTGGACCTCTCATTCCAGACCCTCTCTTCTTCCCCCCCGCAGGACTGTAACCCCTGAGCTGAAGTCCTATGCCCTGGGAGTCCTGTTCCTGCTGCTCAGACTGCTAGGTAACAGCTTCCCGGCTACGCACCTCACATTAGCCTCACAAAATGCATATATAGGTTCCTGGTCTTTGATTTAATAATGAAAAATGCTAATTAGAAAAAGGCACCCATCTTGCCAGTAACCACGGGAACCTTATTTTGACGATTCCATAACACTGCAGGCTTCATCCCGCCCCCTCTGATCTTTGGTGTGGGGATCGACTCCACGTGCCTCTTCTGGAGCACGGTGTGCGGCGAAAGGGGAGCCTGCATGCTGTATGACAATGTGGCCTACAGGCAGCTGTACGTCAGCATCGCCATCGTCCTCAAGGCCGTCGCCTTCCTGCTCTACACTACCACCTGGTGGTGCCTGCGTAGGAACTACAAGAAGTACATTAATAACCACGAGGGCCTGAACCCCGCCAAGCTGTTCCCGTCCAGCCTCACCCTGGACAACCTGCGGAAGGACATTAGTCAGAACCCAGCCAACAGGACAAAATTCATATACAACCTGGAGGACCACGAGTGGTGCGAGAATATGGAGTCTGTTTTATAGGATCAAGTGAGCAGCGGCAAGCCCTGCTACACCTCTAGTTCTCTTTTTTAAATAAAGGATCTTTTTTATATGAAGGTCGTCCATTTGAGGCACTAGCTCGGCCCTGAGACGCCACTGCTACTCTTCTCTATCCATAGGGCCAATGTGCATCTCCCCCGGGGCCTGTAAGATGGCACGGTCCACTTTGTCAGGGGTAGTCTGTTACTCCTGAATGCTTTGCTTGCCGTGTCAGCATGTGGTGGGGGGCCCACGGAACAGTTAGCTGGTCAGGAGTCTGTCGGTGTGCCGTGTGGCACCGGAGACGCCACCATCTCTGTGATGTGCAGCTCAAGTGAGTTCAGTGCCGGGAGGGGTGTGGGGTCCGGTGATGTGCAGCCTGAGTGAGTTCACTTGCCGGGAGGGGTGTGGAGCCCAATGAAAGCGCTGTACTACACTGCCTCGCACAGGTAGCTTGTTCAAATATGCATCACTCACTGAACCCTAAATCAGCCATATTTTTCAATAATTTCAAGCATAAATCCTGTCATATCTTGAAATATTATAATACTTAACTATATTTAAGACACTGTTTCAAGTTTTTTTTGTAATTTCTCTTATTAATGCTGATACAAGCAAAGAGAATATTTTTACATTGGTTATTTTTTTCACTTTTTTAGTGTGCATAATTATATTTGCTCTAGAGGAGCAAGGATGTGTCCCTGGGAAGGATGTTTGATGGGAACGAGGCTATAGCATATCAACACAATAATTCATTAAAAAAAAATTATGGTAAAGTTTTACAGCGTTTACCGGTTACCTTTACTTTTTGGTTAATGAATAATAATGTATTCATAAAATAATTATATAAAATTTATATTATAAATTCATCTGAGGGTAGAAACCTTAAGTGGCAAGAACTATGGCACTTTACAGAGATGCATAGGGTGGCTTCATGGAGCAAAGACCTTGGCACGGATGTCGCACGGCGGTCGAAGGGTCAATATTTATTTTTAATTGTGTTTTATGGTATGTAACGACCCATTGCTTCCGGGATGGGCTCTGGACCCCCCGTGACCCAATAGGATGAGCGGGTTGGAAGGTCGATGGATGGATGGATGGATGGATGGTATGTAACGATTTTTCGGCCTCCTTAATCCCTCAGTTTGATTTCCATCCTCTCCGGGAGTTTGGGTTTCTGAAGCTGTCATCTTCTGAAGCTGCTGCTGAGATCAGAAGGGTAAATGTTTACGTCCGACAAGGTGCTCAGCTTCCAGAGATACTCTTCCCGGCCTTGCCGGGTCTCCAGCGTCTGTCTTGTGTTTTATTTAAACGACATTTATGTTTTAACACCAGCAAGCAGTCCACACCTCTCTAGTCATTATCCAGTAAAGGTTCTGTAAGTGAGTTCAGTATGTTTTAGTGAGGTTCTGCTTCAGTGCTGTCAAGATAAGACCTTAAATTCATTCGCAGGGGAAATTCTAGCACGGAGGCAGAGACTTTTGAGTCTGAGGGGAGAACTTGGTGTGTCTCTGTGTCTCAGTCCAGCAGCCCTCACTCCCTGGCTTCTCTACGCTACAATCACTGTCATGGTCTGTGAGGACTGGTTTATAAACAGCCTGGATTTCACCACCTGTGATTATTAATTCTAAAGTTAATATCTAAGTTATTTAAACAACAATGTGCAGACATATCTACAGATATAAATATATGCAGATATAAATTTACATCAGTGTATGCTGACTTGAGTGTGAACTGCCTTGCAGTTATTGATAATGGATGGATATACAGTATATAGATCTTTATAACAGTGATGCATATATATATATATATATATATATATATATATATATTTGTATTTTTTGTGATTACTTACACATATAAATTTTCATTCCTTTTCATTCTTTGTTAACATTTTAGAAACTACTCAAATTTTATTGAACATTTTTTATGTATTTTTCTTGTTTACGGGATTACACTTGATACTTTGTTCATAATGAAATTTTTCTAAGGAGTAAACACCATTCCAAACATGCATATATTTAAAAAACAGTTTTCACCAGATGGCTGTAGTAATTGTAGGAAATAGCTTTAGGTGGCATGTGTCTATATGTCGATACGTTGACCAAGACGTTTGGAGGTCTCGTCCTGTAAACTTCCATTTTTGGAGGAATACAATGTGTGGTTGGGTGTAGCTGATTGGCTGTCCCAGGAACTCTTAGAAATTGGCTAGCGTGTGGTGGCCTGGTGAGAGTTTGGAAGCTGCCAATCAGCTTGTGACATCCTAGCACGGCATTACCTGATTTGGTGATATTGTTGGAAAGTGGGCGGGCCCGGGACACCAGCTGAGATAGCTCAGACTCATGTCACGAGTTGGATTTACAGCTGAATACGAGCCTTTGTAACCTAGCCTTCCCTGCAAGAGTGGCCCACTCTGAGGGAAAATGGTCACATCAAGGATCAGTAAGTGATGATAACAGAAGGCTGTGAATGCAAATCAACCAAAGCTTTTTCCAGTTTGCAATATTTTTAATAGAGAAAACAAGTTTGTGAATATAGCTCGTTCTGATATATCCTGATGTAGATCAGTTTGGTGAACTACTGTTTGGTATCATGAAGAAATCACAGTTTTACATTTGCGTTCTGATCACGTTGTGATGTTGCAGATCAAAAGGCAATAATGTTTCTCTGGTAGTGACATTGTGAAGTGATGACTATGTCATCATCTTATCAGGTCTAATGAAGGTTTCCTTTTTAATTTCTCACCAGCAAACCCAAATAACCCTTTGCCATTTTCCAGCACATTTCCAGTAATGTTAAACCGGACAGTTCCGGTGTTTTCCACAAGGGGGAGCCTGTTTGGTTTTACCACGCTGACCATGCATCGGCAGTTGGCTTGATAATATAAATATGCTCTGTGACGCTGGAGTTCTCTTTCTTTTAAATGGCTTGATACATGGCCTGACTCTAAGAAATGTCAAACTTGAACTAAAACCAGAAATCCAGCACATTACACCTCAGAGTTTTTTGAACTAGACAAATTGCTATGAAAGCAAGAAGCCTAAATGGACTTTTAATAAAAGCTGAAAAATAGACGTCTGACGAAAAGGGTGAAGTCTTGCTTCAGATCATGTTGGGCTTTCGCAAAGGCGTCCTATGTCAGATTTCAGAATGCTCGCCAAACTCCACTCCAGCATAGGTATTAAGCATTAATTGACTTGCCACTCTCATTCGCTGCATCTGCCTCTCTCTATTTGAGTGCCAATGTAATATCAGTCAGTAACTCTAGAAATTTCTCTTATGGAAGAACAGAAGACACCATTTTATCAGCGCACGTGCAGTAGGGGAAGTTGTATACTCAGTTGTATACTCAGTTGTATACTCAGCCGGCTACGATGCATCCTAATTGTCTTCAGAAGACGCTATGATGTAACTCAAGGCTTTCAAAGTGTTGTTGATAAAGGTGAACCTGTTGATGTACTATTCAAAGTTGTTTAGGCAGAATAAATCGTTAGCATGTAGGATTTTCTGTCACAGGTAAATCGAATCGTCTTACAGTTTGATTCTTTATTCATGGAGGGGTGAAGTTCTTTGGGTGTTTATACGAGAAATTTAAAAAATTGTGTTGTGGTTACATTAAAAATGATTAAGTGTTACAGTGTGTCAAGTAGAAAAATACCTCCTCATCTATCCCCTTTAGCTTTACAAATCAGCTTTCTTAAACTATTTGCGAAGGTAATGAACCTTATTTTCAAAAGTATGTGATTGGGGTTTCCACAGAAATCTTAAGAAAAATGGCACCGTGTTGTAACTGAGAAACGAAAAGGTAGCACTTTGTTTGTATCCACTCTGGGGTCGTCTCTGTGTTGACAGCAGGTCATGTGGTTGGCACTCGTGTCTTGTGAATAACCACAAGGTTGCATGTATAAAATTACAGGTCACGCTTGGTACTGCAAAATGAACATCGGTTAATCCGACCTTTCACCCTTTCTCTATTCCCACACTATAATGTTAATTTAAGGGCTATTTTTATAATTCATTAGAGTGCAGCTCAAATCCTTGTGCTATATAAAGAAAAACAAAACCACATCCCCTTTTGTTTTTAACACTGTCCGGTCTACGTCTTCTGTGTCGGTTTCAAACTATTGTACAATTGCACTTTCTGTTAAGTTCAGCTTAGTCTATTAGTCTCTTATTTGTTGTCCTTTCAGTGACGATCGACCCATAAATCCTGCCCAAAATGTTGAATCATGCGTAATTTGCATCTTAGTTCCCTTCCATAGACTGTTCCGAGCTGGCCAACACCTGGAACAGATGTTTGAGGCAAAGGTTTTTTTTTTTTTTTTCTCTCTCTTTCAGCTGACTGAGCTTCTGAATTCTTAAGTGTCTTGTTGATAGCAATACTGGGCACGGTTGGGTGCGTTCTCGGGGCTTGACAGACGCCAGGTGAGGATGAGGATACAGCCGCTCGTCAGTTTGCGGTCACCTTCGCAGTCTTAGTTGTTGGCTAAGAGATGCTCATATATTACGAAATGCAGAACAATAAAGACAGATCTCGTAAGGTAAATGCTCCTCCCCCTACATTCAATTTTTTTTTCCCTCGAATGTATAATTTTAGAGAAAATCGTGTGATGTATATTTGCTGTAAAATAAATTGAAGCTATTTTCATTCATGCTTCTTTCCTGTTTGTTACACCTATCGCGTCTTTACTCGTCATTTTTATCAAATTTAGCCATGCGTGGAAAAAGGTCCCTAGGACTCCACTTCCACAAGAGTTTCATTTTCTATTTTTCAGTGCAATAGAAATAATTCATTCTGAGCAGCACATCTACATAAATTAGCATAATCCGTAAGGCATCGATCATCCAACAGATTTCATTCCAGGAGTATTGAACATTTTACATGTACAGTATTAAACATTTGATTACCATGTTGGATACTTCACAAGTTAGGATTTTCTTAAAGGTTCAGGGCCTCATTCTGGAGGGATGAACCACCCCCCATTTCGGTCACAGGTCCAGGCCAGATGTCTGTGTAACGCCCACAAGGGGCGGGACCAAGCGCCTAGAGAAAATTTCTTCAACTTCTTAAGCTGGTGAGCCCAGAGCATTGCTGTCATTATTTGATTTGATTTTGATTTGATGTGCCTTACCAAGCGATTCTCTGTCTTTCGTTCTCCCCGATTGCCCTACCTGCCTTGCTGTCCTGCCTTGCTGTCCTGCCCTACCTGCCT
>JAODUD010000019.1:9134291-9153204 GCA_026784285.1 Stomatorhinus walkeri | reverse complement strand
TACCTGCCTGCTCCATCGACCTGCCTCGTCCCGTCCACCCTGCCTTGCCTGCTCCGTCCTGCCTGCTCCATCGACCTGCCTCGTCCCGTCCACCCTGCCTCGCCTGCTCCGTCCTGCCCTGCTACCTCGTCCGGCTTCGTTCCTCCCTTCCCATCTCTCCTTGTAGGACTGACTCTCCCGGACACCGTCCTCTTGCCCGCCCTCCGACTACGATTTTGAATTTCCCCTTCGGCTGTGTTCATTCCCGCATTACGGGGTCTGCCTCCTCTGTCCTCGCCAGGCCGTCACAGTCTGGGGACTTCAGCTGTAGATGGCCCTGAGGGGAGGATCAGTTTGATAGCAGAGAAGGTGCAGATAGCTGAGTCAGGAAAGACAGACTTTGTGCCCTAAAGCAGTGTAGCGTGACAGTGATGTGATGGGGCAGTTTCGCCAACTGCTCTGTCCCAGTTTCTGACTGTACTTTTTGCTACAGAAACGGTCATTTACAGTTCTGCAGTAGGATCATAAAATTTTTGCATCTGTTACCTATTCAGCTGATGTAGGATCAGCCAGTGCCTGTGATTTGGGCTGGTGCTCATGCTAACCAGCGGAGACACACGCCAACCCCTCTTGAGCTCTTCCTCTGGCCCGTTTTCCCCCCGGGACACTTGCTTTGTGAAGCGTCACAGTTGCCCCTCCAAAGTCACCTTCAGCCCAGTAACATGGAGCCTCCCGAGTTTTGAAGGACACGCTGTACCCTGGGTGCCGCGGTGTGCTTCCCGTTCGCTGATGAGTATGTAGATTCACCTGGGTGTTTTTTCCTAGTATTTTTGGCTCATTTCTCCCGATCTGTGCTTTCCCATGACCTTTAATGTCCCTGACGAGCCTCGAAAGTTCCCTGATTCTCCTGGGTGAGCTTTTTATTACCTGAAAAGCTGTCACTGTGCAGAGACTCTTATTCAGCTGCTTGACTGTCACAGAAGGGGGGCATTTTATGAGCCTAAATGAATTTCAGGGTAAAGCAGCAAAGGACTGAAGCATGAATATATTCACGACTTCATCTTTGTGCAATTAATCATGATCGACTAATCATCACAATTATTCGAAATGTCATGAAATGCCATTGTATATAGTTATGGAGTCATCAGCCAACAATTAATGCCATAAGCTTTGAACTCTGCAGTTATGGAGTTAACGGAGCATTGGCAAATTTATGCACAAGGCACCTCGGCACTCGGCGACCCTGCACTGTTGCTTTACATAGTCTGCCACTTTGTGGCTGTTTCTGTTATTGCTAAATACTTCCACTTTGCAATAGTACCACTCACAGCTGACTGTTGAATATCTGGCTGGGAAGAAATTTCACAAACTGACTTATTGCAATGGTGGCATCCTATGACAGAACCACCCCTGAATTCACGAAACTCTTCAGAACATCCCATTTTTCCACAAATGTTTGTAAACCTGACTGCGTGGCTAGGTGCTTGATTTCATACACCTGTGGCGATGGGTGTGAATGAGACACCCGATTTCAATGACTATGAGGTGTGGCCCAAATGAGGCTGATCAGTGTTGCAGCAGGAGCCTGTCCTTTGTCATTTTGTCCTTCCTTCTTCCCTATATGGGCTTTAAGCCTGAAGGAATTCTGTCCTGCCCTCTGTTTGTGACGTGGATCATCCACCATCCATGTCCCTTTGGCCCTCCTTGAAGCTGACAGTATGGAAACCATGGTTACAGTCAGACTATGTGTGACCTGTTGTTGCATAGCACGTATCGCCCCCTGCTGGTGCCCGCTGGACTCTCAACTGGCCATTCTGTCACAACATATAGAGGTGAGAATAAACCTTGGGCTCAGAGCACAGCCATTTATCCAGCACCCAAAGGACAGTGTTAAGGACATTGCTCAAGGGCCCAAGAGTGATATAGACTCTTTGCCTACCACAGGATTCAAAACGACAACCTTCTGGAGACAGGCATTGTCTCCTAACCTACCTCAGCTCTGTGAGATCATCTGTGTACAACGTTTACAGTCTAAAATGATTTGTGGTCAACAGCCTTATTTTAAAAACAATGTAAGAGGCATACAGAACAATGCTACCTAGTGATGCCTTGAAACTGCTGCATGCAAAGGATCTCTGACATTACCCCCCCGTCCCCCACTGTTTTTACAGACGCCTCAAGTAACAGAGCCCCAGTGATGCTGACTGATCTGCTTAATTTGTTATGGTTTAAATGAGGTGGACACTTTGTTCTGTGTCGGTCTGCTTTCATTTAGGCAGATTTCTTACAGTGACAGTGTCTCGGGAAGAACAGGGGCTTATGAGGGACATTTAATATCCTGCATTCCTTAATTGGAGATATAAAAATGAAAATGAAGAGCCTCCTAACAAATACAGCAGAACTACAGGCTAATCTCCGTGCTCGGAACCCAAAAGAAGCTTAAACAGCATGAGCGGAAATCTACTTAATGACAGCCAAGCCAACCCTCCTCTCAATGAGGGAACTCGAGTTTGCATGTGCTACTCAGTTACATTTAGCCTGCTAATCCTCCCTGTCTAGGAAACACCGGAGTTGAGTAAACATTTGCCTCAAAATGTAATCTGGCCCTGCGTGAGTCACAGTGGAAGTCGTCACCACCATTCTCTCAGGACAGGTCGCTTAGCGACACGTAGACTGCCCTAAACGAGTCAGATGACTTTGATCAGACAATCAAGGTGGAGGAAAAAAAGCAATGTAACGTACAAAGTGATGATCTGGGACTGTGCGTGTTCAGTCGTGGTCACAAATCAGTAACATCCATTTTATTTATCTGCAGTTTCTTTGGAGGGAAAATCATGATTTACATTTGATGAATTGCCAATTCATTATAGTATTTAAGGCTTCATAATTAAGCATTTCAAGACAGTAACGCACTGGGTGTAAGTGTGAACTCTAATTGTAAAAAAATATGCACACAGCTTGATTAAGATTCTACTAAGCTCCATCTGTTATATAGGTGTGTTTGAATAGGCTGGTGAATCAGCACACCGTAGAGCCACTAGACTGATATGAAGATCCCAGAATGCATCTGGACTGGGGGACAGAGATGGGCACTTTCAGTCTGTAAAGGGGTTAAATCAGAATCATAGAGGAGGGGGATGCCAGGTACAGAGCGGCAAGGAGTGGGGGGCAAGGGGGGGTCCTGAATAAGCTGCTATGTGTATTAGTTTATTAGTTATATGTATTCATGATTATCATAAGGGTATATTATAGTTAATATGATCACAGTCTTAAAGATAAAGTAGGTTCATGTGTCAGAATGTTGTGTTACCACTTTAAATAATACAAAATAAAATAAAAAAAGTGATCAGAAAGGTTTTTTGTACATATTGAATAGTGAAATAATATTTTTTTAAACATAACCTGTAAATTAAAATTAAAAATGCATCCAAATGGGTTATCACTACAAGCAATATTCTCACTTATTCATTCATAATGTCCCATGAAAATGCATTACAATTTTAAGTTTTTCATCAATTGTTTCTTACATGTCTTACCTCTATCAGATTCTAGCTACTAAGCAAATCAGAAATCATCACATCAACACATAATGTAGGAATATGTCATCCACTACCGAAATGAATGTCTGTTCTGAGCCACTTATGAAAATTAATATTAAAGCTGATTATTTTATAGTGCAAAACCAGTCTCTTGTAAAACCATTCACTTTGAATCTTTCCCTAAATTCTGGAACATTAAGTAAGAAATAAGGGTCAACATTGAAGAAGGTGGAGCTGCACTCCAGTAAGGTGTGATTTGGACATAGAGAGGTGGAGCTACATTCTGGTAAGGCACGATCTGGACATCGGGAGGCGGAGCTACATTCTGTTAAGGCACGATCTGGACATAGGGGGGCGGAGCTACATTCTGGTAAGGCACGATCTGGACATAGGGAGGCAGAGCTACATTCTGGTAAGGCACCATCTGGACATAGGGAGGCGGAGCTACATTCTGGTAAGGCACGATCTGGACATAGGGAGGCGGAGCTACATTCTGGTAAGGCACCATCTGGACATAGGGAGGTGGAGCTACATTCTGGTAAGGCACGATCTGGACATAGGGGGGCGGAGCTACATTCTGGTAAGGCACGATCTGGACATAGGGGGGCGGAGCTACATTCTGGTAAGGCACGATCTGGACATAGGGAGGCGGAGCTGCACTCCAGTAAGGTGCTATCTAAAGGACAGACTCGGTAAAGAGTAAAGAAGGATTGCCAGGCTGAGCATTGCTGAATCAAATGTTAAATCTGTCCTTGACATTCAGTGGGCAGCAGTCACACTTCATGGGTGAACAGACAGAAGGCAGAGATGGAAAGATTGTCAGTGAACCGCTATGGTCTGAAGGCCAGGAGTGACGGCTTCTCAATGCACCAAAGCCATGATCTGTTTGCTGCAAGGCCTCACCACCCTCCACCGGGCATGTGTGCTGTCCCACAGTTACTAAATGTCTTGTCACCAGTGTCCAAATTTATTTAGAATTCTTTGAAGGAGGTACATGGAGTAGCCCTGTCAATTTGCACCTTCTGGGTGCTGGGTTTGAGTCCCACCATAGCTGTCACTGTCTGGAAGTCATGTCTCCTCCTCTGTCATGTGATTGGTGGGTGGGTGGTTTGGCGTTTTTGGCCGTGGCCAAATTCGGGATGCTTGCCCTGCGTTCTGTGGTTCATTACTGCGCTCACGTGTATTACACACGCTACGTCCGGCGTGCCAACGTGTGTCGCTAATCATACCGGGAGGCTTAGGAGGCCTCACCTCCCTCTGATGATATCGTAGCCTATGTTGGTTGTGTCACATGCATGACGCATCTACACATGTAGAGAAAATGACCAACCGCTTCAAAACCTGTAAATGGGAGACGCCAGCAGCAGGGTTTGTATTCCTGGACAGTAGGTTCCCCACTCTCGCAATTTCCTTCATGGCTCGTCTTAGTATCGCTTCACTTTACTGGCCATCTCGCATCCATCACCTCCCCCCAGCGGTGCCTCTGCTTCTCATCTTCTGCTTCTTCTTTTTCTGTGTCTTGCCACGGCTACATTCGTACGTCCTCCTGTACATCGGCGTGAGTGATGCCGACTCGAATGCCACCCCACGCTGCGTCGCCGTGTCACCGGCATTATTCGTGTGAGCATCTCGCGCACTGTGCTCCTGTTTTAAATGGCCCATATCTCCTTCAAAAGCAGACCTGAGGCCTCTCATGAGGAATGATCCGGAAAGTGTTCCCTCTACCTCAGGCTTCAGTTTCCCTATAATGATCTGTCACTGTGCCAGGCCGGACCACCATATGGCCTCCCACATTAAGAGAAAGAGTGTTTTTTTAACTGACCTGATTAATCCTGGTCATTAATTTCGATTAAACCCCAAGACCAAGGACTTCACTCCTATTAACCCAGAGCTGTGGTGATGCTAGTCCTAAAGGATGGTTTGCGACCACAGGCTGGAAAAACTCTCAGACGAACAGTTCGATTCTGCGGGAAGATTTAAAAATGAGCTGCTGTCTGAGCCGAGACCGTATCCACATTTTCATATACCCGTTATCCCTGAGGTATAATCATTTTTTAGGTCAGCGATGAATGTGCATCTCATATTAAGTTTGTTTCATTAAAAATCCATTTGTTTTCTCTTATTTAATTTCCCAGAGCGGCCCAGAATTAGTTATACAATTTGCCATATCCTGTTCCCATGTCTTGCCATCAAGGAGATGCAATCTTAAAAGTGTTTCATCCCCAAGTGGGGCCTTTGCTGTGCCGTAATTAGAATAAATAGCCACAGAACAGCGTCTCCCAATTAATGTTCAGTGTCGGTGCGTCTCTTCTTGATACCATGGTTCAGTGGGCAGTTATGTCGCTTCTCCCCACCAGGTTGTGGGTTCCAATCACACCTCTGCTCTGTGTGTGTGTAGGGGGGGGGGGTTATATATCCTCCCCTTGTTAGTGGGTCTCCCCCGACTGTTTGAAGATAAATTGATACCTAGATATTTCCCAAAGCATATTGGAGCAGGTAGAAAAGCAGAACAGAAGAAACACCAAGGTCGGACCATTTTAATATAATATATAACCTGTTTTAGATGGTGACATCCTGAGAATAGCATTTTCAATAAAAAATATGCACTCCTTGGTATATTTTCCATTCTGTGAACACTATGCATCTTGAAGTTGGCAGTTAGGTGGTTATTAAAGAGCTTGGATTGAGCCCAGAAGGTGATTCCACAGAGAAAGCACTGTTGTACAATTAATCAAAGCATTCTAGGTAAATTTCTTATAAATCCAAGTACCTCTATAAAAGTACAAAAGCTCTGCTGTTGCTGTTGTTAGAGGCACGTTGGTAAAGCCTAGCAGAAGACTGCAGAGCATGATGGTGTCTCCGGGGGGGGTCTGCCTGCGCTCCACGTTGGGGCCTGAGTTCCACGTGAGTTTGCAGCTGCTCCACACGGGTTTCCTTCTGCTTCTCGGGTTTCTGGTCACAGACTGGCGAGGTTCTGACCGGGGTGCGGCCAGGTCCATGTCGCTTGTCGGCCACCCCATGGTCTCTCCATGGCCACCGCGACATTCGGACGACTGGTTTACGGGGCACTGATAGGCAGATAATGCATTAGATACATTACGCTCCTGTCTGATCAAGCGTGGCATCCATTCCAGAATACTCTAGGCCACTTATCCATCCCATGGATCCAAAAAGCCAACAGCATGTTGACAAGGGCTGTCGGCCGCCCACATAGAAGTGGCTGAAAATCACTGGACTGGCTTTTTGTACATCTCTCCGACTTTCATCTCAATGGATTATCAGCACTTCGAGCCGTGAACACTGGGACATCGCTTTAAGGTACAGCTGGCTGTCAGATTCGTCCGTAGTACTGCGTTTCCTCTGAACACCGAGCCGCTAATCCCCCTTATCACGCGACCCATCGGCATGGCAGGTATTAAAGTGAACGTGGTGGTAAATAATACTCAGTGGTGTGAGATACGAAGACAAACAGCTGTAATGCTGCATGCTGTCTGAGGCAGGAGAGCTATCAGGGCTCTTTGCTGTGCTGATTTACATACCAAAAAGCCACTTAACTGGAATTTGACAACACACGCTCCAGGCATCACACAGATACGGGTTTCTGGAGAGGAACTTTTCCCAATTTCTGCAAACACTATTTTCTTCAGAGATCTTTACCGGTGGGAGCTCAAGGGAACCGTAAGTGAAAGGATACAGATTTTGGGCGATGTCAGAGGTGCTGGGTGGGTGTTTGCATGCCAGGGGCCTGTAGCAATTATCCTAATCCAATCCCTCTCTCATCCCAGATCTCAGTGACACCCTGAAGACATGTAGCCAGGTTCCCCTCGCCCATGCAGAAACACGAAGATCATTCCTTGGCAATTTATGGAAAACAAAATCATCCACCCTCCTTGCTCCATCACTATTAAAGTTCTGGTCAAGTTCTTCATAATGCAGAAGTCAGAAATGGCCCTCCTGTTTCCGGAAGACTGCCAACCCTTTGTCTTCCTGCTGCTGGCAATCTCCGAACCCCGAGTCAGAAAGTTAAAGGAGGCCCTGCCAATGACGTTTCATTGGGGAAACATGTTCACTAGAGCTAGAATTCCACAGATGAAGAGAACGAAATGAGGATCCTGCCCAAGGTGCCAGACTATGAATTATTAATATATTCAAGTCTAATATTAGATATTCTTCTTTTGACAGGTAACCCGAACAGTGACGCTGATGTAAGGACTGCTGTCTGTTTAGACAGAGGACCCAGGGAGGTAAGTGATCAGTGTCCCTTCACGCTCTCTCTGACATACGTCTGCTTCCATCGCGGTCACCTGTAGACCATGTAGACCAGATGATTTGCTAGGTGTCATCATGGAGCGATTTTATGTTAGCGTCCGGATTCCAGAAAAAAAAGGCCCAGATTAAAATTCTGGAACATCTCTGAATTGCTCAGTCAAAAATTAGATTCAAGGTGCCAGGCAGAGGAAGACACGTGGCAGGATGCCAGTCTCTTGCAGGGCACACTGACACACTGACTCACATATGGGGTGAAAATGCCATCTGCACACATGAAGAGCGGGATGGTATATCACCAGAAGCAACACTACTGGCCACTGTGACACTCTATAATAATGAGAATAGTGTCGTCAGAATAACAAAAAAAAAAAAAACAACAAGTCTGTCTGGTTTCTCAACAACACATTCAGGTGCAAATTGCATTGCCAGCTAAGTGAGTGCACTACAGAAACAGTCAAAATCCTAAAAGGTACAGTCATGGGATTGGGATAACCTGCATACAGATATTCTCAATGGGGAGGGGGTCCCTGACGACAAATTTGCCTAGCAGAGGCAAGGTGGTCTGCCACTGTAAAATTTGCGAAAATAATGGATGATCCCGTAATATACAGGCCAGATGGTCACTTAATCCATGCTCAGTTGTTCCTATGGTTATATGTCTTCCAGGGCCCGTATAAAGTGCAGGGTAAAGAAGCCCCCCCCCCCCATTTAATTTCATTTCATTCACGGTCCCTTATTTGGGATGTTTATTAGACAGCAATGCGGGCCTGGGGCTCGCATTCTAAAGATGGGATTTAGCTGCTTTGAATTCTCTATATTTCATTTAATAACTGTAGGCTATATACCAGGCTGCTAGCCAGAAATACAATCAAATTTCAGGGTAGGGTTAAGAATTAGTTGTCACTTATCACTTACTTATCAAATAGTACTTTATTCTTATTATTAGAGATTTAATAGTTGGTGTTGCACCTACTGGAAGAGTGTGGCCCTATCTAACAGAGAAATGAATCTCTCCACTCATACACCATTATCGGCTGGTTCAAGTGTATGTATGTGTGTGTATGTATACTCGTGTAACGTGACAACTGAACTGATGTCAGTTCATATTAAGATGTCTTTATCGATTACACGAAACTGGCACGTTTATGCAAGCTTCACCACTTGCTTGTTAAAATAAACCTGGCTGGTTGTTCGTACAGTGTATCCAGCAAGAGGATGCTACACCTTTAAGGTTTAAGTGGCTGCTGCTGCACGTCGCTCTTTGAAAATCCCGGTGCGGCTTTTTCCTTCTCCTTCGCCTTGAAAGTTTGTCAGTGCATCTTGGATGTGAATGAAACGGAGGTGAAGCCCAGGGGAAGAGCAAGAGGAAAGCGCTGCTCGGGGAAACGCGGAGGCAACCGACGCTGAACACAAACCGGCAGCCGACACGGCGATCGCTAATATTATAACTCACTGTCTACATAACTAGTGTGTGTTATCGGAAAATGCATTAAGGAACTTCTATGAAGTCGAGAGGATTATTACATCCTTAAGCGCAACTTCAGAGGCACCGCGCATGACAGCGACTTTGCAGAAATTACTGCGATGTAGCTGATTTTCAAAGAAAAAGAGAAATCTAATCAAGCCATGCCTTTCGATGTGCGATCGTTAATGTTTGGGATTGTGACGGTACTTGTGGTATTTTTAATCATTGCTGATATTGCTAAAGTGGAAGAAGAAACTGGGTATGTAAATGCCCTTTTGCTAACATTTTTATATTTTTTAAAATAAACTATGCGCTACTTGTTTATTGATTAAAGACAGTAGGCTACATATGATCGTATGTAATCTTTACGCTTATCACTTCTTAAGGAAACATTGATATTATATATTCAGTTCTTAAAATAAGTTTATTTTACTGTTCGGGGTATCTAAACATCGCCCGTTGCTCCAGCTATATCCGCATTTTTCTCACGACTGAAGAGTATAAAGGTAGCAGGTTCATTTCATAAATGAAGTTATCCTGCTATCAAATAGTTGTCTTGACAATCGGTTAATTTTTCGCGCCTTAAAATAAATGTGCATTTAAATTCTGAAAGACAGCTTATAATTGTTGTGCTAAGATGAAGCATCCTTCTTTTATGATATTTCGGCGCTCTTGCAACGTACATGCTTTTCAGTAGTTTTATCTAACATTTATTTTTATCTTATCATAGGACGTGGCCATGGGGAATATTGTGTAGAGATTGCCTCTGCCTAGATGTGTGTAAAGCTTTACCAGAAACAGCTTGATCAGTCGTTTATCCTGCCTCCCCCCCCCCCTCTCTCTCTCTCTCTCCCTCCACTCATCACTCCCTCTCATATTATATATTGCGTATTATACAAAATGCACCTGGGCACCACCTGCCGTCTTCTAGAATTGGGCTAATTCATATTAAACTGTGTGGGTTACTGACCTGCTTGAGCCACATTACAGTTTGGTTCAATGTGGGTTCCGTCAACGCGGCTGAAGGGAGAAAATGAGATATGAATTTCAGCTTGAATTCAGGTCCCCGGTAGCAGTAAGGGTAGGCGCCTCTCCCCTTCCAGTGGAGTACTCTGTCCCTCAGGCAACTGTGGTCTTTCCAAGCTTTATTTAAAGTTGTATCTAACTGGTTAATTAGTCAAGACAGTTTGTAATTTCTTGATTTCATGAACAGAGACAAATGAGACAAAATCTGTTCATTATTCATAAGTCCACTTGAGTATTCTTATCCATTAGCCTCCTTCAGTAGAGGCAGATCATGAGGGTAATTCATATTAAGACCTTGAATAACATACAAATTCTGTCAAGTTCTTTCACAGCAGAGGTTATTCGATTCGTGAAAACTGGGCAGGATTCTAGGATTTGACCTTTAAGGGGGCTCATCCCCTAGGGATGTGTACAGAAATACAGGACAAAAATTGCTAAATGGATATGGACAATAATTTTTCAGGAGGACTGAGATAAAAAAAATTGAGTGGCTGAAACCCCTTCCCCCCAAATAGGGTCTAGAAAGACCTAAGATTGTGACCAATCAGAATCAGTTTTATTCACCAAGCAGTTTACATGTTCAAGCTGTACGTTTTATTTTGTTTGTGTTTTCCTACGAATAACACGGAGTGCGTACACAGTAACAACGGGGTATGGTGTTGACGTGAGACCCACAGTGCACACAGAGACAGGGGAGGGATGGTAGGTGAGGCTCGCAGGTAGAAATATGACTAATTGATAGATGGCAATGAATAAGTAGTAATTCTTGTTGTGAATCAAGACAGCCCTAGGGGAAAGCTGTTTGGTGGACAGCTTGTTCCGCTTCTCAGAGACACGTAGATGTGAGTTTCTGGAGCGAGCACTGACTTGGGTAGGACGGGTCCCTGATGATTCTTGTTGCTCCTCAGCAAGAGGTTGCCGGTTTAAGTTCCCAGGAGATATAAATGGGGTGAACACTGTATGCTGCTTCAAATTAACGTTTTACCCAGGTGGGTGAATGCAAGCATATTTTTCCTGTTGGGGCTGCAGATTTGTATGGTCAATTATTAGGTTATTTAGGATCAAGAGGTGGTTTTGGGAGTCTAAGAGGCAAAACGCAGAAGCTCTGTGATTCTGTTCTGGCCGGCAGTGAGGCTTGTTTGCTCAACAGCTCTCATGTATTTGATTGCAAAGAGGTGTTTGCTGGGTTGGGGATTAATGTTTGATTTATTACTGGGAGAGACCCTGACAAAATGAATAATTCACCTTTCTCCCGACAGAATCTGCTTCTTTGTTTGGAATTTCTACTTCTGGGCAAAAATAGTTCAGTTATGGGCCATATTGATTCAATGAAGAGCTATAACACCCGAAATTCAAAAAACAGCAGCATGGAGCTTAAAGCTGAAGTCATATTTAAAAAGAAAAAAAATAATTTAATGCTGTGAGGGTAATTGTGTTTTTGTTAGTCTACCTAGGAGAAAATTAAGGTTCATCTGATTTTTTTAGAAAAAAATAAATAAATGAAAATGATTTTCGTTTTTTTCCTTCCTTTTTTTTTCTGAATGTCAAGTTAGGTGTACATTGTGAGTCTCCTAGGAGACCAAGGCAAGGCACTGCCATTAGCCAGAAGAAATGTGTTATAGATGTGCTGGAAGACAGCTGTGTTCTCACAGTTAAGAGGCTGTGCACTACGAGAGTTACGAAATAGCCCCGTTCTTCTTGCACGTTCGCTGTGTTTTTCCTGCTGTAGGTATAGCCACGCCCACCGGGATTTAAGTTCATTTTGTCCAATGTCATCTTGATCTCTCTTCCCTCTAGATCAGGTCCATAAATCCAAACCACAGATATCAGAAACAGATTCAGAAGCCCAGAAATCCAGACCATGAGAATTTAGAGCAGGGGTCTCCAACTCCGGTCCTGGAGAGCGATCATCCAGTAGGTTTTCTATCCCACTTGACTTCTGATGAGCCACACCAGTTCCTGGTATCTAGATGAGAACAGGTGTGGCTCATCAGAAGCCAGGTAGGATAGAAAATCTACTGGATGATCGCTCTCCAGGACCGGAGTTGGAGACCCCTGCTCTAAATTCTCATGGTCTGGATTTCTGGGCTTCTGAATCTGTTTCTGATATCTGTGGTTTGGATTTATTTGATTGGTTCGTACACTTGACCTTGCTTAGTGTTACAGACTTGAGTTTTGGTTGATCCAGTTGTTGAGTCCACGTGGTCAGCACCTCAGCTTCTGTCAGCAGTGAGTCTTTGTGGTCAGCACCTCAGCTTCTGTCAGCAGTGAGCCCTTGTGTTCAGCACCTCAGCTTCTGTCAGCAGTGAGTCCTTGTGGTCAGCACCTCAGCTTCTGTCAGCAGTGAGTCACAGTTTGGGGTTTGACCTTTTGCCTGAGATCATGCACTCTGTTGAGCATCCTGTCACAACTCTCATCTTTCCTTAACGCCTTCCTGTTGTCATGACAATAATTATGTGTGGAAGCAGTCGACACATGTCCTCAATGGGTGGAGAGATTTTCCACATTTCTACAAAGGGTAGGAAGATGGTTTCAGGAAAATATTCGCACTTTGTCTCATTTAGTAAAAAATTTACGTAAGTGGTGTAATTTTGTTAATTGCATTGTTTATTTCCAAAAGCTGGGTCCATCCTAGCTTGTTCTCAAACTGATTGGAGTGTTTTTCAGCATGCAGTTTCTTTTTGGCAAATATTTCATATTTGCATAAATTGCTTGCTGTATGCTGATCTACATATTATGCAATTTGAATATTGCAAACAATATTTTGTGTGGGTTGAGATTAAATGTCAGGCACACAGCAGCAAACTGATAACCATACAGGTTTAATATGAGCAGTATTCAGTGCTGCAGTTTTCATTTGATCACTGTTAATTAATGGTATGGTTACGTATGAACAGTCAATGTTAATTAACATAGTTTTCATTTGCGCAAACTGTTAATTCACTCTGAAACATTCCCTGAGTAGAGATGAATGACAGTAAAGCTATTTTTATACTTTCACAATAATCTTCATGTATATTGTGAGCAGCTGTAGTCAATTTTCCTCAAGTCAGGGATAGACCATCAGTGTTATACATTTGCACGGCCTGAAACAAAAGAAAACATTGCTTATGCTTGTGATGGTATAGCTGGTCAGGTTACTAAAGTTGGACAGCAGGTGACGTAATGACTGAAGCCAGTTCTATCACTAGGGGGTCGCTGGTTCAAATACCAGGAAAGATCCTACTGCAGGACACATTAATTTATCCTGGAGAATGTTCAGCAGTAAAATGAATAAAGGTGTTATTTCAGCATTTCAAGAACAATTTGTAACTGGTGTCTGTGCTGTATGCAGATAATAGTTACTTTGTGCAACAGAATGAAAAGGACAATAAAAAGTATTTCTGTGTAATAAAATTTCTGATTTAATTAAGATGTCATAAGTAAACAGGTGCCTTCAAATTGGTAACAAGTTATGATTTGATACTTGGGGTTTATAAATAATGAGGGACTTGTTTGTTATGCATATTTATAGGCCCATTTCATGATTCTAGTTACATTGTTGCAGCTTTAAAATAAGTTTAAAAGGTGTATGTTTTTATGTTGTCTCTTCCAGTGGTGTTAATTAAAAACGTAAAAGGCAGCCTTGGAATAGGAAGAGAGACATCCTCAAATTGTGGAAGAGAGACGCCCACATATTATGAAAGAGAGATGTCCTCAAATTATGGAAGAGAGATGTCCCCAAATTATGGAAGAGAGACGTCCTCAAATTATGGAAGAGAGACATCCCCAAATTATAGAAGAGAGACGTCCACAAATTATGGTAGAGAGACATCCCCAAATTATGGTAGAGAGACGTCCCCAAATTATGGAAGAGGGATGTCCAGAAATTATGGGAGAGAGACGTCCCCAAATAATGGAAGAGAGACGTCCTCAAATTAATACCTGTATCTCCAGGTGCAGCAGCTGTCGAGGCAGCAAGGTATTATCATTTCGACTTTTATCACGTCTTCCATCAGCTAATGATTACTGGACATTTTCACTCAATTCAAACAGGACGATGGTCATCTTAAAAATCAATTTCTGATGATATCTGAGTTTTATTTCTAGATGTAAAAACAAATTAATCAAACAAGATGTTTTCCTGTGGCAGTATTTTAAGTCTCGGTTATAGATTTTACACAGTGGATGTGAAAACTGCTTTCAGATCAGCACTCAGATGCATCTCACGCAGCAAAAAGCGAGCCTCGTCTGTCTTGCAAAGTTGTTATGGAAACCTTGAGGGTTAATTCAACCGAGGAACTTATTGTTCCCAATGAAAGGACAGGAGGACATGCACTTAACAATTAAGAGAATTTCTTTGCTAACCATACACAGACTCTGATACAGCATTGACTCTGATTTAAATCTAAGTACAATCTATTCAAACACATGTAACCAACCCATTATGCACAAAAGTATTGGGACATACTTTTCAATCACCGAATTCAGGTATTTCATTCAGACCTACACATGTATAAAATCAAGCACTTAGCCATGTAGTCAAGTTTACAAATATTTGTAAAAAATGGATTGTTATGAAGAGCTCAGTGAATTCAGGTGTGGTTCTGTCATAGGATGCCATTTTTGCAATAAGTCAGTTTGTGAAATTTTCACAGTCAACTGCAAGCGATATTATTGCAAAGTGGAAGCATTTAGGAACAACAGGAGCTCAGTCTTCACAAAGTGGAAAGTCTTCACAGAAGAGTGGCAGCTGGTGTAACTGCAAAGGGGGATCAACTCTATGCCAATGGACTTAGAATGGGATGTCATAAAAGTTCCTGTAGGTGTAATGGCCAGGTGTCCTAACACTTTTGTCCGTATAGTGCATGTAAACTATGTAAAAAATAAACATAATCTGCTTCCTACATAAGAATTCAAATGAAACTATGCATTTTTATCATGTTTTAGGCTATAATACAATAACATATTTTCTAAGAGAATAATTATATTAATATAGAAGTTACCAAACTCTGCATTTATCCCTTTGTGTTTCATAATGCTTGTAAAATGTAATTAACTTTGAGATACGTATTTACCCTATTTGCATACAAATGGAGTGTAACCCATAACGGCGATAAGATATGTCTGAGCATTCGGCAAATAACTTATCTTGCTATGAGATGCGGTCAGTGTTGTAAACAGAAAACGGTGTTGATTTAAGAAAAATGTTAAAAGACTTATTTTGCAGCTTCCCATCCGTGGTGGCATGCTGGCTCCTGGGACACAAACCCCTTCTTTGTGAGATATAATTATCAAGCTCGTTTACATAATCGGGGTAGAAAGTGCTATGAAATTTATTATATTTACCCCGATATCACATGCAGTGTGTGCTGAGTGTAGGAGTAGTAATATTATTGTTTTTCTTATTTTATTTTTCCTTTAATTGATTTAGGAAGAGTGCAGGTAACAAGCGAGGGATGCCCAGCCTCAGGTATAGGCTTCAGACCCCCGGAAGGTGAGTCTATCCAGTCTCCATCCTGCTGCTCTCTCTGGGCCCCTCCCTCCCCAGGTCTGATGCCAGCCCTTGCTACTAACTCGAGCGGGGGGGAACAATCCACACTGTTTGCTGCCCATTTGCTTTTAAAACAGATTAACGTCTTTGTAATTTGGCCTAAGGTAGGGGGAGAAATCCAGTTTCCATAGAAACGCAGAAAACCTCAGTGATATGGAAATGTCTGTAGGCTATCAAATGATGCGCATTCAATCTAATTATTTGGCAAACTTTAGTCGCTAATTATATTCTCTGAGTATACTAATGTTGGAGCCAGCACTTGTCTTAGACAGGTTTACTTTAAACAGTTCTTTATCGTTGTATCAGATTAATATCTACTATCTTCTATATACCGCAAGAAAATGTCAGTTAATGTCAATAAATGAAAGACTTAATGAAACAGGAGTCCAAAGGGGGTGCCATTACAACTGCTTACCTTATTGGTTGCATGTCGATCCTTCCCTCCCCCTCGGATGCAGGACTGTGTCCACAGAGCCAGATGCCACACGGAAAGCTGGATCGGCGGCGAGCAGCAGTTCCGCTCCCCCCGATTCCGCAAACGAGCCCTCGTCCAGGGGCTGGCATTTCAGTGGGGCCCTTTCAAACCAGATCAGGTAGTGAACTCCTCTCAGAGCTCCGTCACGATCACCTGCTGCAAGCATGCTTTTATCTGGCAGGAAAAGTGCGATCTGTGTAAATTGAATTATAGCTAATAAAGGACCCCCAGCTAGATATTAAAATGTTATATGCAACGGTGATGATTATATGCAAAGGTGCAGATTAATAGACACCAAGGGATAAATATGTAAACATCAATTAAGTGTAAATATTAATGGCTCCGTTGGGTGCCGCTCCACCTCACTGGGTTCTTATAAATTGTGCAGCTGGTAGTTTCCCTGGTATGCTTGTTGCGTGCTGCTTCTTGGGTTTTTACCTGCTTTGGTTAAAGTGATGAAGGCACCAGGATGGTGATGTGACACGCACTAAGACACGAATAACAACATTTCACATTCAGGAAGGACATCCTGAGGTTTCTGGATGCAGAGAGAGACATCTCCATACTTAAGGGGACCTTGAGGCCGGGAGACGTCATCCACTACGTCTTCAACCGGCAGAGCGCCACGAACGTCTCAGAGAACTTGCACGCGCTCCTGCCCACAACGTCGCCCATGAAGAACCGGCGCTACCAGCACTGCGCCATAGTGGGGAACTCGGGGATTCTGCTGAACAGCAGCTGCGGGAAGGAGATCGACTCCCACGATTTTGTCTTCAGGTAAGGATCTGCATAAAGCGAGCCAGCTTCTCCAGGAAGGTGCCACACTTCCGGAATATGTCACACCTACCGCTTTTATGCCCGCAATGAAAAAAAAAAAAATATATATATATATATATATATGCATATTTACAGCTGGCAAAAATAACTGCAACTTTTCTTTTGTGACTCACGAACTTCCAGCTTGAGCGGCGATACTTAGAGTAATTAGACTCCTGCCGCGTAAATTTGACATTTAAAGAGCTCCAGTGATCTGCCAAGAATTTAATGAGGCGCAATATGCAGACCTGCTATTCCTGGACCAGCTTAGCATATTTAGACGACACCACCGGTCTGAGCGCCGCCGTCTGCCGTCTCGGCCCGGAGCGCCGATTCGGTTCGTCACCACGCTGACGGACAGCGGCAGTCACACTGTGATGGTGGGGGAGGCGTGTCCCTGCTGCCTCCGAGTCCCGGTGTAAACGCTCGCAGTGAGATATTTCCATGGTACTGCCGCCCCCAAGTCAGTGACCTACCCTTTGCTCTCACGCCAGCGTCTTGAGTCCTCCTGAGCCTGGTCTGTGTCAAGCATGACGTGCCAGTAGTGAACTTCTGTTCTCACGATGAGGGGCTTGAGGACACAGTGGGGGCTAAAACAGCAGGCTATTCGTCTGCATGCGTTTTGTTCTAAAACCGTGAATATAAAAACAATTAATTGGCTACTCCTATTTCTTAATCTGTGCATCTTATTGGATGAAACCTGATACCTTCTGGTCACCCACTTTCGCCAGTGTTTGCAGCTGGATTTTTCAGATAACAGCCCTAACCTTAACCATAAGTAAATAAATACACGACTTTTGGCATCTTTAGGTTTTCGACTGCAGTCACGGAGTTTTATAAAATCGAGTTTTCCCTTGTGGGGACTGAAAAAATAGTCCACACAATATCAAAATAACAGGCTTTATCATATTGTGAGGACATCTGGTCCCCACAATGTAATGCATATCTGATGGTTTTACTCAGATTGGCTTGATTTAGGGGGACAACCAGTGCCTTCTGTTGACATAAGAACATAAGAAATTTATAAACAAGAGGAGGCCATTCGGCCCATCAAGCTCGTTTGGGGAGAACTTAGCTAATAGATCAGAGTTGTTAAAATCTTATCTAGCTCTGACTTAAAGGAACCCAGGGTTTCAGCTTCCGCTACACTAGCAGGAAAACTATTCTATACTCTACACACTGTGTAAAGAAGTGCTTCCTCAAATTTGTTTTAAAATGTTCTCCCACTAATTTCCAGTTATGGCCAAGAGTTCTAGTATTTAAAATAATATTGAAATAGCCATTTGGCTGAACAGCATCCAGACCTGTATGCTCCTTTGCTCAAGGCTAAACAGATTCAGCTCAGCTAACCTCTCCTCCTAAGACATTCCTCTAAGACCAGGAATCATTCTCGTAGCCCTCCGTTGCACCTTTTCTAAGGCAGCAATATCCATCTTAAGGTATGGTGACCAATCCTGCACACAATATTCTACGTGGGGTCTTACCATGGAATTATATAAATGTAAATCACCTCCCTTGACTTAAACTCCACACACCTAGAGATGTAACCCAACATCCTATTGGCCTTTTTAATTGCTTCCCGACACTGAGAGTTGGACATGGAAGCATCAACATACACACCGAGATCTTTCTCGTAATCAGCTACCTTTATTTCAGGGGAACCCATAAAATATCTGTATTTTATATTTATGCTCCCTGCATGGATTACCGTACATTTGTCTGTGTTAAATTTTGTCAGCCCAATCGCTAATTAAATCCAGATCCCATTGTAGCCTCTCTGCTGCTAGATCAGTATCTGCTACACCACCCAC
>JAODUD010000019.1:9054503-9124341 GCA_026784285.1 Stomatorhinus walkeri | reverse complement strand
CCCTGCTTAGGTAGCTGTCCCTGCGACCCAACCCGGAAAAGCAGTCGAAGATAGATGGATGGATGGATGGATGGATGAATGGCTGCAGTTGGGGGTATTAAGTCATCATCCAGTCACTTGTATGATTGGTCCAGTCTGAGCCAAAAGTACTTCAGAGGTCTGAAATTTATCCCGACAGACATGTAAAGATTTACTAACAAATCCTCTGGCGGGATACATTTGAACGCTGTTTATTCGGCAGAAGGGTAAATGATACGGAAGTGCACTTCTGAAGGAATTTCCAGTTTTCTACAGGACAGTCAATTCATAAATACTCTATAAACCAAAGAACATTTCAGTTTTTTTGAAAAATTACTTTTTTGTAGTGCACGTAGTGTGGGAGGGGGGTGTCGGAAGCAAAATATAAAACATCTTCACTGCCCCCCTTCCCACAATAAAAAAAATAGTGGGACAGTGATTGAAATGCTTTCCCCAAAGCCCTTCTTTGGAATTTCCTTCTTTAGGTAAACCCGCCCCCGAGAATTCACTTCCAGCTTTGGTTTACATAGCAGCATGGGAGGGATGAACACTATGACTGCCCTGTAAGTGTATAGATAATATTCTTCCAGCCAAAGACCATCGACAGGAATTTACACATCATATATTATACCACTGAATATCAGGAAATGTAAATTAGGTACATAGAATCACAACACAAAAATACACATTTATATAGAAATCATTTCCAGAATACGTGTAACTATATACATCTGGTATCATCCCACTGCAGACTCTCAGAGCTTCTGGCTGCAAAGTGCCGGTTCTGCTGAGAGATCTGAAATCCCAGCAATGTTGTTTACATACTCCAAGTATGGCGAATATCCGAAAAACGGCATTCTGGGAAATATAGCCTCTTAGCCATTCGGCACGAGGGCCTATGGGAAAACGTCCAGATCACAGGGAACAAACAGCGGCTCATTTTACCTCGTGCAATAAAGAGGACAGTCTGGATAAATAGCAGATAAGGTCTAATTTGAGCCTAGGCCCACGGTCACAGATTAAATTAAGCACAAATTAAATCTGCCAGGCGTGCAGGGTTTGGCCACGTACGCAAAGGATTCGAAGGGGATGAGATTTCCAGGCAGAGAAAGAATCCTTCACCATTCACATGCAAGTGACACCTTTGGCAATATTTACTTGGTTCTTTTCCCTACATATAGTAGGAAATCACAAAGCTTGAACTTATTAAAAAAACAGTACATTTTCAGACTGCCTACACCACTGACTTTAAAATCCTCCTTATGAAACATTCAAATTGCAAGACACAAAGTACAAGGACAGTCATTTATGCTGGAGGCCTGCTGAGGACTGACCATTGAGGGGTCTTCCCTGCTCACACTGTAAATCGCTTCATACAGCCAGAAAGGACATGCTGGTATGATATTCGGTGGTGGAATCACATAGTGGTTGAGACAGCCATTAAAAGAAGTGACGCGTGGTCAACCCGCTGGTTTGTTTCGCAATTGGCTGGGTCATCTCGTTAGTCTGTGTTTTACGACAAAACGCAAAACAAAAGGATGGGGAAGGGGGAAAAAACAAAAATTACCGACAGAAGGACAGTCCATGGTTCTGCATCCTGTACACAATTAGAGATATTTTCAGATGAATGTCCCATGATTGATTCCTTTTCACCTGAAAAATGCAAAAAGATATAAAAATTGTTAAAACTGCACTAGTACTGATCCATGGCGTCAATCCTGTACCATGTGACAAATCCAGGTTAAATTTCCCAGAAGCTCCCGTTACACAGTTGGAACTGTTCAGCTGCATGGTTCAAACTATGTAAGTTGCTAACGCTGTTAGCTAATGCTATTAGCAACTATGCTTTTGGGAAACACACCCAAGGTCATTTCAGGATCTTTGACTTAGAGAAGTTTTTAGGTTTTTAAGTCTATACAAGGGATTCCTCTTTCCAGTTGCACCTACTTCACATGGCCATGGAAGTATTGACCCTGCCATGACGTTCAAAACCAAACAGCGTCTGCTCCAGATGCCTTAAAGGGCTGGGATTTTATTGGAGAGTCCTGGCTAATTTAGCTGCTTCTTAAGTTTCTCGTCCTGCAAAAGCTGAGAAATTTACACCATTTCTAACCGTTTGCCGCGGATCAGCCAAGAAGGAATTTCACCACAAAAATCGGGAAAACAGGAAGCGGTGTCTCACTGCCAGGAAGTGTGGTTAGGGTCAGAGAACAATAGATCAGGCGGAAGGGAGAAGGTGAAATGTAACACACACAAACCCGACGCCACATCAGAACTTTACAGCGAAAAACGCTTAAAAACGTGCCTTGCTAACAATTCATATGGCGAATTCTTGTAAAAAGTACATGCTAGTAATCGTCTCCTGGCATTTTAAACTGATGTCATTAGTGTCCACAGTCCTGAAACGTGCCCAAGCCAGAAATAAAACTGCTAGATAAACCAGACAGAGTTCACATTTAGATCCACACATTTAAACACCTGAACGGTGGAGTGATGCAGGGGTTACACTGTAATACGCATACATACTGTATATAGTGCACTGATTTATTGTTGATTGATTAGATGCAACTTGAGGGAAAAAACATGTACAAAATATGTACATATAAAAATGGTAGCCTGTTAAAGGATTGCTGCCAAGGGAATAACTAATCTGAGAAGCAAGGATAAGTGGGAACGAGGCAATGCTGTAGTTTGAGGAGAAGAATTTAGGAGGGTCGGTCCCCACCGGTCTGGGGGGGGGGCTACAAAAAGTTTTTCAGAAATTACGTGACAACAGTCCAATGAGATGAGTAAATTCCGAAATGTTGTATAGGCTGTTACATTTACTTTTTAATTAGATGCTGACAATGTTGACTGCTAGTGGTAATATTGACGGCATTCCATCCATCCTATAACCCCTTATCAGGGCTGGGGGGCAGGGGAGTTGGGAACACCCTGGACAGGGTATGTCAGTCCGTCGCACAGCACATATATGCTCACAAACTTACAAAACACAACATTCCTACAAGAGTAATACTAGTTGAATATTTAAAAGCACCATGGAATATTATGGGCAGACCACCCAAGCACAGAATTTAGCTGGTGGTTCATTAATCTACTCTGACTTTTAAGTTAAATGAAGCCTCCATTCATTTTCTTGTATTGTGTCTCTCATATGGTGTCAACCAAAACTCATTTTATAGACAGAACAAAGTATTCAGCGCAGGCATAAGGCTTGTGCTTCATCTGGACTGAGCACATTTCACCGTTCTCTCTGATTGATCTAGCAAGATCGTTACCTTTGCTACCGTTTTTTTTTTCTTTCTGGACAAAGACAATGTCCAACATTTATTACGTAATGTATTACATTTGCAATATTTTAACCATATATGAGTATATACATATTAAGTGGCATATATTTAGGGACAGTTTTATAGAAAGAGAAAGCTTTCGTTAAAATATTTCCGTTTTTCTTCAAGGGCTGCCCGTACCTGTACTTCACATCAAAAATGGTAGAGTCATCTTCCTCATAATTCTCCTCGTTTAAAGGTGCCATTTCCACCCGTTCGGCAGGAGTGGTAATTATATCATACTTTCGTGTTTTCCTTATCTTCCTCCCGGACCTACAACAACAACAACAACATGCACGACATGAATTTTTTAAAAATCATGCATCTGTCACAGTAACGAAAGCATGCCAGAAAATCAGAAGACCGGCGTCACATAAAAGTAATAATATTGTGACATAAATCTATAAGTATTTATATAAATAGCCTACCCAGCGTAAACAAAGCCTTATACACAGTCTATAACAAATTTTCAATTTCACACGTACTTAACATTGATGGTACTGATGGCAAATTATCTGGTGTTTTTTTAACTGTAGTTATCGCAAGTATTTTTGAGCGAACACATGTCAGTGCCATAGAGATGATCTTCAAAATTGACTTAACTGTCAAACAGCAAAAAAAATCGGAGGTAAATCTCAAGGTGTAATTATTTTAGAAAAAGGGCAAATATTGTTTTGGTATATGCTGCGTAGGAGGGCACACGATCACACACAAGATGAAAAAGTGAATTTTTCTAATCTCTGGCAAAAATGCTGCGACAAAACATTGCGCCATATGGAGCGCTCCAAGTCTATTATGGTAAATCGACCATTAAATGCTCTCACCTGTACATTTTGATGACCAGGCAGATGATTAGAAAAACGGTGAAAGCGCATATGAATATGACTGCGCTCTTCAGCGTCGGCAGGTCGTTGGCGATGGAGTAGATGCGAGAGCCGAAGGGCGCCGAATGGTTCGAGCTCCGGTTAAAACGCGCGCCCTCGGCCACCGGCGATGCGGAGTCCGGCGTCGCCGCAGGTGAAGGCGCCGTTCGCAGCTCGCAGGACACTTTCCAGGTAGCCGCTACGAGCAGGCAAAGCGCGATCTGCAGATGAGTCATCTCGCTGGGAATCCCACGCCTCGCTCTTTGCTATTTTATGCAGCAGATATACCGTATGTGCGCCTTTCTTATTTAAGAAAAAACGCACTTTGCCAAACGTATGGATTTGCGCTTTAAAAAATCTCTGGATTTAACTGTAACTGATTTCTTTTCTGCATCACATCCACAAACTTTTTCTGTTTACTCGTTAGCAGAAAAATAAGCAATCTTCGACACGTGCAAAGCGGCGGTGTTTAACATGTTTTTCTGCTTCTGCAAGGTAATTCCCTCTAATGTGCGCAGCCTTTGCCTCTCGTGGGCCAACTAGTCAGCGGCGCTTTCGTCGTCCGGTTTAATTCGCGTTAACTAGAGGAAATGTGGGGATTACCTAAAGCCGGAAGGGCTCGTGACAGACGTCGCGTGAAACTCCCCCATGACGTAGGACTGTCTCCCGGCGTCTCGAGCGTCGACGTCCTGTCACCTTCATTACTGTCCGTCCCTATGGAATTCTTTTAATTTCCCGATGCTGGGACACACGACATTAACTCAAGCTACACGTATGGCGTAGGACCGCTGTTCAAAAATTTACGAAAGGCCTTTGCAGTTTTTTATTTGACAGGTGAAAGTATTGGTTGAACCGTCTAATAATAAATGTACCGAAATACAAGAAACAAGATTTTGCCATCACGCAGACTGAGTAGTGTATTGGAAGACTAAAATGAATGCCGTTGAAATATTAAAATGGCGATCCTGGAAAAAAAAACAAATATTAAAGCGGTTTTTTTTTTATCTATCTATGCGACATTTTGATTGAGGTGGCCGCACCGCACCGTGACTCTTCTGTGGTTCCACTTAGAAAATGTCTCATCATGAACAACCTTAATGTGGCTTAATATTTAAATACAGCAACTAGCAACTTAAGAAACAATTTCTCACATTTCGCTGGGAAAGTATAAGCTATTGTCAAATTTATTAAATTGTAATCCAAACACAGAATTATAAAATTCACGTTGCACCATTCATCGCTATTTAAAACCCAATTTTAAAATGGCAGAAGAAGCTCACTTCTCGTACGTTTCGCTGGTTTTAAGTACTATGTATTATGTTACCAGTTCCACGAAACTGTACAAAATTATAATTGACGTTAAGCCTTTTGCGACCTTAAAGAAACTGGATGCCTTTTCACCTTTGTTAATTAAAAATAATTAACATACAGCAATAGCTTAAGGTAGCTTAATGCACCAAAACACGAATACAAAAAAGCACATTTTGTTGGTTACAGCGCATTTCCACGTCGTTTATTATTATTATTATTATTATTATTATTATTATTATTATTATTATTATTATTTAAATCTTTATTCTCCTATTGACCTTTGGCTTTATATTTAACTGAAAGGTAAAACAAATCAATTGATTAAATTGAAACATATCTCTTGTAATTAGTTTATACTTACCCACAAACAGTGGCTGCTTTTTGCCAGCCAGATTTCTAGATTTTTATGTATATATATTTTTCTTGGTAGTGTGATTAATATTCATTATTAAGATTATGTCCATGTTTTATGGATTAGATGTAGACCTATATGGTTCAAAATGTAAACAATCGGAGGTCTGACTTAATGACCAAGGATACATGTAGGGCCATGAGGTATAACCAGAAGAGAATTACTGATAAATAGGCATTGCAAAAGAAATCTTGTGTTTTCATCAGTGCATTCATTACTAAATTAGCACAACATGGGATGAACCCACAATCTGCAATAGAATTTAAAGCTTGTACATGTGATTAATGTCCATATAGGGTTACCAACACTGGTGTGACACACTTTCACACTCAGGCAAGACATTTTACAGGAAATCTATATTATATTCCATTAAAAACCTCAAATCAGCCACATCTAAAGCATTGTGGAAGTTTGCAAACCGTACAGAATATTTACAGAGTAAATAAACTGTTACATACATGTGAATGCGTGTGCATGTGTGTGCAGACTTGTCTCACACTGAAAATGTCACCCAGCTTGCTGACTGTCATTACAGTCTACATTCTTATGATGTGTATCCCATGCAGTGAATTGTGTGTGTGGTGCCCCGTTTGTTCTTCACACACTATGGGCGATACAGCAATAAAGAGACACAAATTGAGCAGGCTTTGGACTGACACCCCCCAGCACGTTCTGTTATCTGGCAAAAAAAAGAGGAAAATAAAAAAATTTCCTTTTAAAAAGAGGAAACTCTGACTAAGTAATAAAGTCTGTTTAAACACAAAGAGACCCAGCAAAGCAAAATTCCAGCACGGCCCCTGGAAGAGGCACCAACCTGGCCTTTCCTCTCCCTCCTCTTCTAGCCCTCAAATGAGCACCCCCCCCCCCCAAAAAAAAAAAAAATTCAGAACAAAACAGAGAGAAATGCTCAATATCATGGCCGTCGTTTTGTCCTATCACTCACAGCTAAGATGCCAATATTTCTTCAAAATAAATAAATAAACAACAAAAAAGGCCACAGGTAAACTTGACTTAGTCCCTGGTTTCCTGTTCAACATTGATGGTTTCTTTTCACTTGGCAGTCCTTGGTTTAAGAATTTTGAAAGCCCCGGCACGTGCATGGGAATGGCTGCCACCGCCACAGTACAGGGAAGGGTCAATTCCCATCTCCAGAACTGAGAGTTTATTTAGTGCCACAAATCCTCCTCGTCAGAGGCAATATTTTTCCAAGGTTTTACCCTAGAACTGCACTTTTCTCCCATCCGGGTCTAGGTGATATTTTGACTTCAATGCATTAGTGTCCTGCTGCGATTCACTCTGCATTCTTACAGTCCCAAATCCGGACAAGCCGTTATTAAAATGGTGGAACAAACGCAATAAAATCCCATGACGGTACCACTAGATGGCGCAGCTTACTTTTGTGTTCGCCAACACGCCAATTCCGTAACGTTTATAAGTAAGCTTAATTGTGCAATGATTTTTCTAGGATTTTCCCGACGTGTTTAGGAATAATTTTATTTTTATCTTTGTTTTCAAATCATAAGAAAAACAGTCCCGTAAAAGTCATTCCATCCATCCATTATCCAGGACAGGACTCAGACAGTACAAGATATGTCAAGGGAACATCCTGGACAGGAGGCTACTTTGATGAAGTGATGTATAAAACAATCACTGCAATATAGCTATAGCTTGATCATATCCAGTAAATATTAAATTAGTTTAACCTGCAAAAAATCAAAGTAATTGGGATAGGAAATATGCTTCATTGTCCTTATAGAGAAACGATTTTTCAGTGAATAACACGTCAGACGTCACTGGCGTGACAATGCCATCAGGGTAAACACAGTACGTATTACACCAGTACCCTTAACACGTAAAGTACGTATTACACCAGTCATAACGTAATATAATACTGTACTTCCTGAAAAAGTAGAGTAAAAGAACAGACTTGTCACCAGTATTGCACAGAAGCCTTCAGTATATATGTTTAAAAACTTCTCACTGCTCAGGCTCTCTGTACAGTCAGAAAACAATCAAGACCTGATGTTACCATTCATGTGTTTAATTAAGAAGCTAAATGCTTGTTGTATAAATGACTATTTTGTCCTGTTTCTTTAAAAAGCTGCATAATAGTAGCTTCAGCCTGAAGGTAGAATCTGAAGGGTGCCTAGGTTCTTGTACAATTAAAATGTGATATGTATTATTACAAAGGTTTAAGGGAAGGGTCTCCCCATTTCATGAAAATTTCCTCTGGCTCTTTTAGTGTCCTTCAAGGTGAGATAGCTGATAGTGTATGGCTGTTTTTGATTCCTACTGCAGACGGGCATTCTGTCCATGCTGGGTCCCATGCTGATCCAGGATAAGGGACTGAAGGATGGATGGCCATTATTATATTGCTTGAAACATTATTTAAAGGTTTTCATATATTTGTCTCATAAGAGATCCATCTTCCTGTATGGCGCCACCCCAGGCAGAAGAGGGCATAAAGCGGGACTGAACCCTGCAAATCCATCAAAAATGTCTTTATTTAAGTTATCCAAAGTAATTGCCATATATATCCCGCTTTCACTTGTCGACAAAGGGTAATTGTGTATTTCATCTGATGTTAACTATATACATTTCTAATTTTAAATCTTAAAAATATATATATATATATATATATATATATATTCTACAAACAATAACATAATTGTCTTTGCTCTCTGGGAAAGCGGAATGTACTGGCGCAGGGAACAGGCAGCAGGGCTGCAAGTACAGGACTGAGAGACAGAAGGAGTCTGGTGGAGAAACCGCACAAACAGGAACACCAGAAAGGGTACGGAAGTGGGGGAAAAAATGAAAAAAAAAAAATGTAAAGAAAAGACTCCGACCGAGATAAACAAACACAAAACCACATCATTCAACTGAGGTACAATTTTTAATCTACTGATAATAGTTGTTTTAGTACTTTAACATGGAGCACTTATTGTTGAAATTTGCAAGCTTCTTGGACTACATTGCCTACGTGGCAATAATGGCCGAGAGGTGAAGTAACAGCCGCGGCAGGAACCTCGATCAAGCCCGATCCGGTTGCGGTTGCTAGGTTACCAGTGTCGGTATGTCAAGTATGAAACGCGTGAGGCTTTACACAGTGCGAATGGTAGTGTGCAGTTGTACAAACGGATCAGTGCACGTGTCAAAACCCTTATGAACTACTGTTCTTTCCTCTAAATGTCTTAATAGTGGATATAACAGTGCTGTAATTTTGCTGTTAGGTTTATATATATATATATATATAAAACAAGCTCACTATACCGAAAATATATATGTATTTAAACAATAATTAAATATTTTTTTTAGTGTTCGGAAGAAAAAACAACAGGAATGTACTGCGCAACTTCTGTTTTTGAATAGTCAAGTGTTTCAGCCGACTGGATTATCTTAAAGCACTCCTACGCAACAAGAATGAAACCATACAGAACTGTGGAATTCGATTTTTAGGTTTTCATTCCATTTATATTACGTCAACCAATACGTTGCTTTTATACCATAAACATACATACAAACGTCACCTATTAGTGACAGAAATATCGTAAAATACTGAAAAGATCTTTGCATTAAAGTCCATGACCAAAATAATTCAATATGATAATATAAAACCTAATAGAAGAAGCAACGTGCTTGTTATTTGACTCAGCTGAGTGGGGGTGTAAGTAAACTAGTTAATTATGTACTTATTAATACAGTGCCTAAAATGTTTGTTGTTGCTGGGCTGCGGCTGTTCCTTCTCGAGCCTATGACAGTGCAGCAGCAGGAATCGCTCTGATTGGTCGGTAATGGGGGTGGAGCCACCCCACTTTCACATATCCATATAGGGGAAAATGCTGCTGCGAAGGGACTCCTCGAAAAAAAAAAATGGCTGCCATGAGCAAGATTGAGTTATTATTTACTGAATTACATTTTGGGTTTCTCTTAAATTTAGTGCATCTATGTAAATTGACTGTTACAAAAAGCAACTGTTGTAGGGTGCAAACCAAGGCACCCCTAGGAGCAATGTGCTACTGAATCAAGTAAAACATTGTAGGAGTTAGAGATTTAATCTTACTGGTCAAGGTCTTTGAATAGCATTTATAAATATAATGATGCAATATCTTATAATATAGTACCACTATTTATTTGTTCAGGTTGTTCACCCTTGGGAGACTGTTAGTACGTGCTAATGATTTACGTTGGTATATGCAAACAGAAACTTTTTAAAGTCGTGTATTTATTATTCAGTAGCATGAATAGTTATTAAGTAATGTAATGTTTTAGAAGAAATGTAATATTATTAATATGCCTATGTGAAGCAATGGTGTAAATAATACTTAGTATTAAATGGAAAGCTATTAAAGATAAATAATCATACGTTGTAAATGTGTCATGGACGTTACATTGCATTCGCCATGTTGTGTCACGGTTTAAGCCATGGAAGGAGGCGCACTTCAGGCTCCGCGCGGCTCCCGGCTCGCGCCCTCCGCCAATCCGCGCGGCGGTGCAGAAGGGGCGCCGGCTCTCTTCTTCCCAGCATGCCTGTCCGGCGGAGGAAACGGCGAAAAAAAGAGCGAGACGGGCTGTATGCGTTGCGGAGGACAGATGGAGGGAGGGAGAGAGAGAGAGAGAGCGGACGAAAGAGAGAGAGAGAAGGGCGGACTCGTTAGGCAGCCTTACACACACACACACGCACACGCGCACGCACACCCAGACCCAGAGCAGAAGATGGCTGCACGAGCGGTAGGCGAGCCGACGCGGAAAGCACGAGAAAACGGGCAAAAATCGGCGGAGAAACGGTCTCTGCGCCACACGGATGACGGAGGGCGACGACGTGCCTGCGAAGTTAGGGTAAGAAACGTAAGAACATCGGTGCATTTGTTATTTTTATTTTAATTCGACGTCTGGCGGAGATGTGACAATATGGTGGAAAGAGAGAGGCTTTTACAGTCTCGAGTAAAAATGGCCATGGTCGGTGTGTAGCCAGCAGGGAAAAGCGGCACCGAGGGCTGACTTCCTAACAACGCCGGGTCGTTTCTGCGGGATGAAGACGGGGGAAAAAGAGGCTTTCTCCTCACTCTTAAAGATGAATAAACGTGGGGGGAAATATGTTTATAAAGAAAAGGGAGAACTTGTAAGACAGCTTGCTACGCATTTTTAATGTGCTTTGTCCTTGGCTGTGCAAATGTCCTTGTAGGAATTAAACAGCAGAAAACTGCATTAAATTAAGAGCCTAAAACCCAGAAACGTTGCAGGGTGTGAAACGAAAGTGATATGTATATTTGGAACAACAACAGGATGATTTCAACACACATTTTAGAGGGAAAGAGTTTTTTTTTTTTTTTAGCTTTTTCAGCCTTTATTTGTGCAATATACAGTCAGTAAAACGTGCATTTTCAACTTGTATAGCTGTTTGAACCAAGCTTAAATTGCAGTTATTTGGCAATTGTGTCCAGATACAGCAGTCCTTGCCATGGGTTGTACATTTTAAATTCGTTTAGTATTTAACTGAATTTATGGTTTAGTCATTTCACCAAAAGACACGAAAATCGACGTATTCATTCTAAATGTTACTTAGGTTTAGATGTTGTATAGCAGATGTGCATTTGATGGGATTTATCATACGTTATAAATATATTTAGAGAGTGTTTTTCGAAGTTTATAAAATAGGGTGTTGGCTTTTAACTCTTTGTGGTACAGTTTAGAATATAATACAACATGGTTTACAGAAAATAATTAAAAGTCCACAATTTCAGTTTATAATCTTGACAGTGAAATGCAGGGTCATGAATGAACACTGTCTACACATTATCACATATTTGGAACTATCAAAATTTGGTAGAATTTAATAAAATTGCTCCTAAAAAGATCACACCACATTTTTTTTTCAAGGTCATTATAGGAGGCTAATATTGGCAGATGCCAGTTTAAAGACAGAAAGATGCCTGTATTGTGATATTTGAAAGTTTTCACAAGTACTTTAAGGTTCTATATTATTTCTTTCCTTAATGATGTTGCTCTATGTCCTTATTGTTAGGAGACTGGTAATTTTCAGGTCAATATACCAACCACCTTCCATTCAGTTAATTTTAATGTTTTGTACATGTTTTCCACAAGTTATTTTATTCAATCCCCCATTAATGGTTATCTTCCTATAAATGTTGAAACATGTTGTGAATTTTGTTATTTATAGATTTTGAGTATATTTGCCATAAAGTGATGGGAATGACTGTTCTATTTTGAATTCGCTATAACTTTGGAACAAAATGTAGTTATTTTACGAAAAAAAAAATGGTGAAAAAAATCTGTGGAAAAGTCACTCATTATTTTTATTTTAAATTCTGAAATGTGTACTTGAGCTTGTTCAGTTTCTGGCCTACTGTAAAATACAGTGTGCCCATTGGTCAATTTGTGTTTAAGAATAATTAATTGTTGGATATTGGAATCCTTAAACATTCTTTGTCATAATTGTGTACAAAAATTGCACAGGGTTTTGAAGAGGAGTCTGTCTCATAAATAGAATTTCATTGAATTCCAATATGCCTCGACATCGAGAATCTGCTGTCCTTGTAATTATGTTGTGTATTTTTGTAATGTACAACATGTCAAAATGATGTATTTTGTTTCAGGGCTGCATGGTATCCACTGAAGAAGGATGAACCAGAAGATGCATGTGGTTTTGATTGAAAACAAGTAAGAAAAGTTTCTTTGTAGGTGTCAGGATTATTCTTTTGTAATTTCCTGGCCAGACACACTGTTCATTATAGTCTATGTATTATTCATGTTTTTTGTTTTTCAATGCATTATGGTGACCAGTAGGATGTGCTCAGCAGCTGTGTGCAAGATATTTAATATATAAAACACTTTTGCTCATTGTAAAAATATCTCCCCCCCCCACCTCCCAGCTGATGAAGGTACATCTGTTGAGAAGAGGGAACAATGAGGAAGACACCAGTCTCTGTTGTGAGTATTGTGTATCTTCAGTATTATTGAGCATCTTCCTTCATTGATGACTGTGATTACACAAAATTACAAGTCAATGCTCCTACTTTCTCCAGACTATTTTGTGAGCAATAATGAATGTTAATATCCAGAGACTAGCCTGCAAACAAGGGTTGAGTGACTCCAAGTCTTAATAGTGGTTGGAGGACACCATTTCTGTTACCCAATAAAATAACGCAACTCTTACATAGAAATTCATAAAAGCAATGAAATGCATTCTATTACATAGCAGTTTTAATCATTCTCTTCCGAGGTTTTTATTTTCATTGCCTAGTTTTCATTTCATTAGTTAAATTTGTTATTCAGATCATATATAGCTGCATGGCTTTGCCGTTTTAGCCAGCCTTGTTGTTAATACAACCAGTAAAAATAATATAGCTTGCTTTAAACTGGATGTCAAACTAATACACGTCTAACTATAACAGACTTTAATGTGGTACAAGTTTTAGTGACAGACACTACTCAGTCGTATTTTTTTAAGATTGTGGCGCAGTACTCTTGAATAGCGGAAGCTGATCCGTGTCATTAATCCCAGGAAAGGCTCTTCTATCCCTATGGGTGATTTTTTTTTTTTTTTTTCTTTTCTTTTTTTCATGTTACATTGCACAAGCTTTTCAGTATGTTGTTCAGGATGCTTAAATTCAACCAAAGTGTATACAAACTGAATAGAAACAATTACACAAGTTTTACAACAACCCTGTTCTCGCCTGGAGGTGACTGTGACAGAGGTGTGCATAGAAGGTTCTGAGATTATGCAACATGATATCCTGGCTCTCAGTTTCTGACAGAAAGTCAACTTGATAAACTCCCATCTAGTGGTGATTGTTTTGTTTCCCCCTCAAATTTAACTTGTGATGTTTAACTGTTCACTTTATTAAATTACTCATAAGATTTATAAAATTGAGATCTTATTCATAATTCATAATCCCAAGCACTATACCCTATGTCCTGGGATGGAATTTTTTTATATATGTTTCCTGTTATCGAAGTGACTGTTATTGATATGTACCTCAGTTAATCTGGAATATTTGTTGCTTCATAGCTATTCGTGCATTTGTCAGATTATACAGACACAATTTTGAAAGCATATTGTGACTGTTTAAACTGTTGGTGTAGTTGTTAACCAAAAGGCACACATTATATGCCACAGACGGTCTATCCTTGTCTTGTGTCCTGTGCTGCTTGTGATGTGCTCTAGATCCATGACACTGTTCATTATAAACTATTAGCATGATTGCATCATGAAACCTAGACATGTAGAGCTATATTGCAAGTAATGAGATACATTTACATTCTGTACATTTTAAGTAGTCGTTTTTCTCTCCCCCCTCCCCCCCCCACCCACCATATAGGATTTAGAAATGGATGGACTGAACGTGTGCTGTCTCTGTAGAAATGTGGAGAATCAGGTAAGTCTCTTCCCAATTTTATAATAAAGTAAAAGTACACCACAAATGTCTGTCATTTTACCCCGAATTAGCTATTTATAGGTGATTAAAAATAACATGGCGTACAATACAGAGCTGAAAGCTAATTGTCACCTTGCAAAATGGCACATTTTTTAAATACCATATTAAATTGTTACATTTGACCTCTCTATGAACGCAAGAGTAGCCATGCCATCATATTCTTGGAACTCCGTGTTTCCTCCATGATCACGGAATGTGGCGTGCATTCTGCCGCCATATCTACAGAGCCTTGTTTTTGTTTCAGTTCATTTCTGAGATAATACTGCATTTCCTCCCCTGTCGAAATGCACCACTTGCTTCGTTTTTCTTCAGGGAATAAATATATTTGATTTGCTTTCACATTCACACACTTTAATCTTATACATTTGCCCTTCTTTCTTTCAAAATCGTCACATTCTTCTTGCATCCATGTGGACTGATCATTGATGCCTCATGCTTTTTGGTGAAATCACTCTTGCTATTCTTAATTTAGGAGGACACGTGTCAGGATAATGGTCTCATTGTGTTTTTCCACACAAGTCTTTCATTTTTCACTTCAGCCACCTTTGATGGAAATACACATTCTGAAAAAGTATCAGCTTCCCCATAAACATTTATCCAGTGCAAGGTCAGAGTGAGATTGGAGCCTATTTCATGAAACATGGGGCACTAGACAGCCTGAACAGGAAGCTGTATTTCTTGTTTATAATTAGTGCAATAATTCATGTTTCAGAAATGAAAAATCTGTTAAATGTGTCATGACCCCAGCATTATGTGCTTATGAGATTTAGCTTGCTACTGTGTAACCTAGATTAAAAACCGACTGTATAGTTGTGACAAACTGGAGACGAACAATGTATTGTTCTTAAACCAGACCGTAATCTTCTCATGAATGTAGCAAAATTTTCTTCTAAATGGCTGCTCGCAACAGCTACAACTCTTATTGAAAATGGACATGAATCATGGAACGCCCAGTTATTAAACATGTTCATGCTAGGGCTGCATGATATCACATTGCAATATGTGAAATTTCCAAGAGTAATATTGTTATATTTATAAAACTAAAAGGATATAAATTCACTTGAAGCAAACTGTAGCCAAATGGAACTTAACTTCCAGTGGTGTATCAAATAATTTGTTGGTGATGCTGCGAGTTGTGCCAGCAGACACAAAGCAGCGCTGACAAATGTGATGTGATTGTTGCGCATGTGCACATTGCGATGACGTTGCTGAAACATTATATTGTGTGGTCCTAGATTATACATATTAGAGAACTTTTTCTCTTGTACTTGAAATCCATCTGCATATCAGCACCTCAACAAATTTAATAAACCCTTTTTGTTAACTATGGATGCTTATGTTCAACACAACAACCCAGTCTTTGTCTGCCAAGGACATAGCTGAGAGCTACTCCAGCAATGCATAGTCTTTGAGAACCACACCCTTCCAAACCTTTCTGGTTATGTAATTTGAAAGGCCAATGTCTAAGAAGTAAAGCGTATTACAGGAAGAATGAAATGCTACAATTAATGCTGACCATATTACGCCGTATAAAGAATTTTAACATTTTAATAATGTTAGCATATTTAGACATCAGTAGCATAGTTTATAGTTATCTAATGAGTAATTTTCAAATAGTAATTGGCATTTTATAATTTTCCCTTAAGACATGCGTGTTGATTGTGTTAATTATATTTTAACCATATGTACATCCTCTGGATGTCTGAACTCTTGAATTATACCATGTTTTCTTGCATCATTATACTTGGATCTTTACTTGGTCTACTATGTGAGTAAATGAGACTTTTATCAATCAGACTATTGCCATAAATCAATTTGCAGACCTAGATAGATTATGATGTAATATCCAAACAATATAAGGATATGAAGCTGAAATTTTGGATGAATCATAAATGCTTTATGAAACCATGGATTTCAACTATGAAGTGCATGATTCCTGAAATGTGTTGAAATGGCAGTTTGTATGATAAACAAGACCAAGTACTTGGCAGAAGCTTACCAACTGATAATGCTGGCGATCAACATGTGATAAATATTACATTCTAAGTTTATTATTAAGTCTATTTGAAAGGCCAGACATTGCACAGAAGTCAACTTTACACCTAGTGGTGGCATTACAGCGACAGTTCTGTATCAGGGCTCCTGGATATTCTCCAGTCGGCTATTAAATTCCCCCTTCTCTGTTAGATGTTTGGATTCTGTCTTTTGATTACCTTGAATTATCCAATGAGACAACTGTTTAACTCTTCATCTGTGATATCTTGCCCCTAAATTAGCCTAATTTTAATAATGAACTGTCATAATTCCCTGGCCACTTCATTTCCATTCTTATTCTACCTGTTCAATCCTGTGAGCTTTGGAATGTTTCTCAAAGGCATTCTTTCAGATGATCTAAAATGGAAGGTGCCTACTTTATTCTATCATCTTTCTCTTGTTCAAAGCCTCCATTTTCTTTTAAGTAGCTGGCAATTATTGGTGTTGTTGTTTCACTTTTGACAGTAAAGCAATTATAGTCATCATTTGTGACCGCTGAATGAACTTTAGCAGTTCTTATTGGCTTCCAAACTTTTTGTAATCTTGCAAACACAGCTTGTTTTTAAGACCTCAACAGTGGAGTTGAGTGCCTATTCTGTTCTTGGAAGAAAAAGTCATGTGAGTTTGTCCACCCAGCCTTAATCATTTGAAATATTCAAAGATGTGTGCACCCAGACCTTTTCCTGCTTATGTACTTGGGTGTTCTTAACCTTGAGCTATCTTGAGTTGGAAAACAACTTCTTTTGCAAGAACACCTTGCACTAGTCTTCCTTTCATCTTCCTTGCAAATATGATTATGCTGCTGCCAACGGCCGTATCATTTCAGACATCAGTGGGGATTGTTTTGTCTAACTTGCTCTGCTTTAACGTGTAGCAGGATCTGCCGGGAGCTGTTTTGATTTTCAGCAGCAGTGCCTTTTTTTCCATTTAGCCCAGTGCTCTACGAGTTATGGGAGTTCTTTGAAGGGATGAAGTCAGTTGCTTTGTTCATGGATACAACGTGATTTTTTTTTTTTTGGTGAATCATTCTTCTACCCTCTTCTCCTGGCCAGGGTTATGGGGGAGGCTGGAGCCTGTTCCAGGGAGCATAAGGCACGTAGCTGGCTGGTCTAGCACAGGGCACATACACTATGGGCAATTTAGAGACTCCTTTTAGCCTCAGTCTATGACTTTGTACTGTGGGAGGAACCCCATATAGTATGGAGAGGATATGTAAACTGAACGTGCACCAGAGTGGAGGCTGTATTTAATCCTGCACCTTAGGGTATGGCTATCCTGCACCTAAGGGTATGGCTATACTGCTATCCTGCACCTAAGGGTATGGCTATACTGCTATCCTGCACCTAAGGGTATGGCTATACTGCTATCCACTGAGCTACCCTTGACATGAGTTTTTGTTAGTCAGACTTTCTTAGGAAAAATATCTTGGTTTTTGAACTCATACCAGAATTAGTATTTTAATGGATTTATACCTTTATTGCATGCTATCAGGCTCTTAGTTGTTATACTTTGAGATACTTAATTGTAGAAAAATAATTTTTAAAAGGTCTGCTAAAATTTCAGTTATGAAGCATAACAATATTGATTAAAATCTTACACAGCACTGACACCTCATAGATAAAGCTTAATATTGCAAATGTTGGAAATTGTCCATTCCTGTAATTATAAGGTAGTTTGTGTCTTCAGAGATTGAAATTATGCAGTGATTGGAGTTTTTTTTTTTTTTTTTGAACATACAAATCTTAGCTTCACTTCTTTTTCAACAATGAGGACCTGTTTGCTAGCGGAAGTGCTTAACCTACCAACTTTGAGGATCCAGTGCAGGAATTAAATCTTTCTTAGTGTAGTCCAACAGCAAACTGAATAGCACTACATCAGATATTCACACGGATTATTCAATTCAGTACTGCAGTCAGTACATGCAATTGTTCTAGTTTTAATTTTATAAAATTTAAACACCAAAATAAATTTTGTTTTTCTATAAAACATTACATAAAAACCATTATGGTGCAATTTTTTTTCTAACCTTCCATCAGTCAGATAAATCTCAATTAAGGCATGTCTCACACATTTAGCCTTTAAACACATGGTAACTAATTAACATTTGTACCTGTCTCCATTTTGTCCAATCTGTACATTTTATCATTCTATACCCAGTATAACAAACTATTGTGTGTGGAGTAATTGTTTTTGCTTGTTTGATAATTTAGTGAAAGTAGTTTGAAACGTATGTAAATAATATTTAAAATACATATGTTTTTGTAGCATTTGTTGGTTGAAAGAAAATCAACACATCTATAGCAAAAAATAAAAGAAAACAGTCTAGATGCTAAATGTTTTGTGTGCCTTACATGCCTGTGTCTAGCTCCATTCTGATTGGTCTTCATTCTTGTGCATGGCTATTGGCTAGCTGTAATCAAATGACTTTGAGTCACTTAAAACCCAATGACAGACATTTGTGGTGTTTTTAATTCAGATTCACACTGTGTGTACAGGTTTATTGCTTGGTATTTTTCCCTTTGTTGTTTTTGGAAAATGTCAAATGTTCAACTACCCCCCCCCCCCCCAAAAAAAAAATATATATAAACGCTACATTTCAGATTAGGTATATACGTGTTTCAAGACGTAACGCCATTTGAGTTACAGAGACATGTAGCCCAGATTAGATCCATGAATTAATATATAAGCACAAAGTTGGTTGCCTTTGTTTAAATATTTCTTATTGATTTTACTATTTGGCTCATCAGATGCTGCCCAATATTAGTTTTTTGTTAGTTTGCTTATGATTTCAATGAAGATGTACTTCAGGGGTTTAACACAAATTATTCTGTTGTAATTCACTTCTGACTTTTATCTGTCCACAATAACTGTTACACCAACTACAGGGAAGTGCAAGACTTGGTACATATGGTCTTTAAGTTGAACATTTGACAATACTTTCCTGCTGTATAACTCTGGCTAGAGACTTAAGGTGACTGCTTAGTTGTAGCGATCAAAGCACAGTTTCGGATTTAACTTGATCTTCCACAAGACTATCAACATGACCCTGCTATGGGATTTCAAAAAATAATGGTGTTTTTTGGAAAATTGGGTATTTATGCAAAACTTGACTGCCAGTTTTGATATCATTGAGGTTTACAACTTTTTTCCTTTTTTTTCTTTAATTTTATTAAGACCTCAAAGTGAAGAAGTTGAAGTGGAGACCATTGGTATGTCATGAAGATGGCAGCCTCCTTTCTCTGCTTTGGAAAGGCTTTTATTGTTGGGAAATGCAGAGTCTTTGGTTTTGATATTGACTACTTGCTACATTGCATGGACGTTTGTTTTGAGAAGTAATAATTGGAGAAAGCTGTGCTTTTGTGTGCATACTGAAAAGATGTTTCTTAAAGTAATACAAAGTTTGTATTTATTAATTTTTCAAAATTTTATTGTAACTGTGTGTAATTGCATCATTTTGTTTTTTTTTTATTAATGCTTAATAAAAAAAAATATGTACCATTTTTCTTTGACTCTTTTTCTATTGGTCAAAATTTAAATGGGTTTTACCCTTTGGACTTCTTGAGTTGACTTACTGGAATAAAATGACTTTTTACATTGGAACTCATTGGTTATGGACAGTCTGACCAATTCAATGGTTTGTTTCATATGCATTTAGAAAAGTTCCTTGATGGTTCCATGAAAAATGAAATGCTGCCGTGCTTTTTTGAAATAATTCTGCTGGTTGAGTGTCTTTGTCAAAATTGTACACGTTTCTCAGTTTTGTAATCAACTTATTGATTCTTGGGAGTCCTCCATATGGCACTGAGGTGTTGGCCATTAAAGATACTTTGTAGACTTGGGGTTCTACAAAGGGCTATTGGATACACCCTAAACTCCCATTTGTTGGGTTTAACAGGACCAGGGGTTCATGTTTTGGATTCGGGATGGTTTTTATTTGTTTCATTGGCTAGTTATGCCCTGCTTCTGGAAGAGTGTAGCTGACATATTGCTACTTTTAATGGCTAGTCTGCAATTGGGTGATTACAGGGTCATCTTGTTATTTGTCATTCTTTAGTTCTAATGTGGTTATAATGGAAATGGATAATAGCCAGTGCTCCATTGACTGGGATTTTCCATCAGCTCTGGCTATTTTTTCTAACAATAGTCCTTAGTTGCATAATTCTTCAAGGTACAAAGGGTTAAATCAGATGTGAAGGCACTAGCTGTAATGGTGTCCAAGGCTGCTCTGTTGCTTCTATAAAATGGCTTCAGTTATCTCGTTTCCTCATTTCCTGTCTGAACAGGAAGTGGTGGCACGGACAAAAAAATGTATTCTCTAAAAAAAATTAAAAATTAAACAGCTCCCCCCAATATCTTGCTCTGGGGATGAATTTGGTTACTTGTATCAGTGTCCAGACCCACATCCATGATTTGGAGAAGACGGTTTAGTTGTAAATATTGGCATTTTTGTAGGATATGGAAGGGGTGGGTCTTCAGTGCATCACCTGAGTCCTGGGGTAAATGGAAAGGACGTCAATCAAAGGCTGGGCTCTCAGAGCTGGGAAGGAGCTCTAGATGGCGGCTGAGCCTCGGAGAGGGGCGCGCATTCACGCTCGCACGGCTTCGTCTGGCACTTTTTCATCCCCCCCGCAACTTTGAACAACTTTTCGGGCTCAACCCAGGCGAGAGTAGGGCTAGATGCGGTGTAGTCGGCGAGAGAATTAGCGGCGTTTTCCGGCGTTAGGTCGATGCATTTGGCGGAGGGGGAGCCGCACTGTGCCGTCTGTGCGAGTCGTTGTTTCCCCAGCCAGGCAGGACGGCCATGGCGCACCTCCATTTTTAGTGCGCTCGCTGGGCGCTCCTTCGGCTCCTCTTCCTTTCTTCTTAGCTACCGATATTTCAGCGCAGATTAAAATTTTAAAATCAAATTATTTCGATATTAGTCTTTTTAAAAGGATTTTTGTTTCTTTTTTCCGGAATCGCGAAAACGGGATAAATACTCCTTACGGGAGACTAGAAAGCGGCGCCGCAGTCTACCTGTCTGTACATGGAATAGGTATGTCTACAATGCTTTTATAATTTTTAATTTTTCATTGTTTTCGTTATGAAGCTCGTTTCTGTATCGTATTTTGTCTGATGACGCAGTTATAATGTGTGTCAGTAGCCGTATTTTAAAGAAATCCTTTGCACACATGGGCACTGTACATTGATGCCCATGCTACTGGGCACCAATTATTTGTCGATAATATGCAATATTTCTAATATTTGATATATTTTAACGTCGGACAAGGTGCTTTTCTGTCTGTCTTATGTCGTCGGCAACGTCAAATGCTTCTTCTTTCCTCTTAGCAATAAAGCCAAGGAAATACAGTCCGGCTTACCATTCTTTTAACTTTTTGACAGTTAATACCAGAACTTAAGATCCCCAAACGCAAACGTTTTCAAGATTAAACCATGATGAAGAGTAAGGACAAAAAGCAGGACGATGACGGGTCGCCTCAGAGCAATGCATCAAGGTACGATCTTTAAAGTTTCCAGCCCCCCCTTTTGACATCTGCCTTGATTGTTTGCCCTGTCAAACACGGGTACTCACCTGTACACATTATATATTTTTTTGGCGACGATCGCCCTCGATTAATGTCCATTTTGCATCAATGACCTTGGCACTCTTAAACAGCCACACCCTAATTTTTGCTGGCATTTCTAAAACTTAAGCCCCGACTCCTGGGCCCGTGTAAATCGTATACCCAAATGTACATCGGCTCGATGGATGGTGGTGATTTTTTTCTTTTTCTTTTTTTTAGGAGTTCATGCACGATTGCCTTTTCTTTTATGTCTATTTGTAACAGTATAAAATGACCTTGTCTGATTAGTCGCTGCTGCATTGCACCATTTTACATGCAATGTTCATTCGTATTTAATGCATTTTGAACACTTTATGGTCACATGTGGTTTGGAAATACTAGGTGGTCTTTTTAAACCGAAACCGTTTTTCAATGGGGTGAAGAACATAGGGTATCGTTTAAGATTTGTTACATGAATGAAGGTACTGATATAAACTTTCAATTCTGTCTGAGAGTGCCTTTAAAACCCATAACATAAAACACACTAAGCGATACTTCAAAAGTTTATGCACTGTGAATGTTCATAAGGTTGTACAATTCATTAATCATTTTACAATGAATTACAGTGTTATTCCTTGAAGGTAAATTTGTGGGTACTCGAAAGGTATTGAAGTTTGGTCATTTGTAACAGATGTACATAAAGGCCTGTCTTTACTTTCCATTAAATATCTCTTTGGGATCATAAAATATTATCTGATATATTTTATATGTCAGACTCTCAGTTCTCAGTCCCACATACTTTGAATATGCTTGTGTATTTTGATATATAAATTACCCTGGTTGATTTAAAGCATTTTCTGTCTAAATACAACGTTTAGTAACATTGTTACGCTTCCTTCTATAGGTACTTTTCCCATGTTTTCCCCCATATATGCAGATGCAATTAATCGTTAGAACTATATCCTACATCGTGTACATCAGTTATCCTACTATATTTGTACACTTTGACCCATTTTTAATAAGGTGTGTTATTGTTTTCACTTATAGAAAAAGTACATATTCACTTATGTGTGACCTTTTTTTATATAACCCTGTCTTGGTTTTTCAAACATGACCGACAGATTTATTGAACTGTTTATAATTGGCTTAATTTTGTTGACATCAACAAGTTCCTTTGTTACATGTAGAACCTATACTTTTTTTCCACCAGTTATTTGTGACTTCCATGTTTCTCTGATGTTCAGTATTGTTGACTGACACGTCTGTGCAGCATAACTCAGGATTTTACTCACGTTATTAGATTAGTGGCCAGATGCACACAAGTGAAGTATCTTATACTGGTTCCATAGATGCATTAAGAAACCATCAGTGGGATTCAACCACTTTCTATGTTACGGTGTAGAGTATTTGTTTCTCTTGTTTGGAAATTAGTATTAAATGAACATTTAGTGGAAGGAGTAAACTAAATGTTTGTTTTAAAATGCAAACGAAATACACATATTCCACCAATGAAGAAAGGTGATTTTATTAGTTGCTAAGTGTTTTTCCTTCTAAATGCAGTAATTGAAAGAGCCACTGGAGGGAAGTAATTGCCCAACACAAAAATTACACCAATGGACCGTTTGATGTTGAGTCCAGTGCCTGGAGTAATTTAAAACTCACGGAGATAGTAAAACACGTGCAAAATTTCAACTTCCTGTTGCACCAGGAAGTGAACGATTGTGAACAACTGATAGTGTAAAACAATGTTTATATATTTTTTTGCCTTCACCACATAAAAGTTTGCATTTATACTGTTGTGTTCAAGCTATTAACTTCGGCCATGTTTTTTAGTCTATGTCCTGGTTCCATTTTGCATAAGGGAGATGATTTCAATTTATATGAAGTAGGTTACTTTGTTGGTGTTGGTGGGGATAGTTTTTAGGTTCATTGTTGGACAATGTTGAAATAAAATTCTAGTGAAGGAAAAAAACATTATAGAGGTTGCGTTATTTAGGAGGGATAACCATGTAGAAAGTGTATTGTAAGCATGGAAAATTTCACAAAAGTCTGAAATCCTCGAATGGGGATTGTGGAATTGGGATACATTGTTTAATTAATACAATAATAGATTGGTATTTTATAGCCTATTAAGGTAAATCTGCACAAATATCTGCACAAAGTATCATTTAGTAAGGATATGCAATTTACTTTGCAGTACTGGTATTCCAATGAATTTATAACAAGGAAATGGAACATGCTGTCTTTAAAACATACTAAATATTGATGTTCCGATCTAGCTATAAAGCAAACTGGTAGCTTTTTGAAATTGGCGCTATCATTTCTTTTAAAAGTTATTTTTTATAGAACAAGGCTAAAATTATTCAGTTAAATTATGTGTGACTTTGTATTAAGCCGAACTGCTATTCTATACTCGTCACATTTAATGTCTGTTGTGGTTATTGTACATATCGTGGCTTTATTGGTCTTCACTTTTCTAGTTGATAGTCATGCATGTAGCATCAACTGCAGTTTTAACAAACCAGATACATTTGGAGAAGTACTACATAGGTCCAGTAGAACTTATGTGCATGAACACTGAACAAAGTCAGATCTCAGTGCCCCGAGTTGCTTGTTTTTTGTCTTTTTTGACGAAATGGTTGTTCGTTTCCATATTTATTAGAATTTTAAACCAAGAAATGGTTGTATATCGTTAGTACAAGAAAATATGCATGCATAAATGCAGAACTGTTTTAATGGAAATGTAAAATGGGTAATAGCTCTGGACAGATTATGACATTGCAAAGGGTTAAATTTTCAGCATTTTCTTTGTTGTTTCATGTGGCAGCCATTTTAAATGCACACATTTAGGCAGGATTAAATTTAAACAGTTTTCATCTTCGATTAGGCACTGTGTTTTTGACAATGAGACAACTCAGCTTGCTTTTAAATGACAAAAGCTGCTCTTTTTGGGAACAGCAAGGCACAGCTTTATCAACCAGTAAGGCATCTGCTTATGTAAGCGTCTGTACGTCTTCAAATGGCTGCTCGTCCACTTAAAAGTCACAAAATGGCTCTTGCTTTGTGCCGCATAGCTGGTCAGGCATGCTGCATTACACAGTACGTTCCTGGAACTACAGGAAGTGGCTCAAAGGTCATAAGTGTATGTTTTAGATGGTGATTGGGTGTTCCCCTTGCATAGCAACACAGCAGCCTGTAGAAATTCTCTGTATGTGTCAAGTCCCGCCTCTTCCTTACATCATCTCAGCACTGGAAGGCTGTGTTTCCTGTCTGCTTTGTCAGCTGAGAGTGCCTTGCTTGCTGGAAAGGAGGGTCCAATATCAGTTCAGTCTTTATTCTCATCATATGATTATAAAGAATAAATTATGCAATATATGAATTTGTTGATTATCATCAGCACAACAGCATAATAATAATAATAATAATAATAATAATAATTTACAAAAATTAAACATTTTGTATTTTTGTTTGGGGTTATGTATACCTTGAATCCAGCAGAGAATTTCCAACAGCACTTCATCCTTTTTTATATATATGCGACCTAATCCATACCATAGTCCAAGTGTTTGTCATGTTTAAAAGGATTTATTTAACATTTAGAAACAGTGAAGCAATTGTTAACCTGTGTTCAAAAATGAATTAAGTATGTTTTGTAGCACACACAACAGAAAATGCATCTAAACATTTAGTTTGTATGCATTCTGGAGAAAATTAACAGAAGCTGCAGAAGTAAGCACCTTGGACCCCTGCTGGCGGTTCGTGGCATTGCAATGTTGGGAACAATAAAGGAATTTTGAAAGAAACAGAGCCTCCATTTCTATTGTTTCCTGTCAGATTGGATACACCATATAAAGAGAATTGTAACAGTAAGGTCACTATAACTCACATTATATTTATGTCTGGGTGCTGGTATGATGCCTGTTTAAAGTGGGTACTCATCTATACAAAGTGAGCCTGCTGTATTGTGTGAATAACTGCCCTTAAGAACACGCTTTCAGGGAACAACTGATACCTGCTTCATTTATAGTTCTACTTTTCTGTCTAAAATGGATGAGGATTTGAAGTGATAATGGTACTGTATATTTGCAATTTAATGTAATTTAATTTCAAAGGAAATTTTGCAATTAAGTAAAACTAAAGATTATTTGGTGTAACATGGCTATTATACATTAAAAGTTTCTGATATGGTCTTTTACAAACATAAGGACATAAATGCTATTTTCTCATATTTCACATAAAGCAGATAAGACAATAATAATAAAAAATTACAAAATGAGCTGATTTCTGGCTTATATATACACTTTGAGTACCCATTAGTCACCCCACTATTATTAAAACTAAACGCATTTTGCATTTGTTTGGGATTATATGTACCTTGAATTCACCAACTTCGTAATTGAATGTAATGACATGTTAGTCCTTTATTATTTTTTAATTCTTTGATCCTTGCATTTTCACACGAAAGTATTTTTATTCAGCACAAAATTTACATAATTGACACAGTAAGCAGATTCTTATGGAGTTTTTCCCACATACTTGTCAAATAGCAGGTGTTGAATTAGTAGTCTGATGAATATGAAAGGCATAGTTGGACAGATTTATATATTCACGCTTGGCACCCTCACATATGTCTGTCGCATTACAAAGAAATCACGTCCTTTGTTAATCTGTGAGGTGGGGTTTCTTTCACATTGTAGCAACTCTGCGTCAGAGGAATCGAACCGCTCAGCGTCGGAGTATGGGAGTCAGTCGGACAGCGAGCGCGGAAGCGAGCGAGGGAGGTCCCGACGCTCCGAATCCAACAGCACGTCCGAGTCCGAGAGCCGCTCCGAGTCTGAGAGCGAGTCAAAGCAAGCCTCAGCTGTGGTCAAGGACAAGCCCATCCGAAAGAAGGATAAGCTAGCAGATGTTAAGAAGGTACTAAGGTGCCAACCACCCAGTGATGAGGCTCCATGCAGGTCGAGTTCCCTGAAGTGGGATGTGAGCGGACAGGACCTCTTGTTAGACTACATTAAATGTTTAAGGACTGTTGGATTGGAAACTAGTTCCAAGCTTGTATAATGATTTATTTATTTAGAGCAGGGGTTTTCAACCTTAGACCAGAGAACCCCAAATTGTATTAAACCGAAGATGGAGACCCCCCCCCCCCCACCACCACCATTAATGTGTGATCACACAAGTAACTATGGGGTTCCCTTAATTTTCCAGTGATGGGAGGATAGTACCGACAGTTTCTTGGGTTTCTGCAGACCCCAGGTTGTAAACCCCTGGTCTAGTGCATATACCTGTTGGCTGCAAGTCTAAGAGACGAGACTGTGGGGCAAATTGGGCTATTTGCTTACAGATGTGGGAGGAACATCCAGATGTTTATGGGGTCAGGAGGTCCAACCGGAGCAGACATGAACCTGCTCGCCTTAATATCGGCGCTGAGGTGAGTGGGAGAGGCAAGAAAGCTGCAATGTTATGAAGTGCAGCAGGAATCTGAGCACTCTGAAGGAATGGCTCTATAGTCTGTGCACTCAGGAACTGCACCTGCCATTTCGTTGTTCACAGTGCCATCTGGTGGTTGAGAGATACATTCGCTGTTTATAGGAAAACCAATAAAAAAGTTAGGGTATGGGTGCTAATTTATACTTTCAATTAAAGCATTTCTGTAATTCCTAATTTATTAAATTCCTTTAAAATACAGTCTTTTGATTTATTTTATTTATTTATTTACACTGGTGATCCATTATATAACACTGCATAGTCGCAATGAAATTTGCCCTGTCTGTGACTTGCATACAAGTGCCAGGCTTCTGGTGACACATGAATGTGTCTCTGATACATCTCCAGGGTAGCAGCGAATCTGAAAGTGAAGGTCCCAAAAGGAAAGTGTCCCGGCAGAAGAAGGCAGAGTGAGTGGGGCTAGACGACATGCACGAAACCGTTCTGCAGTTTCGCATACACGCACACAGCATTCGCACGCAGAATCGACATGCTGCTGTCATGTTTGCATTTTTCTGCCTGTGGCAGTCCGTCGCCAGTGCTGCTCCAGCACTGATGAAGGTTACATTTGCAGTGCCATATGAGAATTAAAAGGTTTCATTGTTAAAAACCACGGAATAAAGATGAATATAAGAAGAATGGGTTAAATTTTAAATTGTTTTTTTCTAATAAAATACTATTTTGAAAAGGAATATTTGCTTGTAAAAGCCATCTCAAATATGATTTCACATTTTCAGTGTTTTTTTTTTTAAAATGTTCTATTTTATTTTAATTATATGAATGCAAAATTGCATTTGAATAAGCTCAGTGGTTTGGGGGGGGTGACTTGTTTTCTTCATGGTCTTTGCACTGCACTACATCTGCGTGCCATTGCTGAGGTGACAGGCCCCCTGGTGGGTGGTGTCAGGCATGACACCAAGCATGCCTGTGCTCTGAGTGACAGGAAGCGGCAGGCCTTCGGCATGAGCTAGCTTAAGGGCTCAGTGAGCCGTCGTCAGCTGCAGGCCAGGCTGACGGAGCACAGCCTGCTCCCTGGATGCCAGAGGACGGGTCAGCGCCGCACTGGCCGGCGTCCTGAAGGGTAAAACTGTGGTATTTCTGTGTTGAAAGAAATACCTGGAAAGATGATGACTCAAATGAAGAGGATGATGATGAGGAAGATGCCAGCAGTGCAGACAGTGAGCAGGATGAGAAAAAAGTTAGATCCAGACGACTGGCAGCGAGAAGGTAAGGGTGTAACAAAGTCTGGCCTTCGGACAGCTCCTCTGACTGGTCCGATCGGTCATGCGGCTATTTTAGTTTGAAGCTGCCCTGATTCCCAAATCTTTCAGAGCCTTTTGGATGTAAGGGCTGAGATTTACGTATTGCTTGTTAACTGAAAATATCCACTTTCGAAATGTTTTTATTTGTTTAATTATGTTATTGCAGCCATTTTAAAATAAGTTGGATTATTTCTGGTGTTCTCCATCAAGAATTTGACATTTAATGTTTTAACACTACTGTCTCAAGGCCACTGGTATGCAAGTCAGGTTGTTAGAAGGGGACTCACCCTCTACGCCCTGGCGGTCAGATGGGGGCTGGCGTGGAGTCGTGCCTCGCGGCCTGAGTGTCAAGCGGTCGCCCTGTGTCTGTGTTTCACAGGCCTCAGGGCAAGTCGGCTGGGGCCAAGAAGCAGGAGCTTCCAAGAAGCAAGAAAGCGAGGAAGCAAGAGTCATCGGATGACGAGGATGAGGATGACGATGATGAAGACGAGGACACGCCCAAGAGACAGACGCGCCGTCGGGCAGCTGCCAAAGTCAGGTGAGACACGGGGTCTGTGCCCTGCCACTGCTCTGGCACTCTGCTCATTTTGTCCGACAGCCAATAAAGTAATAAAACACCACTGTGTTTATTTAATTTTTATCGTTGCTACTGAAGTCAATAAGGTCTTTGTTAATTAGAGTTGCGAAGGGGCGGAGACCTTCTGGTAAATTTCTGAAGACTTTCCAGAATCTTTCCATGGGAAGTAGGGTTGCAAAGGGGCGGAAACTTTCCAGAATCTTTCCATGGGAAGTAGGGTTGCAAAGGGGTGACACTTTCCAGAATCGTTCCATGGGAAGTTAAGCTGGGGAATTTTTAGAAATATTGAACTATGTGGAACTGCACATGAGCTGTCTGGTAAGGCAAAGAAAGCAAACTATAAATAATACAAAATAGATTATGACTTATAAGCAGTGGGTTTTGATGCAGATGCTTATTTTGGGGTGTTTTTACACACATAAATAATGTACATGCACTTGGTTAAGCATGATATCACTATTAGTGCTGTCAAGACTTTTTTTTCCAATTACATTTAAGTTCCCTGTTTTAGGCTAACCTGCAATTTTACAAATTCCCAAATATTCACATGGAAAGCTTCAAACTTTGAAAATTCCTAGAATTTTGCACCCCTATCGATAATTAGAATCAGAATTCACTCTACTGGCCAGGTACACCTGCATGTACTAGTCTTAAAAACAGCTGTATTACCATGGTTGCACATCACTCATGTTATGTGTGACGTTACAATTATAATTTGTGTGACATTACATTATAATTTAATATGCTGATAATATGCAGATTCAAAATTGTCAGGTTTAACATTTAAGTATTTTGTGATTAATTTGTGCTATTGCACATATATTTTGGGCTTCCTTTGCTCTGATTGGTTGATTACATACTGTGCGTTACTGGGGCTGGGTCCAGTTCAGCACATGTGACTCTGAGCAACACCGTTACCTCGTACAGACTTCTTAGGTACGATTTAGTACCTTGTCTCCTTTGTGCCGGTCGTGATTCCAATGCTCGCCTTCCAGTTATAAGGAGGACCTGAACGACTTTGAGACAGACTCCGACGACCTGATCGAGATGGCTGGGGAGGCTGGAGACGAACAACAGGACAATGACAGTGAGACCATCGAGAAGGTCATGGACGTCAGGACTGGCCGTAAGGGAGGTGAGCTTCTCTCTGCAGAACGAGCAGCCCTGTTTCTGGCTGTAAGAGCATGATGCGTGTTACGCTGGAGTGTGATTCAGTCACACGCCGACTCACTCTGTCAGCGACTCGCAGTGGTGGGTCAGGGCTCGGGGAATAGTGCCGCCGTCTGGCGTATTATTTCTCGCGGATTGCTCGACATTGCGGGCCAGCTGCGATGGCCCAGGCTAACCGTGCGTGTGACCCCACAGCCACGGGGGCTTCCACCACGCTATACGCCGTGGAGGCCAATGGGGACCCGTGTGCCGACTTCCAGCCCGAGAAAGACGAGAGTGAGACGCAGTACCTGATCAAGTGGAAGGGCTGGTCCTACATTCACAACACGTGGGAGAGCATGGACTCCCTCATCCAGCAGAAGGTCAAGGGGCTCAAGAAACTGGAGAACTTTAAGAAGAAGAATGAGGAGCTCAGCTACTGGTGAGACCTCAGCGGAGATAAAATGTCAGAAATGCTTAGCTTTCGTTTAAAAATGATCAGCTCCGATATAGATGTCAGAGGTCATGTGTTCTGCTAAAGATTTTTAGTAGGGGGTCACAGTGGCTGACAGTGTTTCTGCACATTGTCCTTCTGCCTCTCAGGATCTCGAAAGCCTCTCCAGAAGACCTGGAGTATTACAACTGCCAGCAAGAACTGACCACAGACCTCAATAAACAGTTCCAGATCGTGGAGCGAGTCATAGGTGAAGATCTCCGTAGTGAACCACGAATACGTTAGGTTACTCGTACTGTGTGACGTGTTTGGGTTCATATCCATTTTTATGCTAATTAAGTTTGTGTTTACAAAAAAACTGCAGCGTCGTCCGTGTTTTGATGGTTTAGGATCTTGTCCTCTTTTGTAAACCTTCCCGTTTCATCACTGATGTTTTGCGCTGTAAGGACGGAGGTGTCTGAAACAAAATTTATGAGCAACACATTTTCCTTTTGTCTTGGGCAGCAACAAAGACCGGCAAATCGCAGTGCTCCTCCGACTTTCCCTGTGAGTATGAGCTTTTGCCAAATGGCTGCAGTCTGTTAGGGCGTCTTGCTTTTTTTGCTTGGAGAGGTGTTTAACACGCCATGCCGTCCCCGCCCCCCCCCCCCAAACTAGCACACAGCCATAAAACTGCCAGCTCGTCCAACGAACCCGAGTACCTGTGCAAGTGGATGGGCCTGCCGTACGCAGAGTGTAGCTGGGAGGACGGTGCGCTCATAAGTAAGAAGTTCCAGCACTGCATCGACAGCTTTAACAATCGCAATTCCTGCAAGACCATCCCCTCAAAGGACTGCAAGGTGAGTGAGCCTGACTCAGGTGGCCTGGCCCCCAGAGTACTGAGAAGCCAGCCTGTCATGTAGGACTTCAGTTGAACCTGGTGTAGTTACTACTGCTTTAGAGACGGTCGTGTCACTGGCATTTTCATTGATCTAGATTTCGCGATTTGAAGATGAGAATTGAAAATCTGATAGTGAAAACACTGGGCTGGAGGGGGGGGGGGGGGGAACCCTGAATAAACACAAAAAAACAGTTTTTAATCATCACTCGAGGTGGTTTTTGTCATGAGATGGAAAAAAGAATTTGCAGAATTGCAATGAAAGCAATTTACAAATTAGTAGATTTGCTGTGTACGGTAATTCTGTATGTTAAAACCAATGACAGCTGAATTTGCGCTTCTGATGGAACATATTGTTTTGTATACTAATAAATTGCTTTCAAATGTATGTAGTGGTTCTCTTATGAGCTGGGAAAATGAGCTGCTTCAGAGTGATTTATATTTGGCTCTTGATTTGCACACACTGCTGCAGTCACACCTAGCATTTCACATCCTATAACTTTTCTTGTCACTGATTTCAGTATGAGCATAACAATGACATGACAGTGAGCTGCAGATCTTAGCCGTGATTTCTGTAACATAAGCATGTTCCTGACTAAGTATGAGATATGGAACTGAATCTTGTGGGAAGATTAATGACAGGTATTAGTGGCATGGAAACACACCCTGCTCGCAGTTTTACTGTGAAGATTCGCCTTCTTTCTGTGCAGAAAGCGAATGGAAACTCATCCTTTGTTTCATCGTTATGCTTGCTTCAGGTGTTGAAACAAAGGCCGCGGTTTGTGACGTTAAAGAAACAGCCGTCATACATTGGTGGCGAGAACCTGGAACTGCGGGACTATCAACTTGACGGACTCAACTGGCTGGCTCACTCCTGGTGCAGGTATGAAGCGGGGGCTACCAACAGCTGCTGCCCCCCTCCCTTTCAAGTGGTCGTTTTCACTAGTCCCACATGCTGCCATTCTGCCCTCGTGACTCCAGGTGCAACAGTGTGATCCTGGCTGATGAGATGGGGCTAGGGAAGACCATCCAGACCATCTCGTTCCTGTCCTACTTGTTCCACCAGCACCAGCTGTACGGTCCTTTCCTCCTGGTGGTTCCCCTGTCCACACTCACCTCCTGGCAGCGTGAGTTTAACACCTGGGCCCCGGACATGAACGTGGTGGTCTACCTCGGTGATGTCATGAGCAGGAAGACGGTACGTGGCAGGCGAGGCCTGGTCCTGGCCTTCACATGCGACTTTGACCCGCAAGCCGGCTCAGAAACATTCCTCCATTCTTTTTTCTCTGCTCTCACAGATCCGCGACTATGAGTGGGTGCACCCACAGACAAAACGGATCAAGTTCAATGCGCTGTTGACAACATACGAAATCCTTCTGAAAGACAAGGTGTGTTGATTAAGACAGTTCAAGTTTTGACTGTTGATGACAATGGTGCCTTTTTGACGGTTCAGGGCGTCACGTGGCTCCTGCTCTGTGCCCAGGGTGTCCTAGGTAACATAAACTGGGCCTTCCTTGGGGTCGACGAGGCCCACAGGCTGAAGAATGACGACTCGCTGCTCTACAAAACGCTGATTGACTTCAGGTCCAACCACAGGCTGCTGATCACCGGGACTCCACTGCAGAACTCGCTCAAAGAGCTCTGGTCACTACTACACTTCCTCATGCCTGACAAGTAAGTCGCCTTGACCTGGCCGTAGGCAAAAATAGAAAGTTCAGGTCAAGAAATTTGAAATCCAGGCCATGATTTTGTTTCAACCAACCAGTTGAATATTCTGTGAACAAAATCTTGGTCTGGATTTGTATTTTCTGAACCAAAACTTCCCTCCTCTGGCCATAGGGTGCTGGGGGGCCAGGGGGGCGGGGTGTTCATGTTCCATCAGAATAGCCCTTCTCGGTTTTTTCTGTCTGTATTTAAGATTGGCTTTGCTTGTCCACAGGTTCGAGTCTTGGGAGGATTTCGAGGACGAGCACGGCAAAGGGCGGGACAACGGCTACCAGAGCCTCCACAAAGTCCTGGAGCCTTTCCTCCTCCGGCGCGTCAAGAAGGATGTGGAGAAGTCGCTCCCGGCCAAAGTGGAGCAGATCCTGCGTGTGGACATGAGCGCTCAGCAGAAGCAGTTCTACAAGTATGGCGAGTCGGGCTGCTCGCCAGCGGCGTGAGGCCGCCTAAAGATGCCCGTGTTTCCCTCCCTCCTGTAACGTTCCACCGATACAACCCCCAACAGGTGGATCCTGACCAGGAACTACCGGGCTCTGTCCAAGGGCACGAGGGGCAGCTCCTCGGGCTTCCTGAACATCGTCATGGAGCTGAAGAAGTGCTGCAATCACAGCTTCCTCATCAAGCAGAGTGAGGACAGCGAGAGCGCCAGCCAGCAGGAGCAGCTGCAGGTGGGGGCTCCTGACAGAAGCACCCCTCTCCCCACCCCGTACATGCCCCCACAGTGACGGTACTCCGATCCAATCCCTCAGAACCTGGTGCGTGGCAGCGGCAAACTGGTCCTCCTGGATAAGCTGCTGACACGGCTGCACGACAGGGGCAACCGCGTGCTTATATTCTCCCAGATGGTGCGGATGCTAGACATCCTGGCCGAATACCTGACCTACAAGCGCTACCCCTTCCAGGTACGGGGAGCGGGACCAGTCCGGCGGGCGGGTGGGCCACCTCTGCTTTCAGGGAGATCTTGGGACTTTATGGCCAATCTTGGGTGCGGGAGGTATTTAAAGTGACGGGGGAGCAGTGAGCTTTAGAGTGGGCCAGTTGTTGACTCAGGTGTTCTGGATCATATGTCAGGGCTGGGTGTCCGGCACATGATTGGCCGAGTTTGATACTGCCCGGGCTATTTTTATTCTCGAGTTATTTTTAATGGGGACTGGCCAGGCTGTAGATATCTAGACAGCTTATGCCTTTAAACTGCATATTAGTAAATGGAATTCTCGCGTTCGTGCTGGTCTAAATATGGCATGTTTACGGGGGTAGTGTTTATTTTAATTGGGAGATGAAGTTTATCGTTGGGGCTGAAAGTTGTCGGGAAGCAGTTTTAGGCCCGAAGCCAAAGTTGGGTCTGTTTTTCCTTTCAGCGGTTGGACGGCTCAATAAAAGGAGAGATCAGAAAACAAGCTTTAGACCACTTCAATGCTGAGGGATCTGAGGTATGTGAGTCGGCCGGTCGTCCTACGGAAAGCTTGTGGTCTGCTTGAGCAGGAGTTTATTAATTCCCACGTGCTTTCAGTTTTAATGGATTCTAGAACGTTCCTAAATAGACCAGAATGACTCCCAGGGAGCCGGACATATATTCCAAGCTGTCTAGGGTTCCTGTTTGGGTTTTGAAAATGAGTCTCGACTGCATCGATTCATAACTCATCAAATTATTTTTTTAAGGAAACCTTACATCCTGTGTTGAGTTACCTACCAAACACGGTCTGCGATAACAGTAATGTCAGCTGAATACTGAACAGCAGCCATGTTGCTGCCGGAGAGACGGGCCATCCCTTTTCAGTCTCCTGTCACGGTCTCACTGTCTGAGAAAATGGCTGGTCTACATGTCGTAGGACTTCTGCTTCCTGTTGTCCACGCGAGCCGGAGGCCTGGGCATCAACCTGGCGTCGGCTGATACTGTGGTCATCTTCGACTCTGATTGGAATCCCCAAAACGACCTGCAGGCACAGGCCCGGGCACACCGGATAGGCCAGAAGAAGCAGGTGACCGTGGAGCGATGGATGCGTGCTTATGCAGATTCCAGACTTTGGGATCGGAATCCTTTGGAGGAAAAACGAGAAACCAGAACTGAAATCATCTGAGATATCCCTTTTTTGTCCTCAACAGGTGAATATTTATCGTTTGGTCACAAAAGGGACAGTTGAGGAAGACATCATTGAAAGGGCCAAGAAGAAGATGGTTTTGGACCATCTGGTCATTCAGAGGATGGACACCACGGGACGAACTGTACTGGACAACAGCTCAGGAAACTCAAAGTGAGAGAACAGGAATGCTGTCTTCTCTACGGTGGTGGTCTTACCTGTGATCAGCTCCGGGAAGTTAACTTCCCCATATGTATTGGGTCACACGGGCTCATTGTGTCGTATTGCTAATTAAACACTGATCCTCTTAACAGAACTGACCGACTGCTTCTCACCTCTGTGTTCACAGTTCTAATCCATTTAACAAGGAGGAGTTGACTGCCATTTTGAAGTTTGGCGCTGAAGATCTTTTCAAAGAGCCAGAGGGGGAGGAGTCTGAACCGCAGGTGTGAGGAAGGACCCCTCCGTCCAAAAAAAAGAAAAACAAGAGTGTATAGATGATGTAATTAAAATGCGAAATGCCATGCTGAGTCGTAACCAATCATATCTATTCCGACAGGAGATGGACATCGAAGAGATCCTGCGGCTGGCAGAGACCAGGGAGAGCGATCAGGGCTCCAGCGCCACAGACGAGCTGCTGTCCCAGTTCAAGGTAACGGCCTTTGTAGCTGCCGACCCTGATCCTGGGGCCTCGGCCTGGTACCGCGCTCCCTCACGGCCCCTCCCCCACCTCTGCCAGGTGGCCAACTTCTCCACCATGGAGGAGAGCATGCCCGAGCTAGAGGAGAAGCCCATGCGCGACTGGGACGACATCATCCCTGAGGAACAGCGGCGCAAGGTAGAGGAGGAGCAGAAGCAGAAGGAGATGGAGGACATCTACATGCTTCCACGAAGTCGGAGCTCCAACAAGAAGGTTTGGACCAGGCCGGGTCGGTGTGGGTTTTCATAAGTGGGGTGACGGCAGCTGACGTCTCCTTTGGGACTCAGTTTCTCTCATCTCTTTGGGTTAGGAGGGCCTGGGGTCTATAGCTGATGAGTTGTCTGTGTTCTGCGTCTGAAAGGCCTACTTCTTTCTTGAAGGCCCAAGCCAACGACAGCGATAGTGACGTTGGTTCCAAACTGAAGCACAGGTCCTCTGGGTCTGAGAGCGAGACCGACGACAGCGAGGATGACAAGAAGCCGAAGAGGAGGGGCCGGCCCCGAGCTCGCAAGAACAACGTGGAGGGATTCACTGACCCCGAGATCCGCAGGTGACCAGCTGGAAATGTGACTTGCCTGAATAATGTGATAAAGGAACGCATTCTGGATGTGGTTATGAATACTGCTGAATTTCATTTCACCAGATTCATCAAAGGCTACAAGAAATATGGCTGCCCACTAGAAAGGTAAGCCGTTTATTTGTATCAGTCTTTACAGACTGCCGATGGTCTGTCTAATGTAATGAGTTTGAAGCAGTGTTTCCCAGTCCGGTCCATAGACAGTCTATGTTCTTGATTCTACCAGAAACTGGGAGGGGGTCCCTGAGGACAGCATTGGGAAACACACTAGTCTGAATTGTTTTTTCTGGGGCTGAGACACGCATCCCTGTGCTTCTGTAGATTGGAGGCCATCGCACGAGATGCAGAGCTGGTGGACAAGTCCATCGCTGACCTTCGCAGGTTGGGAGAGCTGGTGCACAGCAACTGTCTGGCGGCCGTCCAGGAGCACGAAGAGCACCTGAAGGAGAACCCCAGTGAGGGTAGGGGGCCACCCACAAAGATGCCCGGTGAGGCTGCCAGTCGAACCTAGACTGATCGGCTTCCTTGTCTCCCTGCAGCCAAAGGTCCAGGGAAGCGGAGAGGGATCAACATCAAGATCTCAGGGGTGCAGGTCAATGCCAAGTCCATCATCCAACATGAGGAAGAGTTCGAGGCCTTGCACAAGGCCGTGCCCTCCAACCCTGCAGAGAGGCACAAGTGAGAGGCTGCTTCACCCTTTTGTTGACCCTCATGACATAGTCACCTGACGTTATTTCGATCTGAAGGTCTGGTTGACCCACAGAAGCAGAGCAGATGTGTTGATTCAGGACCTGTTGTTACCCCCTGGCACTTGTCCAGATTCCAGCTCAGCTGTCGCGTGAAGGCACCCCACTTCGACGTGGACTGGGACATCGTGGATGACACGCAGCTGCTGCTAGGGGTCTATGAGCACGGCTACGGCAACTGGGACCTGATCAAAACCGACCCCGAGCTCAAGCTGTCCAGCAAGGTACGGGCACCTGGGAAGAGAGACCGTACACCGCCACAGGCTGGAACTGTGAATGGCCACTCTCGGCTGTTACTCACTCTACTTCTTCGTAGATCCTTCCGGATGACCCAGATAAGAAGCCTCAAGCCAAGCAGCTGCAGACGAGATCTGACTACCTCCTCAAAATGCTCAAGAAAGAGCTAGAAAGCAAAGACATCCCCAAGCAGGGCGACGAGGTTGGTGGAGCTTGAGCCTAGAAACGCCTCGTCTTACTGTTACTCCGTATTTACTCCGTATTTACTCCGTGTTCCATGCTGGACAAAATCCGCTTATTGTCGGCCCGCCCTCCCAACAGAGCCAGGTGAAGAAGAAGAAACCTCGCAATAAGAAGGAGGCCAAGTCCTCCAAGGATGAGCAGGGTAACGACGTGTCTTCCCCACGCCTTTCCGACCACCCCTCGGAGGAAGGCGAGGTGAAGGTGAGCAGCAGAGGGCGCTGGCGAGCAGGGCCCCCGTATGCCGCGTGCCACCTTGAGGCTTACGTCTGTCCCCCCCACCCCCCAGGATGACGGAACAGAGAAGTCCCCCACAAAGAAGAAACAGAAAAAGAAGGACAACAAAGAGAATAAAGAAAAACAGGGGACGCCAAAGAAAGAGAAGGATGGAGAGAAGGACAAAAAGCACTCCAAGCCAAAAAAAGAAAAGGTATCTGAGGAGGGGAAGCTTGTCTGTTTGGTTCTGGTTTTGGTGTTGGTCTCGGTTGGGCTGCTGCAGATTTCATGCCACCTTGCCCCCTCCCCAGGGCAAGGCGGGCGCCAAAGGGAAGCCACCCCAGGGTCCGGTGCACATCACGGCGGGCAGCGAGCCGGTGCCCATTGGCGATGAGGACGACGAGCTCGACCAGGAGACCTTCAGCATTGTGAGTCCGAGAGGGAGGATCGGCATGCCGACGCGGTGCACTGCAGACAGGGGGCGGTAATGAGTAACTCACAGACCACGTATCAGAGAGCAAAAGGGGGGATTAATTAGACAAATATGTGAAGTCGGGTATGTTGTGAGAGTCCTGCCATAGTGGTGACAGTGGCTCAGTGCTGCGTTCTGTCGGCCTACAGTGCAAAGAGCGCATGAGGCCTGTGAAGAAGGCCCTGAAGCAGCTCGACAAGCCCGACGAGGGCCTGTCGGTGCAGGAGCAGCTGCAGCACACCCGCAGCTGCCTGCTGAAGATCGGGGACCGCATCACCGAGTGCCTGAAGGCTTACAGCGACGCCGAGCACGCCATGGCCTGGCGCAGGTACGTTCCCGAGATGGTCCAGCCCGCCAGCACTCGAGGCCTGTGTGGTCCCGATGGTCCTTCCCGGCGTCTTGCCCGGCCGTGTCCCTTACTGTCGGAATGTCCCATGTCTCCTGGCAGGAACCTGTGGATCTTCGTGTCGAAGTTCACGGAGTTCGGCGCGAAGAAACTGCACAAGCTGTACAAGATGGCTCAGAAGAAGCGGTCACAGGAAGAGGAGGTGGGTGCGCCACCTGCTGGCCACTGCCGGTGTGCTTCCTGCCCACCCCCCCCCCCCCGCCTTGCTGAGCCACGCTCTCTAATTTCAGAAGGAGCAGAAGAAGAAGGAGAACGCCTCTGTGAGGAAGAAGCCCTTCAGGCCGGAGCCTTCCAGCTCCAGTCGGGACTCCACAGGCGCCCAGCCGTCCCCGAAGTCACATGTGCCCTTGCCCCACCCCCCGCAGCATCCCCCCCATGGTCACCACAGGGACCCATACATGCCGCCCAACAAGAGGCACTTCCCCAGTGACAGTGAGTGTGGCCTGCCAGCATCCGTCCGTCCACAGTCTGTGCTGAACAGTAATTTAGTTTTGTGTCCCCTGTCCTGAGCGCTGCTCTCCTTTCACCCCCCACAACAGATCGGGGAGACTGGCAGCGAGACCGTAAGTACCCGTATCCTAGCAATCAGTCGTGGCAGGCTGATCGGCATCACCCCTATGAGCCGCACCGATACAAGGATCATCACTACGGTGACCGGCGGCTGCATGGGGATGCCTACAGGAGCTCGGGCAACTACCGCAAGCGCCCCTACGAGCAGTATGGCAACGACCGTGACCACAGGGGCCACCGCGACTACTACGACAGGTAGGCTTCTGGCCGAGGCGAGTCCTCTGCGGAGACGCCGCGTCCCGTCGCGTGAGTGACAGTCTCGCCCCTCTCAGGCACTCGGACCCGAAGAGGCGGCGCGTGGACGACTTCCGTTCTCAGAACTACCACCAGAGTGGCAGCCACATGCCGGACTACCGGAGGATGCCTGAGCACCATGGCCCGGTGACGCCGGAACACTACCGACCCTTTCACCCCGACAAGGCTGGGGACTACATGCCCCCCCCGCTGCTGGACCCGCGCTCGCCACAGGCCCAGAAGTCCCCACTGGACACACGCTCACCCCAGGAAAGGACCACAGAGCAGAAAAACGTGGCAGAATTCAGCTGGAACGCCCGCAAGACATGAGACGCGTGGCCTCAGGTGGAAAGTAGCGTGACTGAGTGCGCGCAGGGTGCAGGAGCGGACACTAGGGGGCGACACATGCTGCTAGGGGAGGCGAGTCCTGTTTCCGCCACCCTGTTCTCTGCCCAGTTGGACTTTGCAGGTGGAAAAAAAACAGACTCCTGGCCTGTTTACCAGCAACCACCTCACCTTCTCATTTGTATGTTTTCCAGCGGGACAGAGGGCAAAGACAGATGTGGGGCAGGGTTAATATTCAAACAGTGTCAAATAAAGACTAAGGTGTGTTTAGTCCCACGGACCGGGGAGCCTGGGAATATGGAAGTGCCTCAGAAACTCGGCTTATTTTTGAAAGATACAGAAAGCTAGGGAAGTTTTCCCAAAGCCACTTTTTTTTTAAAGTTTGTTTTGTTGTCATTTCAGTATAAACTGAGGTCTGTCTATATGCTGAGGGCAGAGCATACCCTCACTGCCCTGCCCCATGCCCTAAGCACCATGACCGGCTCTCTACTAAGGACTCGGGGCTGTCCCCCGCAGACGCCTGTGGCATTCGGGAGACTCTGCAGGTGCCGTGCTTTTTATCATCCCAGGGATCAGGACGAGTTGCCGGGTGGTCTCGACCGCTCCTTAGACCATCCTGGAGAGCTTTCACCGTGAATCCTCTTGCCAACCCCAGAATTCGTCACACGGGCATCCAAAAATCAAGCTGTCTGAACTTACGCTGTTCTGTGAATAGCCTACGCCAAGTCCGGATGTTCTCTGCTAAAGCTGAATTTTGTTTTTGCAATAACCAGTATTTAAAGTGAACACAGGCCTTGTAAAAATATTTAAACACTAAAAAGACTTAAGCTGTCATAATGGCTGTCCCTGTCGGAGTGATTGGGAGGCTGCTTTGACGCGCTTTATTTCTACGGTCAGTACAAAAGGTACCCGCAGCTGCTCTTGCACTAAAAGTACAGTATTCTACAGTAATATTGGATGTTCCTTTCTTTGTAAGTATTTTGTAACATCACAACTTAAACGGTGAAAGTGTTCCTGAATCCTTTTTGAATACAGGTGAATTATACCTTTAAATAAACTGGGAAGATCATGTGTGTGCCATTCTGTCTGTGTGCAGATCTGTGTGGAAGTGGGGACTGGATGCTGCCTGCAGGTGTGGCATGTGGATGCGTGGTGTTAAAGCGCGATGGTGCGAGGCTCGGGCAGCAAGCCACACACAGGAGGTGATGCACAGACAGACACAAGAGTGCGAACAGGGGAGATTCCCTGCTAGTGGAAGCTGAATCTACACCTGAAAAGACAATTACTATAGTAAAACTTAATGTGAATTTTCTTTGAATACATACGTATTTCAGTTTCCTATGCTTTATAGTTATGGATCTGAGTTTTGGTCATGAAGTCGTTAGTATGTTCCACGAGTCAAATTCTTTCAAATGAGTGGTGACGAGCTTTTTGAACTCATTACGGAAGTGTGTGAATCTTCCAGGGGTGTCCTGAAGTGGCAGCACCAGTCAGAGCAGACGCTAACCTAGCGGCCCCTGGTTCCGGACCTGGAAGGCCAGAATCAGTTTGCAGATTTCCCTACCTCTTATTCAGCTAGTTACCAGGTTAAGTAGGTGTGTTTGAATGGGGTAATCTGCACACTGTGTCGGGGGCTGAGCCTGCTGGACCTGATTCAGGGAACCCTACGCTAACATGTTAGTGCGTCCCCCTTAGCTGGTGTCATTTCTTATTCATACCTCAGTGCAGTCAGTGTTCATTATATTACATGTATGATTGACATGAACGGCCATAGGTTTCCTGGCATCTGTGGTATACAGACTACTACCCAGAATCCTCTTCTGCCACAGCTGGCAGACAACCCAGGTGCACAGCTTTTCAGGAAATTGCTTGGTAGCGTTCAAAACATTCTCTTCCCATAATTCTTTTGTGTGCTGGTCTGGGGTGGCCGTACACCAGGGATCGACGAGGCTGCTCTTTCAGTGACATTCTGAGAGATCCTCAGAAAAAAGATGGGAAAAAAAACTATTGTTAAGCATCTCTTAAGGAAGTTTATGATGCATTTATAAAGCTTGGTACCTCCCTGCACTCTAGTCTGTTGTACATTTCTACATGTACAGGACACTTCATGAAGATGCTGTTTCATTTCCAGCTAAGTTTGACAAGAGTTTAGTAAAATCCAGGATATTTGTTTATATAATGATATACTTCACCCTGATCAAATTTGGGATTTGCAGTGGTTCAGTGTTGTTTGTTTAATTTTAATCCATTATTTACAATAATTCCCGTTTAGGGTTTTCAGATGTCCTGTGGGCAGCATGGTGTTGAGTCCTTCCCCCAGCTCCATGTGTGGGGGCTTTGCATCTTTCCTGCAGTTACCCCCAAGAGTCCAAAAACATGCCTTTAGTGTCTGTGCGTGCTTGTGTGTGTGTGTGTGCGTGCACGCGCGCCCTGCCATGGGCTGGCGCCCCATCCTGTGTTATTCCTTGCCTTCTGCCCGTAGCCTCCTCGATCGGCTCTGGACCCCCCTACATCGGACAGGTAGGTACAGCAAATGGATGTGGGGTGCTCATGTCTGCTTCATGGGTGCGTAATTGGAAAGTGACTGATTTCTGATAACTGTTGAATTCACTGAAAAAGTGGCTTCCACATGCCACTCTAACATGCAGTTATGGCTATTGCTGTGTATATATAAATGTAAATTTGAGTGGCTCAGTGTATAGCAGTCACCTTACACCTCAGGGTTTGGGATTTCAGTCACAATATACGTGTAGAGCTTGCAGTCTGATGAACTTCAGCTAATGTGCCCGTGTGTGTGTTTGTGTGTGTGCGCACGTGCCATTGGCCTGCAATCAGCTTCTATCCCACCCAGGGTAGGAGCAGGGTACGATGTAAATTGTAAAGCACTATAGCACAATGACAATAAAACATTTTAGTATCGGTCTCATTTAACATTAGAACATGGCACCTGCACAGCACCCTTAAGCGTAACAATCCAGGGTATGTAGGTTCCACCTCCATATAAGTTTAACTCAGTATCACATTACATACAGTGTATAATTCCATGATTTAATAAAAAAAAAGTTTAGGTTATCTGCAGGGGGTGGCATGTTGGTGCAGTGGTTTGCACTGTTGCCTCATGCCTCTGGGACCTCGGTTCGAGTCTCTGTCTGGGTGGCACTGTGTGGAGTTTGCATGTTCTCCCTGTGTCGTCGTGGGGTTTCCTCTGGGTACTCCGGTTTCCCCCCACAGACCGAAGACATGCTGAGGCTGATTGGAGTTACTAAATTGCCCGTAGATGTGCCTGTGTGAGTGAATGGTGTGTGGGTGTCCCCTGTGATGGGATGGGCCCCCTGTTCAGGGTTGTTCCCTGCCTCGTGCCCATTGCTTCCAGGATAGGCTCCAGACCCCCCGCGACCCAGTAGGATAAGCAGGTATAGAAAATGAATGGATGGAGGTTATCTGGAAGTTATTTTACAGCATTCGTGTAGTTACATGAATAAATATGCATATGAAATGTGATGAGGTAAATTAGTGAATCAGTAGATTTGCTATGGTAAATGAAAATGGCACCAGCCCAGCTGTTTTGAGTTCTCTCTAGGGATGACCTTGCATTTCTGCTCCACCAGGTGGCACTCTGACCCAACCCTCTCATCCTGTTTACCTTACATGTCCAGAGAGGACTTGGGAAATGGGATCAGTGGGTTGGGCGCTGCTTTTGAGTGGTAAATCTTTATTATTACTTTCATTTGATTAGGAATAATGCAGTTTATTTAGCTAATAAAGAAAATGTCGATCAGCAGACATTATCAAGCCAAGTCAAGTCTAAACTGTCCTGACGCCTGCTCCTGACCTTAGATAGAGCTTAAACATTGGACTTTTTTGATTGTTCTTCTTCTGTTTTTATGTCTTGGCCGAAATATTCATTCTGTATGTTAAACTAGGTTTAGAATCCCTGTATTCATTTGAAAAGACGCTGAGGTCTATGCAAAGACATCAAATACTGTCTGAAAGTTGTGAGATGGGGTTTGAATGACTATAACGTTGAATTTGGCAATATAGTAACCAGGTAGTCTATAATATATCAGGAGTATTAGTGGTTAACTGAACTCCTAAAATTACAAGCTTGTTTATAAGGTAATAGCAAGCTGTGCAACAGCAATGAGAGTAAAAGAAAGGACTAAGGCTCTGATACTGAGCCATGGAAGATCAGGTACAGCAGGGGTGGGCAATCTTATCCGCAAAGGGCCGGTGTGTATGCAGGTTTTCACTGCAACTCCCTAATAAGGTCACTTATTAGAGGACTGATTGGCTGAAGAGTCCTCGCACCTGGCTTTGAACAGCTGACCTAAAGGTTACCCCAAACACCTGCATACACACCGGCCCTTTGCGGATAAGATTGCCTACCCCTGAGGTACAGCGATTGCAAAATGCTCCACAAGTGTGGCCCCCTACTGGCCAGTGAGGTGTGTGCAGGGGGCAGGCTGCTGCTGGCAAGAATCGGTTCATTGCTGGAGTTCCGTTACAGAGCAGTGTGAACTCAAACACCAACACAAACTAGTCTTGCTGGAGACGATGGCGTCAAGACATCAACAGGAAAACGTGAGTTCATTAGGTGGACAGATTTAGACTGTATTAAACTTCCAGCAGAAGCAAAAGCATGGACTGCTGTTGGTCTCCGAAGACTGAGTTGGGAAACACTGTCTTATCATATGGTCATTTAATTCTTTAGAAAACCAGTTTATGCTATCTTAGAAGGCAGGGGGGGGGCTGATCCATGGAGAGCTGGTGCAGGTTTTTGGGGTAGCCTCTCAATTACCCCATAACAGTTCCCAGACTAGAGTCAAGAAACTGTTTCTTTATTGGCTGATTCAGAGGCCATCCCAAAAAGCGGCACTGGCCCTCTATGGATCTGGTCCCCCACCCCTGTTAGAAGGTGAGATGGAATCTTCTGTTTGGTGTGGGATGCATGGCTGGGGTACATCTTGAATAGCCTTGCCCGTGCATCATAGGGCATAAATGATCCATTATCAGGATCACACAGAGATCTACTCTTAAATCTAATGGAACACGCCCATTTAAAATGCTGCAAAATCTTCAACACATTTCAAAGTGGGCTGATCTCCAGAACCACTGTTCTTCTGCTAGAATTCATGTAGTTTCTGAGTGCATACAATGGTTTACATTCAGTTTTTTTAAATTTGCTGTTTTTGGTAAAATTTTTGTAATATGACCTTGGACTCTGTGAAGACACTATATATCATTATTATTATAATAATCTGTGTGTCTGCCCTCCTATCATGGCATGTACACCATGTGTTAATCTGTACTTTACCCCTATAATTGTGTATACACAACCCCCACCTCCACCCCATGAGTCTTGCGCTGCACCAAGGGGAACGACATCTTCTACCACTGTATACTTGTGTATGGCTGCCAGGACAATAAAGTCCCACTTATTATTATTATTACATTCCTGCTTAATTCTTCACAGACAGGTACTAAGATGTCACTGGCTTCTATACCACTCTTCGTATTACTAATACTCATATCTTAAGTATTTTGTGCAGACCTTTGGCGGTATAGAAAGTGTACAGAGAAATAAGACAAAGGACAAGTATTCAAAAAAACAAAAAACAAATGGACAAGACTTTACTTGGTCAATAAATAATTTACAATATGTACAGGTGGTGCTGTGCTGTCATTTATCCTACATACAGACTCCAGGAATTGGCATGGTACTGCTGTGCATCTTCCAGGCCCGTTGAGTAACAATCTGACGACTAATATTCACAATCAACTTACAACTGAGTAAGAGCTAAGGAGAGAGAATTAAAAACATAAAGTGCTTCTTTAAATATGTATCAAAACCAAACAAACACCACAAACACCATTCCGCACTATTTAGACCTGATTGCTGGATTAAATACCTTTAAAAAAAAAGGTCGACTCACATTTAGTCCACTGATTGTTCTCACATGCATGGACGGGAATAAAACCATTTAAAAGTTTCTGCATCTATTCCCCTGCCCAGCAAATCAGGTCAATCAATATGCACATAATAAAAGGCTAAACGACACTGGTAGGTGTGCAGTGCTGCGGCATTCATGATTTCACAATCAATTTTTTTTAAACCAAGGGTCACATTAAATCTAACTCCCCTCATTAGATTTTGACGGAAAAAAAAACTTCTAGAAAAATCTGGTAAACCAGGAACTACTGACTAACTCAGTCAGGAACTCTGTCATGTACGACGGCACAGTCAATGTGGCGATTTAATGACTCACGAATCACATCTAGGAACACAAACCTAAAATGTTACAATCATCTATTTCCTTTTGGGTGGTGTGACATGGTGTGTACCCCCGAGGAGTGTGGGGGGGGCGGAGGGGGGACACCAGCAACTCTGCAATGCTAACTATTCTGTTACAGCGGAGTGGAAGTTTAATATTGATCTTGTAGCAGCTGCTAACCTTCAGTATATAAAAAAAAAAAACATCTAAAATGTGCACATTAGCCCTGCGGGCGTGAAAAGCATGGCAATGGGTCAGCTGACGTGGAGCATGTCTGCATGGAAACGACATCTGGAAGGTGAGGCGCCTGCACCTGGGTTCCACTCGCATGATGACAGAGGCGGCATGGGAACACAGCAACAAGACCGTCCATGTGGATGTAATGGGAGCGATGGAATCGATGCCACGCGATGGAATGACGCCGGCGCCTCAAACTGGTCCCACAGCAGCAGGACGCCACGGGGGGGCGGGGAAATAGCAGCCCCCCCAGTTACCCCCACAATCTGCCCTCACTTTCATCAGCACCACACACAGCCCAGCCCTCAGTGCAACCCAAATGCCTTCAACTACCAAGCTCCCCAGAAACAGGAGGGTTAGGGGCCAGGGGGTGGGATTGGCCATTTTTTAAACTGTTGGCACAAGGTTCTGTTCTTTGGCAACGGTCTCAGCCATAAATTAACAGAGAGGCGACTCAAACAAGCCCTACAGCAAAGCCAGGGTGGCAGCCGTTAAGCATGGGGCCGGCCTTTTAATGTCAGTGTGACAGAGCGGGGCCTGGGCCCCTCGCACCAGAGAGGGCCCCACCTGCCAAGAGCACCCCCCCCCCCCAGCTCCTTGGCTTCCATCTGTGGTGGGAGATCATTTCACTGCTTTGTTCATACATCTAACTGAAGTGAATGTGGCATTAGACTGAAAAGTATATGGAGGGAGAGAGAGAGAGAGAGAACCCAAGACGGCTAATTTGACAATAAAAGACAAATCTTGTGGTCGCCGTGTGAACATTTCAGTCTACACACATACATACATACACACACACACACACACACTCTCTCTATAAGCATATCCGGAGATATGCAAATTCATCCTAAAAACAACATTCAGCATGTAAACATTGCAATGGATATTCTGCTGTGCTCACTGCTGCATCCCGGATCCAATTCCGGCTCGACTCTGACCCCCGGCCGGCCAATCGGATTACTTAAATACTGTTCATCCTTAAGACACCTGGGATTCGCCATCACTCTGGCTTCAAACAGCCCGACTGGAAATGACCGGCGGGTGCGGCTTCCATCTACAGACAGCAGGCCCTCGTGAGAGGACACCGTACGACCATCCCTCCCCAGGACATGGCAGACACACGCACGCACACAGGCAGGCAGGCAGCCAGCCAGGTGACCATAAATCTCCACCGGCCTGTAGAGGGCGCTTTGCTACATGTTCAGGCCTCTCCTCTCTCCCAGGCCTATGGCGGGTGTCACATAAACAAAGCTCTCCCCATCGGCGGCCCACAGAAGCCTGCTGGCTCTGCCCTTCGCCCGGGGAAGCTCTCGCCTCCCAGCTCAGTCCCTAAGATCCTGGAACCTCTCTGTCCCATCCCCAGGGGGCGCCGCTGCTCATCACCCAGAGAGGGCAGCGATCGCGGCATTCCATCTGCGCGTTGGCGGGAACATGGAAGACAGGATGGATGGCTGGAATGGGAGACTCTGGCATGGAAACACTCAACCCCCACCCACCCACCCACTCACCCAAGCAGGTGAGTGGACATGGGGTAGTGCAGGATGAGGTACGGCGTGATGATGGGGATATCTCACTGCTACAGCTGGAGCCACAGGCGTGATCAGAGACACACAGGGAGCCACTGAAGCCAGAGAAGTGCGAGGGCACTAAGAAGAGGCAACAGCCTCAGGTGGGGGCTCGTGCAGGGGGAACCCCCCAGCCCTACCGCCTTCTCAAATAGATGGTACTTGTCCTTGTTCGAGTGGAGCATCTTGACGTCTTCGAAGGCATAGTAGGCGGCCAGGCTGAAGCTGACATCACCAGACGTCAGCAGGTCGAAGACGCATGACTGGAAGTACAAGTCCTCCACGGGGAGGCGCTCTTTGCACTTGGCCACGGCCGACTGGTAAGTGAAGGTATGGGGTGGCGAGCCTAACTGGTCTCCGGAGCCGGTTCTCCCCGCGGGGGCACGTCCTCCCGCGGCACGCTGCCGGAACGTCCGGAAGTCAATGCGCTGGCTGAGGGGGCAGCCGTGCAGGCAGAGGTAGAGGTCGTGGCTGTCACCGTCACCGTCCTCGGCGGCGCGCGCCACCTCCTCCGGCATGCGCACCGCGAACGTGAGGTAGCGGCCCACCTGCCGCACCACCATGGTGGTGCCAATGTAGCGCGCCTGGATCTCCACGTGCTGACCCGGGACCTTCTCCAGCACGCGCAGCGCCGCCCCCCCATGGCGCTCGCCGCCATTGCGCGAGCCATCGGCGAAGGCGGCCGGCAGCTCATTGGTCTCTGCGTGGTACGTCTTCTGATCCACGCACTCCTGGAAGTTCTTAAAGATGATGGTCAGCTGTTTGGAGGAGAAGAGAGGAGCCGTGAGTGTGTGACCATGCCTGCGAGTTTGAAACTTCAGATTTACTGCTTTATACAAACAACCAGAAATCTACTGAATTTACTGCCCCAGATGATGTCACATAAGAACAATGTTTCATACTATCAAACTATAATCAATCAGCCAGGTGCTAAAATATATTTCCATCCATCTTCTGTTTGGTGTGGGATGCATGGCTGGGGTACATCTTGAATAGCCTTGCCCGTGCATCATAGGGCATAAATGATCCATTATCAGGATCACACAGAGATCTACTCTTAAATCTAATGGAACACGCCCATTTAAAATGCTGCAAAATCTTCAACACATTTCAAAGTGGGCTGATCTCCAGAACCACTGTTCTTCTGCTAGAATTCATGTAGTTTCTGAGTGCATACAATGGTTTACATTCAGTTTTTTTAAATTTGCTGTTTTTGGTAAAATTTTTGTAATATGACCTTGGACTCTGTGAAGACACTATATATCATTATTATTATAATAATCTGTGTGTCTGCCCTCCTATCATGGCATGTACACCATGTGTTAATCTGTACTTTACCCCTATAATTGTGTATACACAACCCCCACCTCCACCCCATGAGTCTTGCGCTGCACCAAGGGGAACGACATCTTCTACCACTGTATACTTGTGTATGGCTGCCAGGACAATAAAGTCCCACTTATTATTATTATTACATTCCTGCTTAATTCTTCACAGACAGGTACTAAGATGTCACTGGCTTCTATACCACTCTTCGTATTACTAATACTCATATCTTAAGTATTTTGTGCAGACCTTTGGCGGTATAGAAAGTGTACAGAGAAATAAGACAAAGGACAAGTATTCAAAAAAACAAAAAACAAATGGACAAGACTTTACTTGGTCAATAAATAATTTACAATATGTACAGGTGGTGCTGTGCTGTCATTTATCCTACATACAGACTCCAGGAATTGGCATGGTACTGCTGTGCATCTTCCAGGCCCGTTGAGTAACAATCTGACGACTAATATTCACAATCAACTTACAACTGAGTAAGAGCTAAGGAGAGAGAATTAAAAACATAAAGTGCTTCTTTAAATATGTATCAAAACCAAACAAACACCACAAACACCATTCCGCACTATTTAGACCTGATTGCTGGATTAAATACCTTTAAAAAAAAAGGTCGACTCACATTTAGTCCACTGATTGTTCTCACATGCATGGACGGGAATAAAACCATTTAAAAGTTTCTGCATCTATTCCCCTGCCCAGCAAATCAGGTCAATCAATATGCACATAATAAAAGGCTAAACGACACTGGTAGGTGTGCAGTGCTGCGGCATTCATGATTTCACAATCAATTTTTTTTAAACCAAGGGTCACATTAAATCTAACTCCCCTCATTAGATTTTGACGGAAAAAAAAACTTCTAGAAAAATCTGGTAAACCAGGAACTACTGACTAACTCAGTCAGGAACTCTGTCATGTACGACGGCACAGTCAATGTGGCGATTTAATGACTCACGAATCACATCTAGGAACACAAACCTAAAATGTTACAATCATCTATTTCCTTTTGGGTGGTGTGACATGGTGTGTACCCCCGAGGAGTGTGGGGGGGGCGGAGGGGGGACACCAGCAACTCTGCAATGCTAACTATTCTGTTACAGCGGAGTGGAAGTTTAATATTGATCTTGTAGCAGCTGCTAACCTTCAGTATATAAAAAAAAAAAACATCTAAAATGTGCACATTAGCCCTGCGGGCGTGAAAAGCATGGCAATGGGTCAGCTGACGTGGAGCATGTCTGCATGGAAACGACATCTGGAAGGTGAGGCGCCTGCACCTGGGTTCCACTCGCATGATGACAGAGGCGGCATGGGAACACAGCAACAAGACCGTCCATGTGGATGTAATGGGAGCGATGGAATCGATGCCACGCGATGGAATGACGCCGGCGCCTCAAACTGGTCCCACAGCAGCAGGACGCCACGGGGGGGCGGGGAAATAGCAGCCCCCCCAGTTACCCCCACAATCTGCCCTCACTTTCATCAGCACCACACACAGCCCAGCCCTCAGTGCAACCCAAATGCCTTCAACTACCAAGCTCCCCAGAAACAGGAGGGTTAGGGGCCAGGGGGTGGGATTGGCCATTTTTTAAACTGTTGGCACAAGGTTCTGTTCTTTGGCAACGGTCTCAGCCATAAATTAACAGAGAGGCGACTCAAACAAGCCCTACAGCAAAGCCAGGGTGGCAGCCGTTAAGCATGGGGCCGGCCTTTTAATGTCAGTGTGACAGAGCGGGGCCTGGGCCCCTCGCACCAGAGAGGGCCCCACCTGCCAAGAGCACCCCCCCCCCCCAGCTCCTTGGCTTCCATCTGTGGTGGGAGATCATTTCACTGCTTTGTTCATACATCTAACTGAAGTGAATGTGGCATTAGACTGAAAAGTATATGGAGGGAGAGAGAGAGAGAGAGAACCCAAGACGGCTAATTTGACAATAAAAGACAAATCTTGTGGTCGCCGTGTGAACATTTCAGTCTACACACATACATACATACACACACACACACACACACTCTCTCTATAAGCATATCCGGAGATATGCAAATTCATCCTAAAAACAACATTCAGCATGTAAACATTGCAATGGATATTCTGCTGTGCTCACTGCTGCATCCCGGATCCAATTCCGGCTCGACTCTGACCCCCGGCCGGCCAATCGGATTACTTAAATACTGTTCATCCTTAAGACACCTGGGATTCGCCATCACTCTGGCTTCAAACAGCCCGACTGGAAATGACCGGCGGGTGCGGCTTCCATCTACAGACAGCAGGCCCTCGTGAGAGGACACCGTACGACCATCCCTCCCCAGGACATGGCAGACACACGCACGCACACAGGCAGGCAGGCAGCCAGCCAGGTGACCATAAATCTCCACCGGCCTGTAGAGGGCGCTTTGCTACATGTTCAGGCCTCTCCTCTCTCCCAGGCCTATGGCGGGTGTCACATAAACAAAGCTCTCCCCATCGGCGGCCCACAGAAGCCTGCTGGCTCTGCCCTTCGCCCGGGGAAGCTCTCGCCTCCCAGCTCAGTCCCTAAGATCCTGGAACCTCTCTGTCCCATCCCCAGGGGGCGCCGCTGCTCATCACCCAGAGAGGGCAGCGATCGCGGCATTCCATCTGCGCGTTGGCGGGAACATGGAAGACAGGATGGATGGCTGGAATGGGAGACTCTGGCATGGAAACACTCAACCCCCACCCACCCACCCACTCACCCAAGCAGGTGAGTGGACATGGGGTAGTGCAGGATGAGGTACGGCGTGATGATGGGGATATCTCACTGCTACAGCTGGAGCCACAGGCGTGATCAGAGACACACAGGGAGCCACTGAAGCCAGAGAAGTGCGAGGGCACTAAGAAGAGGCAACAGCCTCAGGTGGGGGCTCGTGCAGGGGGAACCCCCCAGCCCTACCGCCTTCTCAAATAGATGGTACTTGTCCTTGTTCGAGTGGAGCATCTTGACGTCTTCGAAGGCATAGTAGGCGGCCAGGCTGAAGCTGACATCACCAGACGTCAGCAGGTCGAAGACGCATGACTGGAAGTACAAGTCCTCCACGGGGAGGCGCTCTTTGCACTTGGCCACGGCCGACTGGTAAGTGAAGGTATGGGGTGGCGAGCCTAACTGGTCTCCGGAGCCGGTTCTCCCCGCGGGGGCACGTCCTCCCGCGGCACGCTGCCGGAACGTCCGGAAGTCAATGCGCTGGCTGAGGGGGCAGCCGTGCAGGCAGAGGTAGAGGTCGTGGCTGTCACCGTCACCGTCCTCGGCGGCGCGCGCCACCTCCTCCGGCATGCGCACCGCGAACGTGAGGTAGCGGCCCACCTGCCGCACCACCATGGTGGTGCCAATGTAGCGCGCCTGGATCTCCACGTGCTGACCCGGGACCTTCTCCAGCACGCGCAGCGCCGCCCCCCCATGGCGCTCGCCGCCATTGCGCGAGCCATCGGCGAAGGCGGCCGGCAGCTCATTGGTCTCTGCGTGGTACGTCTTCTGATCCACGCACTCCTGGAAGTTCTTAAAGATGATGGTCAGCTGTTTGGAGGAGAAGAGAGGAGCCGTGAGTGTGTGACCATGCCTGCGAGTTTGAAACTTCAGATTTACTGCTTTATACAAACAACCAGAAATCTACTGAATTTACTGCCCCAGATGATGTCACATAAGAACAATGTTTCATACTATCAAACTATAATCAATCAGCCAGGTGCTAAAATATATTTCCATCCATCTTCTGTTTGGTGTGGGATGCATGGCTGGGGTACATCTTGAATAGCCTTCCCGTGCATCATAGGGCATAAATGATCCATTATCAGGATCACACTGAGATCTACTCTTAAATCTAATGGAACACGCCCATTTAAAATGCTGCAAAACACAAGAACCACTTTCAGGATTAATTCTGGCATCCCTGCGCATTCATTCCTAAATGTTCTGTTGCGCAGAATCCCTCCCCACACAGAAAAGTACCGATTGTGGCAAAGCGAGGGAGGTGTTCTGCCAGGGCTAAGCCTCTATACACATCCATCTACTGCAATTAAATTCATAAAGGAGGGAGTCAAACACAGGAGTGGGGCGGGTCCCCACCCCAGTCAGCGAGCACAAAGGTGGCCCTTTCAGCCGAGTGAGGGTTTGTTTAACGAGCCCCCCCTCCCCCTAATTTCATTAGCAAAGAGTGCGCTGCACCTTGGCTCAGAGTGCCCAAGTGCATGTCCGGGTGCAGAAGACAGGGGGCAGCACAGAGTAAGAGGCCAGTCACTGATCCGCGTCTGGGTACCGCTTCCCACACACGTCGGTGCCGTCATGCTGAACACCGTCTGCTGCCTTTGCATGGGATTCAGGTTACCCACGTCAGCATCGGTAACTCACATGTTTAAGTCTCGCTCCACACCGGCTGCTTCAGGTTACATCATCTTGCTTTACTTCCCATTCCCCACATTTGCCCTCTGCTAGCGTGACAGCGATTCCCTCAGTCACAAAGATGCCAAACACCGGACAAAATCTTCACCAATACCGGGTGAGATGGGAGAGCGGCACAAAAGGCGGCTTGGCGGACAACCGTAAGGTTCTTTGTTTGAGTCCCAAAAGCACCTTTCTGGCCCATCAGCTTAATTGACAGTTATTTTAAATGAAAGTCTTAAATTTACCGAAATAATCCGGGTACTACAGTTTTGCTGAACAGTCCAGAATAACATTGTTAAGTGAACCAGAGTCACTACATAGCAAATAAGGTGTGATGTGCATGATAGCATTCCTGGCATCTCACCCAGCATGCTCTCTGCCCTGGGCATCCTGGGATAGATTCCAGGTTCACTGGGACCCTATAGCGGCAGGGTTATTCAAATCACGGTCCTTGAGGTCCGAGCACTGCTGGTTTTCCAGCCTTCCTTCACCTGTGAGCCAGGTGTGAAGCCTCTGACCAATCAGAATCAGTAATTATTAAACTAACTGCATGGGAGAACTGAAAACAAGGCCTGGATTTGGAATCGAGGTCCAGATTTGAAGAACCCTGCTATACGGGGTAAGTGGTTACAGAAGATGGATGGATGGATAAGAGCACAAGCAGAGAAGTGTCCCACCTTGCTGGTCGCCGTGGCTGAAGAGCCAGGTAGCACTGGGGTGTTGGTCACCTGGACGGACAGGTACTTGTTGTGGATGAGAGGCCACGCCCCCTCCACGATGCAGGTGTGGAAGTCGTCGCCGAAGGTACGCAGGTGCGGGTCCCCAAAGAAGCCGCAGTGTGTGTAGTTGGGAGGGGCGGCGTTCCGCGGAAGGCCGCGCTCATAGTGGCAGACCTCGGGCGCGTCGGAGCGCTCCTGGCTGTCGGGGGGCGGCGGCGGGGGCGCCTGCGTGCGGCTGCGAGTGCGCGGCTGCGTGGTGGGGCCCTCCTTCGAGCAGTTGTGCTGCCCCATCAGGTCCTCGATGCCGTGCTGGGCGGAGTGGTAGGCCAAGTCGCCACGGCAGGTCCGCGCCGTGCGCCGCACGCAGGCGTGATAGGCCCTCAGCGCCGTGCAGAACTCCTCCTCGGGGCCCAGGCTGGACGTGGAGGCCCAGAACTCTGAGTTACACTTCAGGATCCGGCACTGCAGACTCGCTGTGGGGGGGAAAAAAAAACACGAGTTACCAGCAGCCGGGAGGCCTGGCCGGCCACGACGGCTCACCAGGACGTTCAGCCAGCCTGCTAATGAAATGGTCTCTTCGAGTTCTAAACGTGAGCTTGAGGAGCCCAACACTTCAATCAAAATGCCTCCCCATTATTTAGCAGGGAGCCCATGGGCTTTAGCTGGGAGACGCACATGTCTCAATCTCAGCTGACCTTCTGCGGAGCTTCATTCATCCTTATCAACCCGTCCGCAGAGAGTCCAAGGTGTTTAGGTGAAGGCGGGAGCTGTCAATGCATCATTTACTAAACAAACACAGCCTGGATTTAACCTGATCTTTAGGATGCCTGAAATATGTGCAATATGAGAACTGAAGCGCTACATTAACACTCTGTGCACATTGACATTTGTATTAAAGAAAAGCAAAACACATGCACACAAAGTCACGGCACGGTGAATTTTAATTATTTGCAGACTGCACACTCAGTGACCCCTGGCACGGCCTCATCTACCATCAGAAAACACCGTCAGCCTGGACCTACAGTGACAGCTACAACCTGAAAGACCCCACAAAGCACAGGAGGTTTGCAGTTTTCACTGCATTTCAGAATATATTAACCGGCAGAAGAGAACAGGCTGCATGATGCACCAAATTCTGCATTTTTTTTAGAAATCTGAATAAGGTAGTATGAAAGCGAAAGGTTCAAGACCGAACAGCGTTGAACTACAAAATAACCACAAAATGTAATACACACAGCCTATTTTTAAAACCCATCAATCTAACATAATAAAAACCTGAACAGCCATCATTAAACTGCAATTACCATTTGGATAGCCTGGGTGCCGTAACCACCTTACTGGGACACCAGCATCTTCAAAAGGGGTGGCACTGTGGAACGGGACAGGATGGCAAACGCAAGCGTCTCGCCCTGCACTGTAATGCAAACTGATGCGCTGTATTGGCTATAAAAATTGGGCCCTCGGTTGGTGGACAATGCACAGATCCTGTTTTGTGTGTGTGTGTGTGTGTGTGTGTGTGGGGGGGGGGAGCGGGTGTGAAAATACATGACTTCAACATGAGTTGGTGTAGGTCCAGTTTAAGCCACACATCACAGCCTTATAATCAAGCAACGCCACCTTCTGAAAGAAATGGGTAGGCGTGCAGTAGGACAGGCTTTGAATAACCCCCCCCTGGGAGATGAGGGAGAGACCTCCACCCACCCACACACACACCTTCCACAGAGGAAAAAAAAACACCTTTGAAAGAATTCCACAGAACTAGAATGGAGTGGAAGGAGTGTGTGTCAGTATGAAAAAGTGTGTGAGTGTGTGTGTGTGGGGGGGGGGGGGGGGTGTCTTTCGGCTCTGAATGAAGACAATGTAATTTGCCATTGAGAGGAGACCAACAGAGCAATAAATTACCCCTGTGTAAAGGGATTAGGTCGAGTTTCACAGGCCGCACTTTGGGGTTGGGGGGTTGGGTCTTGCAGATTGTTGAAGTCCCTCTTAAAGAAACAGGATCGCCTTTTCTCGGCTGCCGGATCTTAAGCCCAACCTCCACATGGGAAGGTGGATAGGAAAGGACGCCCAAGCCATGGGTCAGGCAAGGCCGTAAATGTGAAACATGCACCCCCACAACTGTTGGAATTAAAAAGCACCATTGCTTTTAAGCGACTTAAGTGCTTTGCCGAAATGGGTCATTTTAGGGGGAAATCGAACAACCGAAAAGAACATGCAAGCCTGCCCTGATTTGGGTAACTCTCCAAATCAGCCCAGCCTCGCCTCCTGTATGTTTTAATAGACCTGAATGGCACCTACCTCATTATTTCTCAGGAGGACTATTAGCATGCTTAGAAATCTCACAACAAAGGCATTTCCAATTAAAACAATAAAACTTAAAAAAAATTGAATATACCCTTAATTATCACCTGGTATTCATTAATTAATGTGTAAGACTTAATTTAATCGGGCCCATAGTTCCCGTAACTCGAAGAGATGGGGGAGGGCGGGTTTCTGCATTTCACATCACTAATCTTTAACAGGAGTTGGCTGGGGCACCTGAACAGGCTTCACGGATATTCACTGCGAAACGCAATTCATGCCTGCCTCAGCAGAGACGCCCCAGAGCACTCGGCAGAGAATCTGCAGTCAACAGTATAGTTCAGAAAGGACATTAACTCCTATGTATCTATTTTTACAGTTAATGTGGAAAATAGAGGACAGGAAGCAAAATAATTCATGGTCAGAAATTCTCAAACAGGAAAAAAAAATTCTTGCCCAAAAGTATATTAATTAAAAACACAAATACTGAAAATTCCAAATCGTCTCAGAGTGAGACAAACAACTCATTCCATATAAAACAGGTTTGACGTGAATCATGGTAGGCTATAAACAAATACACAGGTTTATGTTCGTGATGGGAAGGAATTAAATGCGGGAACCGACAAAGTAAACTGTGAGATTAAAAGCGCGAATAAGGATAGCCTGTAGTCTGCGGTGGGAAAAGAGTACAAATAAGTTTATACAATGCAGCGAGAAACACGGGGGAAGAGCACTGTTTTGATACACACTGCTGTTGAAGCTATTCATGCATCTTTGGCCAAAGGGAACACTTAGCATGTTGCAGTTTCTGACAAATTAACGCAAATCTCAGTAGTACCAAACAAACAAAATGGTCTCAGGGTCCTGGATTGCTATCGCTATTATTTAAACCCTAAAATTAACACTTACAGTTTAAATAGTTAAAGACTCACTCCCACGCCTGACAGCAACAAAAGGCATTTATCACCCGCATCTGATAAAGCGCAATAAACTAATCTTGAATAAACGTCAACGACAAACACTTATCTCTTCTTTGTTTGACGTTAAGTACCATGAGAGAAGCGATAAGAGAGAGTGTGAAAATTGTTGATACATTTCAAGGGGGTGTTTACATTTTTTTATTTTACTGTTCTTAGTACCAAATAAAAAAATCTACATGGAAACATCCCCATATTAATAAAAACCCTACAATGTTCAAATGTAAACAACTTCAAGCGTGGAAGTCAGACTTTTTTAGGAAACCCAAACAACCTGTGAACACGTGTAACACGTAAACAGATAGACGCACAGTCTTTGCGTCTATCTCAGAATAACGAAATATTTCGATCTGCTTATTCGGAAGCAGATCTCGGCAGGTTTTACTAAAATGGGGAAATGCAGAGCCGAGAATGAGCCCTGGCGGCGCTTGGCTCCCCTCCCCCAATCCCGAAGAGGGGCTCCGGAGGAATGCTCCGGCACCACTGCGCCAAAGCCATTGTGGAAAAGTTTCTCCAACAGCCAGCTACCTACACAGCAAAAACGTGCCGACTGCTTATAAAATGTTCAGATTAGCACAAAATTGCACATTTTTCAATTGAATAAAACACAATTTCTTATGTCTTCCCACCAATACGCAATATATCTTGCGTGTTTATTTTTTTGCCAAAAACTTACTTGACATGATGTATTGCACACAACTTCGCAGGATATTTCCTGCAACTCAAACATTTTCCCCATATGGGAAAAAAAATCTGTCAGGATTTAGTTGCCTGGTAAAACTAATTTCGAAGAAATCCTTTGTTACTTTGATTTTGCAGTTTCGCACCTACATAGGCTATAGCCCACAGCAGTATGTAAACGCATGGTGAAGTGAAATGCGCATGCAGAGTATAACTTTAAGGATACATATCTACCTAAAAACAAATACAGTACGCCAGAAATTTTAAAAATGTAATACTCTAAGGTATATAAAGGTGGATAGTGAGCATTTTCTTAGTTTAAGCGTAAGGTATGCGATGTTATTAAGACGATTTTAAGATCAAAAGCTATATAACCAGTAACTGGTCACGTTTTTGTAGCTTTGACCCAACATACCAAACCAAACGTGGCCGAATGTGAAGGATTTTTTTCGTCTTACCTGTAGGGAACATGTAAAGAAACAAGGCGAAGATCTTGCAGACGTCTAGCGCCGAAGTTGCTGCTCCTTTCCCCATAACCATCCATCCAGCACAGGATCGCACCTCTCTCCTCTCCCTGATACAGCCAACAGAAGTGGTGACGGGAAAAAGTGAATTAGCAGATGAATTGTATCATTGTTTGGGGCAGTAAATCCACGCAAAAGGGCGCAGGGGGGTAAAAGCGCGCTGTGTCGCGGCTGAAAACATCCCTTCGTACGGGCAAACGCATAAAGTTTATCACCGCAAGGACCGACTCACAGCATATGGCGCGTGCTTTAGGGGCTAGCTGGACGCTATATACGCCTAAGGTTGCCTCGCATGTTCGGCACCGAGTTGAAATCCTCAAACAAAAAAGGAGAAAAGATTGGCAATCGATCTCCTGTTTCGGGGTGGGGGGAGTGCGGAAAGGTGCAGCCTACATCTGGGCTAAGCCAATACGGAGCCTTTCCGCCCTCACCCCCTTTCAGTTTCGGATTACAGGCTGACCTTGCAGGGATGCTGAGGATCACCGTACTGCAAGTCACGCTGAATCCACTGTGTCACACTGTAACCCGCCTAGGGAGCCGCTCTCCGGACTCAACAGGTGGAACGTGTGTTTGCTTTTGCAAGACTAAAGCATTTTAAGCACTTAAAGAAGTCGTGTAAGTTATTAAAATAAATCAAATAAACAGATCGTCGCCATCCACTAATGAACTATTTATAACACGAAACGATACTTAATGGATTTCAAACAATCAGCGGCATATCCTAACGTAATGCCAGTTAATTCTGACAAAATATGTAGGCCTATAGGTACAAATCTAATCTATACTTTCAGCAAGTATGCCTGGATATACAAAACGTAACTTTGTATTAGTTGCTTGACTGGGAATATAAATTGATTTAAAATTGTTCAGTATTTTATAAGGCTTAAAGCGCTGTTACTTGCGGAATTTGTAATCATTTGTGCCAAAAGGTATCATATGTACTGTATATTATTGTCCTCACAGGATAGTCACAGCAATGATACCGCGCCCGTTAAAGTCTACAAAGAACATCATTTATTGTTTGAATTTTGTGCTGTTAGCTAGGGAACATATTGTTTACCTCTAGTAGTATCGAATCTAAAAAGTTTATTATTAAACTTTGTTACAGTTTATTACTCTTTAATTCTATGACAGCAATAGAAAATTAAAAAAAGAACAGCTTTCATTGATGATTTTCATAGAGTATATTTCCCCGTTCATTAATCCAATCCTTATTATTGATTGATTATAAAAACAGATATGGCAGTACATCGTGAATCTATCAAATATCACAAAAGCTCAGTAACGGCGTTTAAAATAAAAGTTCTGTCATGTTCATAGGTACCGTCAGTACCTACAGGCAGGCCTATGACAGGTTCCCCAGTCTATTAGAACCACTCCAGTAGAACGGCATCATGGGACATGTAGCGTGTAAAGGTAAGACTGCCCGGTAGGGAGATCGTATCACATCCCCTTACCTTTGAGCCATCAGTCTGGCACAGTTATTTGTAATATCCACATGTAACACAGAAAGAACTGCTGACAGGTGTCAAGTAAAAAGGTTGCTAACAACGAAAAAAAGTGAACGATGATTCACATAGGAAGCGTATGTGGAGGGTCTCGGTGAGAGTGTTGACTTTTAATCTGGTATAATACTTGCCCAAGACCAGCATCCTACACTCTTGAGTAGGGCACTGGCCCTGAATTGGTGCTCTGCTGGAGCAACTGGTAAAAATGGTTTGCTTAGAGTAAAAGTATTGCCTAAGCCTCATAATAAAAGCCGGGAGTAAAACCACAATTATTCAGATTTCCTCAAACTGCCAGTGCATGGGTATTTTTATGCACACAGTTACATTTTAACCAATTAGAATAATGCTTTGGTTTGATGTTTTATTACAGTAGAAATGGTTTCAACCAGTTTTAAACTAGGTGTTTAAATGTTATTTTATTTTAGGTGTAGGCATAAGAATATTCATTCATCTACTCTATATAACCACTTATTCAATTAAGTTTGAGGTTAACTGGATACTGTCCCAGGAAGCATGAGGCAATAACGTGCTGCATTCAGTCTTACCAAAGAGCACCATTTCTCCGGCGTGTGCCTGAGCAGAGCGTCTATGCATCGCTGGAGGAACCCGGAGTACATAAAACGAGCCCGACATTTCGGTAGTGGGTGTGAAGGCTTGATGAGAGGACACTCACCACCAAACCACTGTGCCTTCTCGCTACGACAGCGATCGCCGTGCAATTGATTTTTACCCATTCCCTCCGCAAAGTGTGATGCGAAGATTGATTCTTTAATGTTTGCGTGAACGAAAATTACACCAAAACAAACATACGTGTCTGCTCTGTGATCCATAAGTAATGCCAAATTAGTCATTACGATACAGATCTTTTACCGATTGCAGTGCACTCAATCATTCATTTTAAGCCAAACAGCTGATATATACTTTCAGGTTTTACTATTTTATAGATGTTTCAAGGCATTTTAAACGACTTAGAACACAGTAAGGTCACTAACACAAATACAGATCACTACAACTTCTCTTGTATATTTTAAACATCGGTCCCTGTAGGTCTTTGGTAAGCTGAATGTATATTTAAAAAGTTCAGACATTGTTCTCGATACGCAATACATCTGTTTCAAGACGATAAAAAATTCTGTTTAACTTGACTATTACGGAAATAGTAGTTCAAGCCTATAATACAGATAATGTGTTGGATATAATTGCATGACTGTGCAATGGAATTTTAATAATTCCCCAATAGATGGCGCTTGCTCTATCTGCTACGTAAGGGAAGAGGTGTAGAGGTTCCCTCAGTTTCTAAGGTTGCTGCCTGCAGGGCTGAGGGTTTGAATCCCATCTCTGCCGTGTTTGTGACGTTTCAATGTTCTCTCCGTGCCGCGCAGATGTGTGTAGGTTTGTACATCCCATAATGTGGTTCAACCTGTTACTTTTTTAGCTTGTGGAGACATTTTTCAGGTTCCCACAATTAAAAACTCAATTTTGTAAAAATCCGTGATTACAATAAAAAAAATAAAAATACAAATAGTCTTGTATTTTGTTTGGTTACTTATGGTTAACGTGAGGGCTGGGTCGGGGTTGAAGTTGTCATATTTTGGTTTATGGTTATGCCCATATAAATTAATAGGGAGTCCCTATAATGTTATAGATACCTAGAAACTCTCTCTCTCTCTCTCTCTCTCTCTCTCTCTCTCTCTCTCTCAGCCCCTTGATGACTGCTGTCCCATCCAGGGTGTACCCCGGCACTGTGTTCTGTTCTCCACAGGATGGGCTCCAGCCCCCACATCTGTGTCCAGAGCATGAGCGGCTGACGGGTGGATGTTTAGGTGCCGCGGTATCACGCCCGATCCACATGGGTTAAGTCAGAACAAGAAGGCAGACCATTAAAATCTCAATTTTGTCATATTGATCCCCCCTCTGAGCACTTTGAGCCAATTACACCAACGCGCAGAAATCACTGCCGCTTTCTAACACCTTGTAACTTTCATATATCACTCTTAAAGAGCAAGCGACATTTCGTGTTTTCCCTTAGTACCATTTAATTGCACAGAATTTTAATGAAATAAATTATTTTATTTTTACTTTTTGCCCAATATCTAACAGAATGACATATATGTATAAATCATCACTAACATTTCGTGCAACATAGTTAATTTTAACATATCTTAGAACCACATAGGCTACATTTAGCAATCTCCAACAATCTCAGAAGTAAAGGGTACTGCAACATATATTCATAAAACAAGCAATTATGTTTCTGTTTTTTCAGTTAAACGCTTAATGTAAAACCTAACACGTCGTGTTTGTTCTCTAGGTAAATGAATTCCTTTCATTTAGGAAAAGCCGAGGTGATAGAACTAGTTTAACGTCTGATTCTTTCACACAATCCTGCTCTACAGTCCTGCAAACGGCACAATGCGTGTAAATATGTAGCCGGTAGGGTTTTTCGTACTGGTTTCCAAAACAAATGCAAAAGCCGACAGGGAAAAAAATACATTCTGAACAGACAGTAACCAAATTGCGACTAAATAGAACTTAAAACTTAAAATGGAAGACGAATAGAGCTAGATGTGTAAGCGGAGCCATATCGACATCATTTTTACTATATATTTATGTATCTATAATTATTTGAGTGAAATAATGCAAGAAACCGAGGTGTATGACACTTTCTGTGCAGCTTACCTTGGCGGCTGCATGAGGTTTTCCTGCACGGTTTGGGACGGAGCTCAGCCAAAGCGGGGCGGACGATCACGAAGAGAGAGGAAGGAGTCCAAATCAGGCGCAAAGCGAAAACGATGCAGGGTTTTGTTGTAATCCACAATAATAATAATAATAATAATAATAATAATAATAATAATAATAAACGTTTTCTGTTGTTCAACTAGGTGGAAAGTAGTGCCGTATATCTTGCATTGTGACCGCCGCCAGGCACCAAGGATCCTAGATAAAATAGGTGTGAAATGAGAGTGATTTTTTCACACGACCTGACGTCGATAGTCGCAATGAAGAGGAATTGTAGACGGTAATTTCATAAATCGATTCTGTTTCCTCTTGTGGCGTTTCGTTCGCGTCGCTGACTTGTATGTCAATTAACTGAGGTCATTTAAATGAAGACGCGCGATTCGGAGAACAGAAAGTTTTAGGTCACGTCGGCGTTGATTTTCCAGTCGCAGTTTGTGTATCCCGTTAATGTGCACTGCTTCTAGGGGGGGACCCTCGGGGAATGGCGACGGGCTCCTGCTGGGCTGCTTGTCCGATTGCTCGCATCTGGGCTGTCAACTGGTTAGTTAGGAAATGTGAGACACGGCGTGTTGTCACCGGGAGTCTATCGCGGATCAGGAGCTGGTCCTGCGACAGCAGAAGACACTGAGAGTTTATAAATCTGACTGAAAACAACAGAACAAAAGACAAAATTGCCACCGTTCTTATTTTACTACCAATATGTACAATAACAGTAATAATAGGGCCATAATATTAAGCCAAAATAATATTATATACATAACTTTATTCCAGTTTTGCACCGGGGTAAAGTTAGTTTAATATTCAACATTCATTATCATTCAAAATACAAACCTATTACGCACTTCAACCAGTTTAGTGGATGATGTCAGACCAACTGTGCAGCATACAAGTCCTTCATTTACCACAATGCTTCCTTTTGAAATATTCCTCTTATACATATTTTTAGAATTAAAAATGACATGTACTGTACCTATATATAAAGCTATTATGTTCCCTCACCAGGTGACCTCATGATGTCAAACCAGCTTTGCAACACAGAGACTACTCTGCTTCATGAAACATTTCCTAATGGTCATTTTTTTAGGATTAAAAATGATCGGCTATATAGATGTATATAAATCTGAAGCGCGTAATAGGTTCGTATTATAAATGTCAAACTAACTTTACCCTGGTCAGTTACGCACGCATATTATGCATTATGATAATGTCAAACAAAATGACCGACTAATGATTGACGCTCATAAACTACTGCAGTTCATTTCAAACAATATCCCGTAGCCTAATCATAGAGTATTCCTCACTAGAAATAAATGGTTATGCCTTTAAGCAAAGGGCAAAAAAAGCTTATTTCTGATGACAGAACGCGTCACATGACCCGAAGCTGAACACTGAGGAAGCTGTCAGACTGAAAGAAACTTATTTACCCTGCATTTTGTGGGTCAGTGTGGCAGGTGGAATAAATTGAAAGACAACTCGGATTATAAGGACTAAAAAGAAGGCCACAGTCAAAGGCGGTGATCTCCAAAAATGACAAAAGCCTGCCCGTGAAAACAACGGCTTTCCTGTCATTCCCAGGGACAAAAAGTCACACGCAGATGGTGGTCTAACGGCAAATAGTCCTGGATATACAGAATCGCCATGCTAAAATAAACATCGGGGGAATAATGCTCAGTAACTTCCCTGTTTTCATGTGGTGGAATGGACAACGGACAAATTTTCACTTGTATCTTAATACAAGGCTTAATACGTTTATATGTCACGCGAAGTAACGTAATTATCAACTTGATAAATACGGTCTATCGCAATAGCGGTACACTATTATTGCACATCGATTGTATTTGTACCAATTAATATTTCTACATTACATAAATGCAGACAAGTAAGCAATAAAATATGGTAAGAAAATATTTAAGTAACAAAAGTTATATAAAAGCAACTTTATTAATAATTTCCTTCAGTATGTCTGGTGTTTTATTTACTTGAAAATAAAACCTGCATAGCGCTCTTAATAAAGGATCCTATGCTAATGTTATGTTTGATCTGTATGTCTTTGCATTAAATCAGCCTAATGAACACAATTTAATCGCTGAAAGGTTGGAAGAGACGAGCTTTTTTGTCACAATTATCATACATACAGAAACACTCATTTACGCTCTGGAAAAAAAGACAGTAAATATTTTAATTTCTATGGGAATGGATCTGCCTCAGCTGGAATCACGCCCGATCCACATGGGCGTGTACGGAGTTTTTATAGGTCCCAGACGTAAAACAGTAATGAGGACAGATGACTCTATGCTATGCTAATGCCCTCATACTCACAGCAGTCCGTGAGGGGCTCTAAGCAATGACAGCGGCAATGAAGACAGCGGATAAAAACCAGGGGAGTTGTTTCCACACCTGTGGTTCGGTGTCAGACTCCCTTTCAGACCAATCCGTCCCGTGCTCAGACCCTGTTGGGGGTGGGCGGGGAGGCAGTGATCATGTTCTGGAGCCCCAGGACTCCATGTTTACTCGGACCCATCCCAATGTGCCCGGTGTCACCTGAACAGGGCTTTTTCACTGGGAATGGTGGTGCTGAAAACCTCAGAAGCAGAAGGCGCTGTGAGGAGAAGCGTGTCCAGTGTCCCGCCGAGGTGCAAGAAACGGAAACAAACACAGCTGGATGAGGGAGCTCTGGGGGAGTGGGGGGCGGGAGTTGGAGTTCAGAGGTCAGGGAACAGAGGGGGGAGGGGGTCACTGGCAGGTCCTCCAGCAGGGTCAGTTGACATAGCAGGTGCAGAAGGTAAGACTGTGTTGTGCTGGGCCTGCAGCATATAGACCAGAGGTGGAGAGTTCAGGTCCAGAACGAAATCCAGACCAAGATTTTGTTTCAACCAACCAGTTGAGTACTATGTGATTGAACTACCCACCTCTGATATAGATACATGAGAGGACAAAGGGTTTTGGAGCAGAAAGGTCGTTAAAGAGTCACATAATGGCTGGCTAATGAGCTGATCCGCATTGTAGATTGTATACAGAGGTCTCTGCTTGGGAAACAATGTGCTCAGCTAAACAATGGTCATTACTCTGGGTCTGAGCGCTAAGCACACGTTTAGCATGCATGATAAGAAAAGTCTCATTGATTACCTGTTATTTCAGAAGAGATAACGTGCAGGCCTTCATCATTCTCTTGTGGATCTTCAGATATTACCTTAACCCTGAACTGTGATTGGGACTGGCAGATAAGCCTCGTGGATCAGCTAAGTGGAGAGATGATTGTTCTGAGTTGGTACAGCTCTCCTTCCCGCAGGTAGAACAATGGCAATCAATATCACGTGGTCACTTTCTGGCAACATTTCACGATTAAATCATTTATATTTGTAAGTGAGAGGAACCTGTGATAATGTCTGAAGCAAACAGTGAGAGATGTGTGGCCTTGTGACAGAAATTAGCACGATTTGTCACACTCGACACGAGGGCAGCATCCGTGAGCGCTCATCAACATGGAAGCCTTGAATCACTCTGTGTCTAAACAGTTGAAAATGACCACACACTAGGTGTTCTGAGAGGGAACCGTGTGTTTACAAGCCGTAACCAGCTCCCCATATACGAAGTCAGTCAGAGTAATAGCTAAGACTATGCTGTAAATACAAATCTCTAAACATGTTAAATAAATGGTCTTATTTACATTGACTGCTCCAGCTTGAATGCTAAAAAGGCACAATGCTCTGTATACTCAGTGGCAGAAGATAAAGGCTTCACGGAGGTGGAATTCTTGCGATTATTGTTTTGGAAATCTACTAATCTGCTATGTAACAATCATTACCACCACCAGAGGAAATGAAATCAATGATGGCTTTTGCATGCTTTGTCATTTCCTCCATATCCCCTTTAATTTGCCTTTACTCATGAATACTGAGGAGAAGAATCTCATTACGCTCCACTGAATCCATCTTTTCCTCAGGGTCCTGGGGCATTTTCAGCCCCAGCTGGTGCTGTGGACACAGGTGACTACCGACTCATTCCAGGACACCGTTAACAGTGATGAGGACAGACCGTTTGTCCCTAGTTTGACAGACTGTGAGTCCCTAGTCTTCATAAACAATTAGGGGGACATCACAAGTTCCTCATCTCCGCGGGTTGTTTATTTTATGAACGCGTTCTGTAGAAGCTGTGGTTTGAGATACTCAGTTATGTCTGACTTCAGCTTCAGCCAATGTTTATTCCTTGAGTCCAAGACAGCAGGAAACCTTGCTAGCTGAAATATTGACCATACAGCACGACTGTTTTTTCTCAGGCCAACACCGGAAACTTACTGACGGCAACACACCTCCGAGCTGCTGATGTTCAAAGACACCTTTATCTAATTGTCCCTCCGTTAAATGTAATTAGGCTGATAAGCCCTAACAATGGTCAATTCAGACTTTACTGTTCCAGGATTCTTGGGTATTATCAACACCTTAATCCAAACGTGAATTAATATTCAATAGGTCTTTTAAAAAGCTTGTCTCCAGGTTATCTTTGCTGTATTATGCAAGTTCATTACAGCTACATCAAACAGTATTCGGGGATAAAGGAACCCTATATTTACTCTTTGGTATCACCCTGGTTACGGCTAAAAAAAAAAACAGCGAATCTGACAAGCTTAATGGATTGGCAGCTGTTGGTGGACTGCGCAAAGTACACAGTGGGCAAATCAGCAGAGAAAGGACAATTAATTCAATGTTTCCGAACCTGGTCCTCGGGGACAGCAAGACAGTCCATGATTAAACTCCCTCACAGCAAAAACATAGACTGTCTGGCAGGGAGCTGGGAGGGAGCAAAAATGTGGATTGTCTGGGGGGTCCTCGGGGACTGAGTAGGCAAAAAATAAAATAAGATATATAATCCAAGGCCATTACCTGCCAAAAAGCTGCCCCTGCCCCCAGAATGTTAAGTGTCTTTAACACCTTTTTAAAAGGTCAATAGAAACAGAATATTACTGCTGGCTACAGTGAAAAAGGTCTGTCTATCAGAGAGAGTGATAGTGATCAGAAGAATGTGTTTGTTTACTGACAGAAATTCTCCTCGGCGACATGTGATTTCCATTCCTCATTCTCAATAATGACTGTCTCCATCAACCTTAATTGGCCATGAATAACTGCTTTTGTGTAAAAATAAATTCTGTAAAAACAAATAAGCTCTTATATATGCGCAGTACTGCTTTCATGTGGGGATCATTATTCCAAGATTAAGCCCAAATTCCCATAAACCCAGTCTTATGTTTACATTCATTGTCATATTAGTTGCAGTCATACAAACTCCATTAGCCACAGTGTATGAATGCATATAATTTTAGAGGATTGCTTTTAAGGTATTACCATGGAGCACTGCTGCGGTGATTTCAGGGAATTACTCCTGTTCTTGTTAGGCAGTCATGTACCATCAAGCCTAAAAACTTTGCACCTAAGAGTTGACAAGGTGCCCCTGATCAGTGTGCTAGTCAAAGGTGCATGTGGAGTGATGTTTCCTACCTTACAGCAAGAAGGTACCATGGCAGCCGTACAGCAAAATACAGCCCCCCCCCCCCCCCCCTCCCACTTTAAGAGTCACCTTTTAGCTTATCACCCGGAAAAGCTGTAGAGGTAACCTTCTTATCCAAATAATGACTTTAAACACACCGCTGACTGCAGAGATTAAATGTGAACTGGTGTACCATGTGATTCTCACCAGCCAATAGCGTGGGGGCAAACGAGTCTGTGTCATAGATGGGAAAATATGTTGGGAGGCGTGTAGGGCGTGTACGCTACAAGGACCTGAGTGGTAATACCTGACATCTCATACTGAGCACTGAGGCAAGGAGGTTCAAAGGAAACTCAGGACTGTGATGTAATCCTTAGCCATGCATAGGTCCAGTTGAAGCCAATGCGTGAATGACAGCAGGTCGATGGCCAGAAAGGTCTCCTGTATGCTTCTCCACTATTTCACCCACTAAGAACATACAAAACAAGAAATAAATGGAAAGCAGAACACAAATAATAACTAAACATATAAATATAAATACATTTCACAAATTAATATAGATGGTCATTTTAACTGATGCAATATAGGTTCTTTTCTTCGGTCTCCTCTGGTAGTTTTGACAACATTCCTGATCTCTATAGTACTGCCATCCAAAGGAAATAAGAGTTCAATCTAAGCAGTGTTGCCACCATAACTGACCTTGTCCTGAAAGCAGCAGAGGACACCTGGTGAAGAGAACAAGCTCTTTCCGGAGGTGCACGTTGCCTTGGATGCTCATCCATCTCGCTTACCCCCC
>JAODUD010000019.1:9031852-9054403 GCA_026784285.1 Stomatorhinus walkeri | reverse complement strand
GCTTTCCCCCCCCCCCCCCCCCAGCCTGAGATGGGATCATCCCCTCCTGCAAATCCTATAAATAATACATAAGTCACTCTGGCTCAACAGTTGGTGATGATTAAAATTACATGGATACATTTTGGGCCGTATTATTTGGGAAGTCTGGGTGTTATGATTGTATCAGAGCTGACCATGGAATCCAACCCAGAATGACACTTCATTCACCTCCTTTGGAATCTTTCATGTGACCATGGGGCTGTGCCATAAGGTGGGGTTATAGTTCAGGCAGAACAGCCCAGGCTCTGGGATAGGACTAACCTAACCTGACCTGGCTATGAGTTAGTGATTTGCCAGTAAAAAGTACATACACAGTGATCATAGGTTGACGCTTAATGGTGCATTTACACTACAATTTAATATTGATGTATTCATGTATGCCAGTTATCATTTTTAAGGTTTTTAAGCAAAGGAAATATCAAATGTTTGCTTCAAATAAAAAGCATGTTCAGGTCTTTTAATCTTTTTAAAAACATTGTGAATGCACGAGGATGTTGTGTGAATGCACGAGGCTCACTTTAACAGAACAGTCTTGCAACCGGTAAGCACTGCAAAAATGGACGCTTCATTAAAATGGCATCCTTAATGGATGACTGACATGAAAAAGAAACGTCCCCAGGGAGTCATTTCACGGTGCGTTTGTTACCCGTTAGTCAGCGTGAAGAGCAGAAATCCCCTACCCAATTAAAACCCACATCACAAATCGAATTCAAATAGCTAATGCAAATTGAATGAAGGAGATATGGGCAGGACCTCCTCATTACCACTAGATAACCTGTAAAAAGACAACATGAAAACAATCCTGATGTGAATGCTGGAACATTAACAGTCAGGAGTCATTGGGAAACATCAGACCTGGCACTTTGAACAAGCCTTCAACATACAGTGGTACCTCAGTTCTCAAACTCATTTGTACACGAATTTCTTAAAAGTCGAACCACCTAGTTCGAAAAAAAAAATACCTAGAGCTCGATCTGAATCTCAGAAGTAAAACTGTGAACGCCGACCTAAGATGACTGCGTGGGGAAATGAGTCACGCGGCACGTTTGTCAGCGGAAACTTCAGTCTCAGCCTCGCATTCACTGTGATATCATCGTGCATGTTTACTAACTGAATACATATATTAAGACAGTAAAAATACATTTAGACAATGATATACAGTAACAGTAAATATTATTATATGATAAAATACATTTAGTTCTTATTCATTATTTTAATATTAATAATAAACCATTAATACATTTAATTGTAATAATACTGTAGTGCCGACCGGGGATGGAATGGAGACAAAGGGCAGACATCAGGGTATCGGGGAATACAGGGATTAATCACAGGTAAGGCAGGCAAAACGCAGAAGGACAATACAATGACCGGACTGGGGAAACAAACTGAAATACGAATGAAATACAGAGGGCTAATGAAAACAACCAGAAACAGCTGATCACATGGGGATTCCACATGGAGTTAACGAGGGGGCGTGGCACACGGAAGATGCGGACAATCAGGGCAGGACACATGGTTTTTTAAACTTTACACATTGTTTGGATACATTTATTTTCTTACTTTACAAATAACTGTTTTGATAGTAGAGTAGTTGTTTTATCCGGTTCATTTTGTGTTTAAATGCTAAAAAATATATTTAGGTGTATTTTTTGGGGGCTGGGAACCAATTAATTGGTTTTGCCATTATTTCTTATGGGGAAAATTCAATCAGAACTCGAATTTTTAGGATTCGATCCGGAGTTCTGAGGTTCAAGTTCTGAGGTACCACTGTATCTTGAAACTAACAAATTAGACTTTCAAGGTAATAGATAAGAACTTCAACCAATCCAACTGGTTAATTCAGATTTCAAGTAGGTGTGAAACTGCTCAAACCTTAAAGACAAAAATCCTTATAGCACACATTCAAGCTTTTTTGATCATTCCTGATAAAATTCTGCAAATTAGTACCATCATGGATATATAATGGCATTTCAAGTGAGGGCAGGGCTAGATGTCTCACAGAAGGGTTATACAGTGATCAAATTGGATAGGGTTGGGCTGGAATTATGGTTTATCCTTGATTTAGGATTGGACTGGCATTAGGGTTAGGCCTAGGGTTATGGTTGCCATTAGGATTTGGCCTCTGGTTAGTGTTGGCCTCAGGGTTAGTCCTAGGATTAATGGTTGGCATTAGCGTTAGGCTTAGGTTGAGGATTAGGTTTAGGGATAGGGTTGATATTAAGGTCAGTCCTGGGATTAATATTAGGTTTAACATTTAGGCTTAGGCCTAGGCTGAGAGTCAGCATTAGGTTTACTCCTAAAATTAGTGTTAGGTGTACAGTTGGGATTTGGATTAGGCTTAGGTTGAGGATTAGGGTTAAGGATAGGGTTGATATTAAGGTTTCACATTAGGTTTAGCATTAAGGTTAGGCCTAGGGTAAGGGTCAACATTCAGGCTATGCCTAGGATTAGGGTTCGAGTCTTAACTAGGATTTGGGTTAGATTTGCCATTATGGTGTACAAGGGGTGCTGTGTGTCACCAAGATACAAAAGGCTCATAGCCTAAATTGGAGCAGTAATATCACACGTGTGATAAAGTTTGATACTAGTATTTACTTAAAAACCAAGATCATGGCTACAGCATAACTTGTCAAACCCTCTGCCCAACAGCACTATAAAAAATAAAAAAGGCAAGTTAAATGGAAAATATAAAATGAAATCATACAAATTTCATAAAGATTAACTTGCTAGAGCTTATTAACTGTCTGCGGTAAAAGGACAATCTAATTTGAGGGGGGCAATTTAACTCCAAGGAATGGTATATTTATTGTCTAACTAAGAGTGGGTGACAGTCCGGCAAAGTGGGTTAATCTCCTGCACATCTCCAGACTGATGAAATCGGGAAATAGAGCTAAAACTAATGACCTGCCAAACTATCCCATTTCTGCTTATCTTGGTGCCATGTACTGAGGGTAAGGAGTGATACCAAGGCATTAATAAACCTGAGACAGAGAGACACAGCATTTTAATTATTCTAGCAGCTGAGGAACGTCTGCCCGCTTCATAAGATGTTTGCATCAAAATAGGATATGCAAGGTCTCCAATACTTCACGTGTTGGACCAACAGGCAGCTGTCATGACATCACACACGTTGCCCTAAAGCTCAGGATGGGTTATTTATTCAGGAATGGGTTCTTCTCAGGCTGAGCACTCACAATATTATTAATATAATTAAAATATAATAGCTGAACTTGCTGCCATGATACTCTGAATGAGAAAAATAGCAGAAATGTCTGTTGTTACCCTCTGCCCACAAAATGTGCTTCTACACCGAACAATCACCATTTACATACTCCAAGAGCAATGTTCAGGTTACTCGTTATTAGCTAGATATTACGGCGGGTCATTCAGCTTGAAGGGTGAATTAACACTACTAAGTAAATAGCGCTCCTTTCCATCTTTAGTTAAATATTCAGCTGGACAAACGTAAATATGTTCACTCGCAAACTGAACGTACCTGCCATTGCGTTAAGGTCAGATAAGTGCGATACTCAGATACTCAGCACGGTGTTGATCTCTGGGACTGCACACTTGAGCCAACACTCAAGCAAGATGCCTGTCACAGTTTGAACTTAAGAAGGCTAAGAATGCCATACGGTCAATGCAGTTCACAGTAGTGCATTGTCACTAATAACAATGTATATGCTCAAGAAGGACACGAGAGATGATGCCAAAGGCTGTACTTGTTTGATATGTTTATAACCTTCCCTCTAGCAGACATACGTCACAGGCTGACAGATCTTCGCATGCACAGCTCTACAAAGATTAGCAGCCCTCTCCAAATGCGAGTGTCGTTCCGTGCCAGAAGTGCTTTCGCACAAGCCGAATGTCAAGCCCTGATGTTTCTGGGTAATTTTAAAAGTCAGTTAGGATCTTAATAACAAGAGTGTGACCCTGCTAGGTGGGGAAAGAAGAGCCCGTCGAGATCTTTAAAAACGTGCCAATAAGTAATTGAACAATGATCTCTGTGAGAGAATTACATATCAATGAGGCAACTTGGCCTAGATAAACAAATAAAGAGGGTATGATAGACAGGAAGCCTGTTGCCATAGTAACCGCCTGCCTCGCAAACAGCTGATTTTACATTAGGGTTTTCATTTCAGATCTTCATATTGAAAACTATTGAGTTATAAAGAGTTAAAATGTGTAGCGACTCAAAATAACTGTAAAATTTCCTACTTAGTAGTACATGCGGGGAATTAAGTGCTTATGCTTTAAGGATGTTTATTTTAACTTACGACAGCCCAGTCACATGTGCCATGTTTGCCTCGGTCTGGATTTACCACAGGATAGAGCCGTTTCCAGTTCTCTCATTGCACTCACTGCACTATGCGCTCCTCACAATCACAGACAGTAAAAGCCGGACAGGATGCATCACGGAACATAACATATCTGGATTTATGCACCGGGCATCATGTTAATCTCTTGGAAAGACAACTGGGAGGAAAGTGAAGAAAATATGACATAATGTGAGGTGGAATTTCAGTGGGAATAGCAAAAAGAGCAGGCCATGAAATACAAATATTTACAGCAGCAATTTTTAATGATAAAATATCATCTCAGAATATTTACAGCACCATTTTAAAAATAATAATATTTAATCTCAGAATGATATTTAAAAAGGTAATATCAATTAAATAAGCAACATGCAGCCCCTAAAGGAACATAGGTGATTATTTTATTTTTTTTAGATACTAACTGGTGCGCACCAGATACAGTAAAAAATATATATAAATCACCTATGTCCCTTTCACGGTACAATACCAATGAAATAAGTAAATTTAAAACAACTATACAAATAACTAGTGACTACATTGTGTTCAAACAGGCTATATTTATAACCTCAACAATAAAGAATGGCACCTCAAGAGCATGCTATTAATAATCATGCTCCAGATGAAGCAGGGCTTGACACCTGACTGATGTGCCAGTTAGTTTAACCCAGATGACATCATGTCTCTGTCATGTGTTGTGGCTTAAAGCTCCACCTGTAAGGGGCTCAGAACTCCATTAGTCAAATTGCAGCGTTAGCAATGCCACTGATCTCCAATGAATTACACTCTTTCCTGTATAACTGCTTAAAATTTTAATGTGTGGGAGGCAAAATTATCTGTAACAAATGAAACTCTTTATATGGAGAGATGTTTGGGTAAATGCAGGTGGGTAGGAGCTCAGTGAGCAGTTTTTAATGAATTCCCTAAAGGATGAGCATTTCATTTTGGACTGAGGACATGTTTTCTCACACATGTAACTGTGTGTTTTTCCACATAAAGAGGAGCAGGCCACAAAACCTGCTTTACCCTCCACATGAAACGCTAACCATGCTGCTTTCAGGTGCATCATGGGAGCAGAGACAGACGGTAACCGTCACTTCAAAGCATCACAATAATCCATAACGCTGCTGTAATTAACATGACTCTATTCAGTAAAGAGAGAAAAATCTTTAAAGGATTATAAAAGCATTAAACTGCTTGGCAACAGTAGTTACTCTGCTGACAGAGTGCGTTTGCTTGACAAAATGTCCCACATTACATCAAGACAAAGGGTACAAAACTGCCTGGTGCTTTGTGGTTTCCTCTCCAGACATGTTTCCATGCACCTCCATTCATCCGCAGCCTCCCGACTAACAGAACTGAGGTAAAACATCAATTTGATCTGCGGAACGAATACGGAGCTGAATGGGATACACTGTCATTTTAACTCCAGCCTGTTTAAGTTTAATGTCACCAGAAGAGACAGATATCAAATATTATACCGATATGGAGAAGGCAGCTTTATCTAGAATTGCTCCTGCTTGCTCTCTAGGGCTACAATGATTCCTCATGTCTTGCAGAAGCTTCAGTAGTGAAACCTTCGCTTTGTCTTTCATGTTATCAAATGTTACATCAATCCATCCACAGAGGCTTATCCAGTGCAGGGTTGTGGTGAACTTGTGGGCTATCTCAGAAGGTCTTGAACACACACTCACATACGCAATCACAGTATGAATAGACATTATAAATGGTGCTTCAGACGACATTTCCCCGAAGTGGGTCAGGAACGAGAATTGAATGTAATACAGGCAGTTCCCAGGTTACGAACGAGATCCGTTCTCTAAGTGTGTCTTTCAGGTGAATTTGTAAGTCAGAATAATAATACAGTAAATAGTAATAATACTACTAATACTACTAATAATAAAACTACTTACGGTGCTGTACTGTACCACAAGCTGATAAATTGTTGAAGCTGTGCAATGTTTTTATCAACTTTTATCAAAGTAGTGTGTACATTCCTTATTATGAACTCTTGTATTTAGCTCTAATTTCTAATACATACAGTCTGTATGTAAGAACGGTTTGTCCGTAAGTCAAATCTTCTTAACCCTCGGACTGCTTATATTAAATACAGTGGTGATGCTTTTTTCATCCTTCGGGGGCATTTGGGCAGTTGTCACCTACCCCATCTCGCCCTCCATGAGACACACAGACAGAGCGAGCTTGGGCGGACCAGCTTGGGCTCAGCCAGCACACAGCACCACTGGAGCAAACCACAACTGCAAAGTCAATATGTTAAAATATTCACTGGTTTAATTAAACCTTTCGCGGTTGGATTTTAAGCCCCCCTGTTCCCAACAGCAGCACCCTATCAACCGGCATGCCACGGCTTAAGTGTGGGGGGGTGGGATCTGCCGAAAGCCGAGGGCCTCCTGGCGGCCCGCCCGGCAGCCTCTGGCCTCTGCGGATCACCCGCAAGCAGCTGCTCTGTAATCATGCAGGCTCCCCCAAATCCGCAGGGCCCAAAACGCAGCCAGCCTCCTAATGGGCCGTCAGTCGCACGCTGCCGCGCTCCCCTGCGCTTCCCCGCCGATCTCGCGTCCCACCATGAATTTTCCCACCCTCAGCCCATTAATAATGAAGGGTATAAGTACTGATTTGCTGATCGAGACGTGCCTGACCCCTACGAGTTCTCCAAAGCCCGAAGCGGCCCATGCGACCAGCCAGCACTCCGTCCGGGGGAGCTGCAGTCGCATTCCTGCGTCTTTGTCGAATAAGTACAAGTATCAGGGAAGGGGAGAGGCACTCAGCCCCCAAGCTGCTGGTGAGTCTGCCTGCCTCGCACATGCTCTGTTCACAGCTGACTCTGATTGGCTAAACTCAAAGCAGCTGAAAGATTGGTGTCTGGGTTTTCTGATTTTTTTTCTGAGATGTTTCGCCCATTGTGGTAGGCAGAGTGCCCAGCAACAACAGCAAATACCACGGGCATGAGCTCATAACGTCGGCAGGAATTCGCCCTCTGTGCTCCTGACACGCTGAAATTCACCATCTTGGTGGGTGACATTTTCAAACTGACAGGTTGTCTCCTCTCAGGTTTGGGAAGGCGACCACGGAAGGATCCGTCATAACTGTCGATGGCCACAACGCCTCCGGCACAGTTCAAAGCTGGCCAAAATCAGCACAATACCTGTGAAAAAAAGGAAATTCTAACCTGTAATTTCCACAAAAGTGGCCCTAAAATCTCCAACCAGTATGTAGAAAATCAAATTATCACAGATAACCCACTGTAAACTAACTAACTAATGATATAAAGTAGCATATAGATACTTGTTTGCAGGTGTGACAACTCATTTATATCTTAGTAGCTAGGCTTTTTTTTTGCTTGCAACGTAAACCAAGCATCTGTCTTAGGTGATTCCACTTGCCTGCTCAGTTATTATTAGACTCAGTAGGATGCCAGCATTGGAAGAGCTATCATGAGCTAACAGAGAAGGTGTCCTACCATTCGGATGTAACTTTCTGCAGCAGCTGGTTCATTTTGATCACACTGCATAAGTAGGATGGAGGGGGGGCTCTGTGCACTGGGGAGTGCCACATCGGTCTCATGCCTTCAAACTGGCTGGTTTGACTCCGGCTCTACGTCTGTGGAGTGCATATATTCACTCTGGTTTCCACCCAGTCCCACAGCACTGGCTTGAGGTGAATCGCTGTCACTGAACTGCTGCTAGCATTTGATTAGGGGTATAAGCGTGTGCCCTGTGATGGGCTGCGATCCCATTCGGCTAGTGGTGTGCTTCCAGTGAGAGGCTCCATGCTCTCTGCCTCACTGTACCAGAAAATGGATGGGTGGGAAAAATGCTTAACATACCAACCACAGCGGCCGACAGAAAATTCACATCTTTCATTCCAAAATGTTTGTTGTGCTGTTGGAAAGGAGGCAAAAAGTAGCCTAAGGTGATATGAGGTTTTTAAAAAATTTGAATTCCTTTTGGAATTGATTTTATAGCTCAGAGTTACGTGTAAATGCATATAACTGGAACCTAGAGTTTTATGCTAGTTGTAATTCAAGACACTTAAGTCGAGTGGATTTGTTTTTTAATTAGTCTCATATGTAACTTTTCATCAGAGGAATGACTCTATTTTAAGTACACGTCCAGTGCACTGTGTGCCGTTTACACCTGGGTTATTTTGCACATTGTGAAACCATTTCTAACAAGCGCTTTTAACAAATGAATTAATGTCCCATTTATGTGCTAATTGCATGCATGCTTAAGGTCGGATGAATTTAATTACGGCACTTTGCCACTATTTGTCTGACTGCAAACGGTGATGTCTAATCGTTTTAACACTAAATTTGTGAAAGTAAAAGTGTTGAGCACAGGTGCCGAATGCTTACCTTGGGTAAACCTTGGGTATTGGGAAATACTTTTTCATAAATGCGAGAATTCCTTGATGTAATATAAACCTGATCTCAAATACGGTAGAGCAAGGAAGACTGTATTTTTACCAGCGTGTATATTAACTTGAAACTGATGAAGGTTTTTGGTAAAACACTTTTGCAACTCTAAACGGATAAGGACATCGCTCGTAAATCGTTTCCAAACATTTAGAACATTTTTTTTGTTATTATAAAGGCAGGCTCATTAAAAAATCCAAAGTATAATGTGACCGTTTATAAGAAGAAGAGAAGCGTCGCCCTACCCGATTGCTATAAAGCGAGTTGGTGCTTGTTAATGAACCGTGAAAATGTCAAGCACGAGCCGGGATTAATTAACATGCCTCCAGACTGTTGATAACAAGAAAATAACTAACAGACCCGAGGATTAGGGGAGTCCTCGTATTGTCTCACCTCGATCTGGCTCGGGGTCCAAGCGGACAGGCAGACTGAGGGTTCAGGTGAAACAGCAGCACGCACCATTTCAGCTGTAAGCGCCTCAGGAATATTTTAGTGGTTAGTTTTTTTTCTTGCGAGCAACCTTGGCTTACCTTTGAAATTCAGTAAACTGTCTTTGTTTTTCGAATGATTCCTGCTAAAATCTACAGCTGGAGAAATACACAATGTTTGAAAAGAGGCCCAAACCCAACATATCGGTAACAGAAGAAATATCAATCACATGAGAAGAATTAATGTTTTGGAATGATGCATGCAGTGAGTTCAGGATAGGAAGTGATTGTTATATTGCATGACTGATTTCAAGATCTCCTGAAGTACCTGGAATAGAGAAGTCAGGCTTCCAGACCATGCAGCAATGAAGCATTTTTCCCCAGCTTCTGTACTGTGCTACACAAACATTTCCTGCAGAAATATAAGCCAAAGCAGTAAATTCCCTGCAAACCTTCAGCAGGTAATGTTTAATATATCTCACCATTACATAGAGGTTGCATGTTCATGTCCTTTATGAGCTCACAGTCACGCCACTTGTTATGACGCAGTAGGTCAGGAGATTACCCATTATTCCTGGTTCCATGTTTCTTCTGCAGGCTCACAGCATATTATGGAATACATCTCGGCTTAAGATTTAATAACGTAATTGAGCTAAATGGATAAATTACATTAAAATGGTCATTACATCCTACAGAGGTAGGCAGTGGTCTCACACCTTCAGGGTTTGATTCCTGCCCCCCCAGTTCTCTGTGAGTTTGCTTCCTGCCCCCCCCCCCCAGGTTTACTCCTGCTGTGATTTGACTGACCTAGGGTCTCTAAAATCCACATTCTGAGAGTGAATCTTATTCTTCCACCACAAAGCATATTCAACTCTGAATGTGACTGATGATTGATTTGTGTCACAGCCCCGTCTGCAGAGCCCCGTCTGCACAGCCCCGTCTGCAGAGCCCCGTCTGCATAGCCCTGTCTGCACAGCCCCATCTGCACAGCCCCGTCTGCAGAGTCCCGTCTGCACAGCCCCGTCTGCAGAGCCCCGTCTGCAGAGCCCTGTCTGCACAGCCCCGTCTTCACAGCCCCGTCTGCACAGCCCCGTCTGCTCCTCTCTATGTTTCGTGTTTCTCTTGCAGGTTGCAGATCTCCAGCAGGTGTTGATGGTTACGCTTTATTTCCCAGGTGCCCCCCCTAGGGGATATTAAGGGTCTCTGGCCTCACCTCACGGGGCTTCTCCCCTTCTGACCAGCATCTTTTGGATGGTTTACCACATACTGATTGTCCAACACTTTTCCTTTAACCTCCCGCTGGGTCTTATATAGAAATGTACTTCTTTTTCTTATAAATGTTATTAGTTGAGTCTAATCCATGTTTGTGCTGTCTTTCACATGCATCTGAGCCAGACCTATAACACTAACTATCGCCTTGTTGAGGTGACCTGTCTCTGGAGGTCATCTGGGTGACGCCGTGTACATGGGGGACACACACTCCTGGACGCCTACCTTCCTGGATTGGGATAAGCCTCCTGCTAATGAATGAAGCATCATGCATCTGGGCTAGCACATTTTACATGTCGCACAGCTGTAAACAAAGGCAGAGACCAGCATCAGATGGAAGCCCGTGCAATGCCCCCTTCCCGCTGTCCGATTTCTCGGTGGTTTACCAAGCCCCTTGAGAAGATGATGCCCTAGGCAGCCGCCTATGGCACCTACAGGATTGACTGACACTGGCTACATGCATTGTATTAGTCGGCGACACAGTACTAATAATATCAGTGATTAACAACACTCATTCAGACCTAATGCCATCCTGCTCCATGTCTCAACCTGCCTGCAGTTAGCATCACAAATTCCTAAACTCCTGTCTCTCTTCCCCCTCTGGGAGACAGCGAAGGATAGAGCTCCTGTTTTCTTTGCCGGCATCTCCTCCGTGCTTTATTTACAGCTGCGAAGGTATCATGTGGAAGTGATATCTGCACCCGCGTCCCATCCACTGCCCGACGCGAGCGGTGGAGAGACAGAGAGAGTGCGGTCCGTTTGCAAATTCAGGTTTTGCAAGGGAGAGACAAGCTGAAACAAAAAAGGTTCCATAAGAAGTTGGCGAGGCAGCGTTCCAACGCCTCTCTGCGATCTGAAACAGGATCCTTTGTATCGCTTTAAATATCACTTCATCACCGGATTAAAACAAAGGGGGTCAGAGACAGAAACGCAGCCAAGACTAATGGCATGCCGGGTGAAAGGCACCAAGCCGCTTCTACATAGCTCCACGCGGCCAAACGAAACACAGCCGGCCCAGTCAGCATTTCTCTTTGTAGCCGAGTTCCGTACTGTCTGGACGAGGGCTCTCTGGGGCCTTGACGCAACTTTGGGCGGAAATGTCTGGCGACAAGTGCAAGTGGGATGGGAGACGTGCAGCGGAGCGCCTCTTGGTGGTCAGTGAATATTGAGACGTTAAGGCTAGATGAGAGTTGCTTCGTTAGAAAGCTGGCCAGGCAGACTGGGCTTATCCCAGTTCCCCTTCATTAAAATCGAACGTTCAGGCTGAGTCGGTGCCTGAACGCCGCCGCATGTCCCGCATTCTGGCCCCGCCCTCGCCTTCACGCCGATGCCGCATCTCCCGCTGGGGTCCACCTTTAGCCCATTTGGCTAGCGCTACCGGGGCCTCCCACGCCAACCATGCATGAAGGAATTCTCTGAGTCACCACTGAATCTTCCGGGATGGCGGCCTTCTCTTCAGGAGATGGTAAGGGGGGGGGTGAGGCCGAAAGAGGAAGGGATGAATGGGGGAGAGAGAGAGATGCGGAGAGACTGCTGTACTGCCAACGTGTGCGTGTTCATGTACATATACATGTCTGCATGTTTGTGTTCATGTGAGCATGTTGGTGTCTACATGTTTAGGACTGTATGTTCATATCTGCATGTTCATGTTTGTGTTCATGTCTGCATGTTTGGGACTGTGTGTTCCTGTCTGCATGTCCACATGTGCATGTCAGCACAGCTGTGATTTATACACTCTGCTGCCAGCGCAGCTCGACTTGGGGTCTCAGAAAATGAAACGCTGAGATGTTTCAGTGCAGCTGCCGCTCCGGGGAGATTCGGAATCGCCCGGTGGGCCTCGATATGGGTGTCGGAGAAGCGGTCCGCCTCCGTGTGGACAGAGCCCAAAAGTGAGAGCTGCGGTGGAGGGAGGGGCATCCGCAGAGCTGAAAACACTGGCTGCAGAAAACACTGATGAAGGCTGGGCAGAAACATGCCAGGTTCGCAGACAAGGGCATCCAGCTCCTCCGCAGCACCTAACACGCTCCCAACACGGCGGCCTGCACATGTCGCTTCCTGCAGCGGCCCGCTGCCGGGCGGTGAACGTGACGCCTTCCCCGGTGTCTGCCTAAAGTTTGGCGGATGACCTTTTACTGTTGCACTAAGCAGCAGGATATTTCCAGCTTTCCTGCTCAGACTTGCTCTGCTTTATACGAAGATCACGCTCCGCTCGTTCCCAGAAGTGCCGCTATTTTGGAGAGCCCGCCTGTTTATTTAAAAAGGCAGCTCGCTCTCCCGCATAGTCCTGTCGCTCTCCCTTTCACTCGCTTCCCCCCCCCCTTGCTCCCCCTCACACACCCACCCTTTCTCTCATTCCACCACCCACATCTCCATTCATTTTCAAAGTCCTCCTTCTGCACCTGCAAATCCTTCCAGACAATGCGGCCCGGACCGGCCCGTTGTGTGCGGCCAATCGGAACGGGAGCAGTACACCTCCCTTGGATCGGGGAGAAACCCTGAGAACAGACGGCCAGGCCAATAGAAAGTATGGGGGGGGGGCGTTAGATCAGAGGGGGACTGTTGATTATCACAAAGGACCTCTTCTGTTTTACTTTCCCAGTTAGAGTCAGTAAACAAAGCAATGGATTTTAGCGCTTTTCTCTCAGCCTGGAAAAACAGGCCACATTCAGCAGTGGGACAGGCAGGCATTCAGCAACCTCCAACAGGCCCCCCTCACCTTTCTCTCTCCTAAAAGTATGTGTTTTCCGTGATTAAACCCAAAGGGACTGCATTAAGCGCCCAGCTCATTTATTAATGCCGGGCTCAGCATCGTAAATGAGGCGGCTAATTGCAAAGTGGGTCATTAAGAGAAAGTTTACCCCAGGTTTTAGGGAAAACTTTTGGTAGGGAGACGATGGTTTCTTGTGATATTTATATGTTTTGAATTTACCCGGCATTGTAAGGGAATCATTCATGCATCTGTGCTTATAGACAAGGATGCCACTTGCTTTGAAATCTCTAGCTACCTCACTGAGGGTACAGCTTTCAGAACTGGCGGGTAGCTTTGGATCAAACCTCCATTGGTCTGTTGCAGTTAAGAAACTGAAAATGGGTCGTTATGTCAGCGCATTTCTGACGGATACTGACACGCTGTTGAGTAACTCTTTCCTTCACTAAAAGTGACGGAAATGGCTGTCATTTTTTAATGGCTTTACTGTGTGCCCCGGCACACGGCAACGCCCCCCTGAGGAATGATTAAAAGTCTCGTGCTGTGAACGTGGGAAGTGACTCACGCCGACTTGCCCCAGGGAAGCCCAAGAGTCACGCTCTTGACAATTTAAGTCCCTCCCAGAGCCACAGAAAGCGAAGCCCACATTCATCCCGGCGTCTGGTAAACCAGGGGAGTATTTTCTGCAGGGTCATGGTAAGCTTCGAGTCCCTTCCACGAAGCAGAAGACGTTTACTTTACATTAAACAGATGCTTTTATCCAAAGCAACGTACAAGTGAGGTCCTTGGGACACCAGTGTGACACAGTACTCACATACCTGTCTGGTAAACCAGGGGAGTATTTTCTGCAGGGTCATGGTAAGCTTCGAGTCCCTTCCACGAAGCAGAAGACGTTTACTTTACATTAAACAGATGCTTTTATCCAAAGCAACGTACAAGTGAGGTCCTTGGGACACCAGTGTGACACAGTACTCACATACCTGCTAAAGTGTGGGTACATTTTACGCACCTATTTTCCCCAAACTGCATGCCTTCTGCCTGCAGGAGGTGACCCACATGAATAAGAGTGAAATCCATAATGCTACAGGTGTGAAGTTCCAGGGCCGACAAATGAACCAACAGGCTCATATTTTCCCTGTTCTAGTTCATGGCATTTTCTGCACTTTTTTACTCTTTCGTCCAAGAAGCACCAGGCAGAGGGTCGTGACGGGGGGGGGCGCGTCTCGGCAATCCAATGTGTCATTTTGTATCCCTCAGCAGCTGAGCTGGCGAAGGATTGCAGGAAGCCACGCTGGCCGGGCCCCTGCGTCCCCTAACCTGATATAGCGCCCTGCCGCTGTTTCATTTGGCAGGCGTCATTCTGAAGGCAATTAGTGAATTTCCCCAGCTGTTAGGCTGCTGTCCAGGAAGAGATCATAAAGGTACCATAAAGCAATTAGCAGCTCCATGGCGCAAAGTCTTAACAAGAGAAACATCATTCAATGACTTATTGGTGTCTGTTGTTTTTCTATTGCCGACATAAGATAGACGGATAATTTCCATTTGTGAGGAACAAAATTTATGAGGAACAATTTTCACACTTCACACAAGGTCTCTCATTGCTAACCAGTTGATTGCATTTCACAGGTTGATCTTCCACTTCATAGTAACAATCAGACCCCCCCCCCGTCCCCCAACCCCAGTAGACAAAACCTACTGAGGGGAAGCCCCTCCCTCCCATGACTTGGTACCTCCCCTAATAATTTTCATTATGTTCAGTGAGACATGAATTGATGCAATGGGGATTTTTTTTTTAATTAGAAGTGAATATATCAACTGAAGGGTATTTCACTATTGTCACCCCTTCTTGTCCCCTATTTCCTCTTGCAGTCCAAAGACACACAATCAGGCTCTGTGGTGTCCCTAAATTTCCCCCTAGTACGTGTGTGTGCCTGTCCCACCATGGACGGGCATCCCATCCAAGGTGTTCCCCTTTGTGCACTGTACTTTCTGGGCTAGTGACCCCATACCGGAATCAGGTGGAGTTCCGTGCATACTTACAACACTCACGCATGCATATATAGTGATCATGGATGCCATAGGTCTGGACTGCAGATGCACCACACAAGCCGTCTTGCATTCCACACTCACGCACATCCATATATCAATTACATAGCAAGTTGTAAAGTGGCAGATTTGAATTTTGGGAATAATGCTTCTTTTTACAATGAAAAACAATGTTGCGGCTGAAAGCACTTTCTCCTGCGTGTGTAAATACCTCGATATGACATCCTTCTTAGCATGCGGAGCCTGTTTCGACTCGCAGAGATCTTAAGTACATACCGCTTTAATCCAAAGCAGCGCTACAATAACATTTAGCAAACACAACACATAGGATTGAAATTCCCGATTATCTGCCCATGAACTATAAAATAATTACTGATATGAACAAATACACTTGTTAGGTTCATGATTAAGTGAGAAGCCTTTTCAGGTGTTTATCTGGCTGCGAAATGTAAAACAAGAAGTTTACAAACTGACAAAATTACAATAGTACTGCATCCCATGCAAGGTGTTCGCAGCGTCATAGCAGAGACAGGTTTCGTAGTAAAACTGAAATAAGCAACATTAGCAAATGTGGAATTCCTACTGCAGAAACAGGACATCTACACGGACAAGGAACAGCACGGCTTCAGCCACCTCAAATGGGGGGTTTAATGTGGCAGTTAGCCCCAGCCCCAAGGTAAAGAGACACTGTCCACTGCAGGGGACACCGCACTGAGCCCGCCCCCCCCTCGCCGTCGAGAGCATCCTCCCCCAGCCGCGAGACGAGCTGTGGCCTGCCCAACGGCCGCTAGGCGTGAGGGGGCTGGCTGGGGAGGCAGGGGGCCGGTATTAAACCCAAGATGTCTGCGAAAACATGGTGGTACAGGTGTTTTGGCAGTGGTGGGGGGGAAGACGTGAAGGGCGGTATCTTATCAGCACATCTCTGCACGGTTATTCTATGTTCAGTTTCAAGTTCACACTCTGGGCGGGGTGCTAGTGCACCCCCCCGCCATATATTATTGCTAAGGTTGTGACGTGGCTTTGGGTCCCTGTGTGGTGACGTCACAGCGAGCGTCGAGCTCGGAGGAGAAGGTCGACCACCGCCTGGGGAGATGGGAAAGTGTGGCCCACAGCTCATTTACTATTTCGGCCCCTCCAGGTTTTGCCCCGGTCAATGTGTGCAATTGTGCGAGGGAGCGTTTGCTCTTGGTGTGTGCGTGCAAACAAGGGTGTGTGAGCACCGCTAAAGCTGGCGGGAGGGGGGGGCAGGAATCACACGCTCTTGTGAAAAGAGGACATCACTCATCAGAATGAACTTCCCTTTATGTTGCAAAAAAAAAGCCCCCTAGCCCCCCCACCCCCCATTGGCTGCAGGAAGTGTGTGCTGACATGCTCACACCTGCGGGTGTTCTGCAAACCTCAGCTCTGATAGTGATGAAATGAGAATGCCAGGGGAGACATCATTCATCGGCACAGAGACAGCGAGTGTGTGTGTGTGTGTGCCTCTGTCAGTCCTGTGGAGGGTTACTGAGTGCATGTGCTACTGATACCCATCCTTCACACAGGGATAAACATGACCATAACTCTGCTAGTTCCCTAGGATTATCAGTCTCTGTATGAAAAGCAAAATTAACAAAACTTACTCCAAAAAAGTGTGAAGCACATCTTCTATCCATTTATGTGGTTTTTACTGAAGTAACACAGATGAAGAACAATGGATCTAGTATCTGGGATTAAAGGGCCACGCTTCCCTGTCTACAGGGGCATTGGCTGAAGATTTTGGGTCCCGCAGTCCAGACCAATCCAGTCATTTTCCAAATTTATTACGGCCCCTGTCACTCAGGGGCCCTTGGAGTCGACTCCGACTCCTACGAATATTTCCAACTTTTCTTGGGATTTGGATGTAAATATTCACGGAGAACTTGGACAATCCCATAACTCTACAGGATCGACCATGCTACGCACCAGTTCAAACCTTTAAACAACTAGTTTGCTGCAGTCCCGCTAGTAATTTGGTTTGGCCAGAGATCACCTATATTGGACGGCGGCCGCAAAGACAGGCACTGGTGCTGCCACCTTAGAAAAGGGGCTCGGCTACGCTATGCACTTCAGCTAACTCTTATAGTAGCTTGCACTGGTCCATGTAAGTGCTTCATTTTGGAATGTCAAGTTTGATTTTGGCAGTGGCTCAATGTTTGCCCATTCCAGTGCCTGTGCATTTGCATTCTCTTCATGCTCATTCTCCATTACCTTTGTCCCTTATCCCATGTTCCATAAACATGCTCTCCAAGTAAATTGGTAGCTCTCGATTGTCAGTTGCATGTGGCTGTGTGATTGCGATTTATGGTAAAACCTGTAAGTACAATGAAAGTACTATTCTCTTACTCCACCAAAGAGCTTTGTCTCATTTCATTAAACTCTTCACCAAAGTGTCTCATTACATGAGTGTGTCCCATGCATATAAATTTCTGCAGTTAGGGACATTGTCAAAACTCATTTTTCCAGGCCAGCATTTAAAGTCACCTTTATTTATTTATGTACTTGATGATGTCTTGTTTTAAACATGAAGAGTATGATCTGCCTAGAAAAATACTATACCGTAACCATGTAATGGACATTATGTGCGTAGAGATTTTGTGCAGTTCTGTTCTGGTCTTAATTTGGAGTCATTAAAGGGGTTTTAACAATAAATGCATGTTATGCCTTTATGGGGTGATAATGGTTCCAACTACAGTGTTAGGGGCTGATCAACGGAATCAGAATTAGCGGATATGATACTGATTATTAATTGCCAAAAAAATTAAATTATGAAATTAAGAGGCGTGCTTTAAGAATGGATCCTAAATTGGTTAAAATAAATGTTTTCAATATTTAACAAAAAGACAGTACCCACAGAAAAGGGTCAGAATTGGGCTCTTGCTGACTGGCCTATGCATTTCCCAGTAAAAAAACGTCATCCAAAATTTGCACAACTGTACTAAATGACAGCTCACTCTCTACTCTTGTACAAACATAAACTCGGGTGCTCATATATCTTATGAGGTTCATGGTATTAAATACATTAGCAGATGATTGTCCATGAGCAATTCTTTTGCACATATGATGCAAATTGCAAATCTTTCATCTCTAATAAATATCTGGTAAACCTGACAGACCGGAGATGACATAGTTCCTCTGCTGTGCTTGAAGCTCTGCGCACACATGTTAAGCCATTGACGCACATATTGTACATCATCCACACAATCGGTATTCCAGATGGGACTTATTAATTGGCTGTCGATCGACTTGAACATCTAGTTCCAACCATAAGGGATTATATTAGTATGGGTTCCATAGTATCACTGTTCATCAGCATCGTCACGATAAGGACAATTCTGAAGATCCAGAGCGACACAGCAGACGTCCCCGCCAGCCATGGGGGGAGCCAGCATATTACTGTCACACTCCGTTGACCTCGAGGGCCTTTGTCACTGCTGGTTACCTTTACATTTGGTCTGCAATTATTGCAAGTACTAATTCAGTAATTGAATTAACGTCCTCCAGGAAGAGACGCGGTCAGGTCCTCCATTTCACGGCTTGGCGATCCGCTTTCCAGACGCACGCTGGGAATCACGCAGCTCCGTGCGAGGGACCGCCGTCCGGCCGACGGAGAGGCAGAAGGCCGACGGCCAGCGACTGGCGAGAGCCCAGTAGCCCTGCGGAGCTGCAGCCTGGCTGATACAAACCCCCGAGCCGAAAGGAGGAATATTCATTACACTGCAGGCAGCAAATAACAGCTCACACCAGATCTACTATGAGCTGCAGTCCTCTGTAGTCTTTCCAGAACCTTCCTTCCACTGTGCAGCGTCCCACCAAATTACTGCTACAGGTCAAACCCTGATACAGGTCCCGTTCTCCCACTGAAAACAGCGTTTCCTAACAAAGTAAATTTAGGTGCGGCTCGGGCTGTAGCCTGAAGTTTTTTGTTCACTTCCTGTCACGTTTATGTTCATTCCCATCAAGGGTTCGCCAGAGAATGCTTCTCCTGGCCAGTTACGGAGAACTCAGTGTGACGGAGGAACTGGAGGGAACCCCTGATGTGTGTTTATCTCCGTAGAGGGGCTGCAGACGCAGTTTGAGGCTCCGTGTTGAAATGCTCCACTGCCATGGCAACGACTCAGACGTTGCGGTATCAGGTGAGAGCACTGATCTAGGATGAGTCCGGCTTTTTTTTGGCTCCCCTAGCTATGCGCGCTGGCCTGCAGCGGGCCGCCAGATGCTGCCAGAGAGGCCGTGGCGGTGGACAGCTGCCTTTATACTGCACCTTGGCCGGCACTCCTGGATTTACCGTGTCACTTCCTGCTAGTAGCCAAATTGCCGAATAATATTAAAAGTCAAAAACGAGCAGATGTTTGGAAGAGCAAAGCTCCTTGTTTATGCTGGTCGAGTTGGCTTTCTGGTTGCCTGAAGAAAAATACATTGATCTTTAGTTTTTCTGCTAGGAGAGCTGAGATCAAACACGTTAAAATATGTATTTATTAAGTTTATTCATTCTATATATAGGTCTGACAGAAACAAATTGAGTAAATCCATTCAGCTATCCATAAATGAATAAAAATAGGAAATAACTATTTTAGCGAGATTGGATTCATATAAAATTTTATGTCCTGACATTGTAATACTCATAATGTTGTCATTATGGCAAAATATCAGTTACAGTACACTGATTGCATCAATTCAAATTATAGTAAAATTGATTGATGTAATAAAATACTCCTTTTGTCCTCTTAGAGACGCCATGCCAAATACGCAACCCTAGGGCTGTTTAAATCTCCATGCGATGCATTTACCCTGTGAATTAATTTCCCACTTAATCTTACATTTAAGCATGCTGCAAATCTGCAGCAGCTGCGTTTCCAGCGGGCCTGCATGTCTGCTGTCTGCCCATGCATCTGTTTCAGTAATCACTGATCCCAGCAGCACCGTAATGCTCCCCCCACAGGCTGTACTGGGAAGAGCTGGGGGGGGGGGGGGGGCATGACCTTTATGGAGTACCAGCCAGGTGTGCGTGCATCACTCAAGTCGGCAATTAGACTGTAACAGACGGGCTTATGGCTCTCACAGATCCTTATGGCTCTCACAGATCCTTATGGCTCTCACAGATCCTCATGGCTCTCACAGATCCTTATGGCTAGTGCAGCTCCTCTTTTGGTGGACCTGAACTCCAGAATGGGCTGCAGAAGGTGGCCTGGCTCTGGAGATCAACAGCCAATCAGCAAACCTGTAAGATGAGGGAGGAAAACGGTGCCACCTTGCTGCTAATCATCAGTGAGCCATTTCAACCACAGACAGCGAAGGTAGTGGCTGGTGCAGAGCCTCTTCATATCACACTCGACGTGTCTCCTTTGGTCTCTTACAGCCTGTTTCTTGATGCCGCCTGTAAGGTATCTGAGAGAAAATCGGGAAGAGATTCAGAGCTGGCATCTTGATTAATTAAATTTGTGATCACAGGGTGGCACTCTGCTGGGAGCTGCTTGGAGACGGGCAGATCTTTTATCTCCTGTGATTTATACCCGGGGGTGTCTCGGCCCCGGCAGTGACGCTCTTCTCATTTCTGATGAGATGAAAGAGGCGTCTGATTTCGGCTTCCCATCACAATTTGGCGGGGGAGGGAGGTGGGCAGCGCTCAGCCTCCCGTTTATTGTCTCATTTCCAATGGCTGGACACCCCCCGCCTCACGGAGTCACCAGCAGCCCAGGTGAATTCCTTGAGCCTATTAAAACTGCCCCGCCCCCCACATCTTGAGATTAATACATCGGCACCCTCACACGCACTGATTTACCGGCACACCAGGGCAGAACGCTGGAAATAAACTGAAGATATTTGATAGCCAGGGGACGGATGTCGTAAACCTGGAAGAGCTGGCTGAGGGCGGCCCCGTAACCGAGGACCGTTTCCAGTGCCATAAAGTGTACCTTCGTGTCATAAAACCCACCCTCATGTTCTCTCCTGTTTTATCAAAGGACTCATTTGCTCTGCCGATGGACTCTTAATTACAGGCATGACTTCATGTTTGATGGCCTCCGTCCTGCATCGTATTTCAGGTGCCACGTCACCTTTGGTTTTCCATTAGCACTTCTATCAGGATTCATGAACCAGCTCTGTTTGGACATCGCCATGGTGACCGACGCGGCCCAACCACGGATACGAAGCGGGAAGCTGAGGGATTGCTCTGACAGTATATTGTTTACACTGCGGAAAGGTGAATATGACACACCTCGTTACTTCCTGAATGGTGGCATGTCTTCCTGAACAGGCTGCCACGTTTCCTGGTATACAGTATGTACCTTGTATTTCTACACATGTCAATTTGGAAAAAAGCATCTGCTAGACCAAGGCTATTCAAATCACAGCCCTCGAGGTCCAAGCACTGCTGGTTTTCCAGCCTTCCTTTACCTGTGAACTAGATCAGAATCAGTAATTATTAAACTAACTACGTGGGAGAACTGAAAACATGGCCTGGATTTGAAGAGCTCTGTGCGAGACAATCTGCCTCCCATAAACACCCATTCAGGGCCACGGTGGAAACACAGAGGAGAGGACACCCCTGAAGGAACGGCAGCCCACACAGGGAGAACATGCGGACACCACACATAGACAGCAGGGGAGGGATTGCAGCCCCCAGTACTACGCAGAAGGACCACAGTGCCAACGGCTGAGCTGCCATGCCTCTTGAACTTCTTCTTGGATAAAATTTGAAAATATAAATTATTCATTTTAGCAGATGTTCTTATCCAAAGAGAGAAGGCTGGGGCAGCCAGTCCCTGAATCATTGGGGGGGTAAAGGGCTTTGGGCAAGGACTCAACCATAAAACCACTCTTCTTGCCTCGGGATTTAAACTGGCAAGATACTGAACACAGACACTGGGTCCTAACCCATTGAGCCCCAAGGCAATGCTCATTATCATACAGATTTTATACAGGTGTCTCTTTTTCTCTGTCCCTTTTCCAGTCTATATCTCAGGTCATTGGTGGAAAGGGTCATGTGACCAAACGGAGCTGCTTATTGTGCAAGTGGCATTTGCCAGCCTTGCTTCCAAACCCCCGTAGCTAAGCAGCCACACTGCCATGAAGAAACCCCCCCCCCCGCCTCCCACTGCTGGTCCTCCCTGCGGTCAGTTCCTGGCTCGGGACAGCTCCATGGCTAAGAGGGTGGGGGGACCGGATGGAACAGGGCGGTGAAAGTGGGGAATGTGAGTCTCAAGATGGGGAAAGAAAGGGGCGTGGCTAGTGGCAGCCTGGGTGTGCGGGGGGGAGGGGGGGGTGAGGACCTGAGGAAAAACAAAGTTTGTC
>JAODUD010000019.1:9011327-9024395 GCA_026784285.1 Stomatorhinus walkeri | reverse complement strand
AAGATCCTGTCTGTTTTCAGGGCTGGCTAAGACCCTGCCTGTTTTCAGGGCTGGCTAAGACCCTGCCTGTTTTCAGGATGGTCTAAAACCATGTTGTTTTCAGGGCTGCCTAAAACCCTGCCTGTTTTCAGGGCTGGCTAAGATCCTGTCTGTTTTCAGGGCTGGCTAAGACCCTGCCTGTTTTCAGGGCTGGCTAAGACCCTGCCTGTTTTCAGGATGGTCTAAAACCATGTTGTTTTCAGGGCTGCCTAAGACCCTGCCTGTTTTCAGGATGGTCTAAAACCCTGTTGTTTTCAGGGCTGGCTAAGATCCTGCCTGTTTTCAGGATGGTCTAAAACCCTGTTGTTTTCAGGGCTGCCTAAGACCCTGCCTGTTTTCAGGATGGTCTAAAACCCTGTTGTTTTCAGGGCTGGCTAAGACCCTGCCTGTTTTCAGGGCTGGCTAAGACCCTGCCTGTTTTCAGGATGGCCTAAAACCCTGTTGTTTTCAGGGCTGGCTAAGACTCTGCCTGTTTTCAGGGCTGGGTAAGACTGCCTGTTTTCCGGGCTGGTTAAGACTCTGCCTGTTTTCGGGATGGTCTAAAACCCTGTTGTTTCAGGGCTGCCTAAGACCCTGTCTGTTTTCAGGGCTGCCTAAGACCCTGCCTGTTTTCAGGATGGTCTAAAACCCTGTTGTTTTCAGGGCTGGCTAAGACCCTGTCTGTTTTCAGGGCTGCCTAAGACCCTGCCTGTTTTCGGGATGGTCTAAAACCCTGTTGTTTTCAGGGCTGGCTAAGATCCTGCCTGTTTTCAGGGCTGGCTAAGACCCTACCTGTTTTCAGGGCTGGCTAAGACTCTGCCTGTTTTCAGGATGGTCTAATACCCTGCTGTTTTCAGGGCTGGCTAAGGCCCAGACCTTGCCTGTTCACAGGCTTGGATAGGAATGAGCTGAGGTTGCTGTTTAGAATTTGCAGAATGCCTTGAGTTGGCATGTCAGGGGCACAGACGGGAGAGCACATTGGCTGCAAATGAACAGGCATTTGGATTCACATTCAGCAGATCACACTATCTTCTCCCTCTCTCCCACCTCCAGATGCAGCATGATATTCAGTATCCTTGTAAAAGCCGATGCTGAGAAATGTGTTACTGCCTGCCCTTCGATTTGAACTTGTTCTCTTGCTGTTTTAAAACAGTTCAGTTCAGTTGCGTTTTGTGACACCCAAAATTTAGCAATCTTTATTAATTTTGGTTAGCGGAGCAAACCACATCATGCTGTTTTGGTATACTATGTTTGGTATACTTTAGTGTGATTTGCACTGAAGTGGCGGTGATAAAAGGAACAGCTCAGCAGCCGCGGTATCTTTTTAAAAGAGGAGATCTTGTGGATAAACGAGGCAAAAAGATGTTGGTGGTGCGATGGTCTTTTTGCAATTTAAACTACAAAACATTTATTAAACATAAGGATATAACAAATTTATACTGATTACTAACTTTTGGCTGTAGTAATATTTTAGTCATACTACTAAATCTGCTTAAATTCTGGGCACAAACATTGGTATACTACGGAAAAGCTGGCGTCTGTTCCAAATGTTTGGCCTGTCATCAGAAGCTTTGGTGATTATTGCGCATGCCCGGTAGAATAGATATATACACACTTCCTAGGAACTGCTCTGCAATTGTGCAGGAATATGTCATTCTGATTTGAGGACACTGGAACAGCATGTGGTCATAGAGAGAATGTGCAAGTGGACCAATTACAGAACGTCTACAGAGGATCTGACATTCACCTCAGCCGTAGCAGGATGTAAATTCCCCTAGACCAGTTATAAACTTACAGACTGCTTAATACTATCATTCAAAGCCTTGTTATTTCCACTAAGCAAAGGAAGACAAAACATCAAACTTATAATAGCTTAGCAATCACAAACATGCGTGATCTCTGCGTGTCATTTTAATTTAAGGTCAGTTATATAATTTATCCTTTAATCTCAAGGAAAGGCAGTAGGTCAGTGATTTGAATTCACGACCAGCTATCATTCCACAATGAGATGCAAAATGACAATCATTATAGCTCACACTGTTTTGTAGTAATGAGGCTCTGGGTTGAAGTTCAGAGACAGCAGCCCAGTAAATTGCAAATCTGCCTGTTTTATATTGTACTATGATGAAGGATGTTCAATTCAGATACTGGTTACAGAGTATTGGACAAGTGAGGTAATAAGCTTTGTAGGTTTAAAGTATTTAAGACTGAATAACAGTGAATCTAAATCACGTATTTTGAAGCATGTTGTAAATGCTTTAATTAAATAAATATTCACTAGGGGAGCATTGATTCGCAGGCATAAGGCATTACTGAACACTGCTAGTTCTGTGAGAGTTCTGAAGAGCATCTCAGCTTAATCGTGCCGTGCAATAAGCACACTGCTACGGAAGATAAGAAAAAAAAAGAACGTTCTAGAAGGTCACTTCTGAGACAGGTAGCTGAGTATGGTTGAAATTTAACTTGCCTCAGATTCAGTTAAAAGGTTTTAGGTGTCTTTTTCGCATGAAATAACAAGAAGTGGGATGTTCACCTCTGCTGTGATACTCACAGTACAGGCTGCTCTACTCCACGCCTCACGCCAGTCTCTGTTTACATTTACTGCATGCTGTGGCCCTCTGTGGATATTAACTAAGTCATTCTCGCCACAGTCAGATTCGCTCGACCTTCGGTCTGAAACTCTATACTGCACATGAAGGGGGGGGGGGAGGCGGGGCTGGTGTCCAGGGAGCGATATCCCTAGGAAAGAGAACAACAGCCTGTATTGACCATGCTGGCATGATGTCACTAGCTGGAGCCCAACAAATGCAGCGAGGAAAGTGGATAAAGCGGCACGCTGGGCTATCAGACAACACACACGCATACAATCGGACAGAATCCACATTGCCTGTGCTTCACACCTGCTGGGCCCATTCTTCTAATAGACGAGGCTGCCCTCTGGCCGTTTTCGGCAGGTTGATAAACGCTGCGGCCTGAGGAGCAGGGGGTGACCCCGCAGGCCGGCATCCTTCCACTCCAAACCTCATGCCGCCAAAAGCAAGCAGGAAAACAACCCGTCAGATCTGCTAAATTAACCCCAGCACCTACGCGTCAGCCATTGTTCCTTCTTCACCCCATGTTTGATCTCTACCCTCCACACTTGTGTTTTAAACCGCGCATATTTACTGGAGGGAACTGCGCTGCGATTACTCAGTTGGTCATGAGTTAATCTGCAGCCTGAGAAGAATAGCTCACTCAGAGGCTCACTGTTAAGTGCCCTTCCTGTTCAGGGCAGTCCCCCGTCTGCTGTAAGCCTGCACATAAGCTCAGCATCCTTACATGGTGAGTTAAATTAGCTTGATTGTGGCACTAGAGAAAGGAAGACACCTTTTGCGAGATTGCTAGGTCAGGGAGTCCTTTGTGTGAGCTGAATCTGTTCCTGTTTACTCACTCCTGCGAAGGACTAGAACCTATAAGCGGTGTTACCTTGGAAGCTGTATGGCTCTGAATCACCGGCCCAGAAGACAAAAGACTCCCAGCTGAAGGTCATTGCAGAAGAAGGATGAAAGCTAATATTGGTTATAATAATAAAAGGTCATTCACACTGATAAATTTGCAGCTTCAAATAAATCCGCAGCTATAAATCAATGGAAATCCTATCGCTGATCCAAGCTGCATAGTGATCTGTTGTGATTATGATTATGAAAAATAAGGACCTAATCAAGAAGATGCTGGAGCACGACACCGTGCATGACCTCACCCTTAAGGGGAGAAGATGTCTGTTGTCTGCACAGATGTATCTGTCCACCAGCTGCAGTGACTGCTTTCACAGGAAGTGGATGGTGACGGTGGAGGGGCGGTTGTTCAACCAGGCCTCCATTCACCTCGCAACATCTGTGAGCCTCCCGCGGCCAGTCATGTGACCTCGAGTTAAACGCTCTGGGCCTGGGAATGACCCTCTTCTTCATTTATAGTGCTGAGCGGGTGAAAGGTCACACACGTGTAGAGACGGACAGGAAAGCTGGCTGTTCAGCAAACCCCTGCATGTTCATTACCCTCCTATCATCTGTGTAGCATCAGAACGACACAGAATCCTCAGAGTATATAGCAATACAATTAATTAGTGTGACCTTAAAAAAATCAAAGGATTCTTTGCCGTTTTAAAGGGCATTTTTCATTCATCAATTAATATAACAGGTCAGCATTAAATTCAATATTACAATAATGTCACACTGAATTTCAATAATATACAATGTATCATCTTTATATAATACATTTTGAAATTAAAATTTAATTGTATTTTTAATTACTTTTTTTTACTATTTTGTTAACACACTTTCAGATATTACTGCACATGAAGAAATTGAAGAATTTTAAAAGACTTTTAATTAAAAGTTTAAGAAATCCTCTATGGGTATAAGAATGCCACTTATGGTTACATGCTATTTTGAATGGTAACCTCTGTAAGTGAGGCTTATAAGTAGATACGGTACATAAAATAGAGCTCGGAGGTTCCTTTAAAGGCACAGAAACGCGTGCAAGGTTGCAGGGTTAGAGAATCTGAAGACAGTGACAGAAACAGGTAAACAAGTCTTAGAAACGTAAGAGACACAGGAGAAGTTCATCTTTCCTCTCCAGAATTTACAATTGCTAAATACAACACAATTACTGATTGATAGTAATTATTTGCAGTGTAATTGTACAGCTAGATGTACAATACTGTACAATCACAATCAGGGGAAAGCAGTGATTCCCACTTCACTGGGCTGCGTGTCACTCACACGCTCAGGGCGGCATTAGTGCCTCACAGCAGCTCCAGACTCCGCAGAACAAATTGCGGGACAAACAGTCAGCAGGGGTCACTTGAACACGGGTCAGAGCAGGTCAGCGCGGGTCACCTACAGAACCTGCTTTCATGGTACGTGATGAATCGCTGGCTGAAATGGGAGGGGGTGCTGTACTGTCAAACGACTTTGTTGCTTCGTTTTGTTTGGAATTTTTAGGGACAGGTTTGGATTTTCACATTTTTTCTGGATTAACTTGAGAACTAATAATGTCAATAATGTTTTTTGTATGACACCATTGAGATCAGTTTTCTGGTAGGTTATCTTAGCCACTAAAAGACTTTGGATTTGCAACTGGTTCCCTATCACAAAATGAAAGTGAAATCTTTGCATATATGTTAATTTGACTGGCATCCCATCCAGGATGTTTCATGGCTGAGTTAGATTTTACATCTTTGTAACTTACATTTTTGTGCTTATATAATAGTGCACAGTGAGCGGCCCTCTTCTGATCTAATGTTAACACGCAGTCACTTCAAGCCGCCTTTCCTCACGGCCCTCAGCAAACCTGAAGCTTAGAACCCGTCATTACAAACTATTCATTCATTCTCCTATTTCTATACCTGCCTGATGTATGCAGAGTTGTGGGGGTCCAGAGCCTATTCCGGAAGCTATGGCCACACAGCAGGGAATAACCCAGGAGGTGGCACCAACCCATCGCAGGGCACGCTCAAACCTACGGGCAATTTGCCAACTCCAGTTCACCTCAGCATGTTTTTGGACCGTGGTGGGGGGAAGGGACTGGAGAACCTGGAGGAAACCCCTGAACGACACGGGGAGAACATCTAAACTCCACACACACGGAGCCATGTTGGAGACTCGAACCCTGGTCCCAGAGGTGTGAGGGGATCGTACTTACAACATTTCAACTTTTATATTTTGTAGGAATTACATCCTAAAAAATATGTAGATGATCACAGAGTGACTTTGATTCATTCATTCATTCATTTAAGTGCTTTTCAATTCCAGTGTTGCAGGTTATAAAATGTTTTCGTAGATATTTTCATTTTTACCACAGAAAATGAAAGTAATTGTATTGAATAGAATGTAATATTTTAAAGATATAATCATGAGAACTAACCAATATGGAGTGTGACTGGATGACAACCACAAATAACTTATTTGTAACAAACTAAACATTATTAAATGTCTGTGAATGTAATGCAGTGTGTGATGCAGTTGGTTTGTTACAGGTTTTGTACATTCAGCAGGTCAGCTGTACACTTTGCCTTTGGATAAGGTTTTTTTTGTTAATTAGGAATAGCTCACAGCACAGTGAAAGAATGTTTAAAAATAAAAGGAAAAAAGGAATTCCACGGCCTTCCTGGACCCAGAGGAATGGGATTGTTAATTCCACAGCAGAAACCAGCCACAAAGCCGGCTGTACATGCATTCTTTACCCACTCATTATTTTGGGTCCGGCAGCTCCTTCTTGGTGACACACAAAAGAGACACGCAAACGTAGCACAATGAGGCGTCCCACTTGAAAAAAGAGGACCTTCAGAGAGTGGGGGAGGTTCCTCACAGCCCTACAAAGCGGGGAATGGTCAGGGGGAGGTGCTGGGGAAGGGGAGAGAGGTAATTATCACATTAATATGCATTTTCTGGCCTTGCTGAAGAAGGTCAAACAGGCTTTTGGTCCTCGGTCTGGGCCGGGTTAATGAGGAGCTGGTCCAACCGCTGTGAAGCCCCCCCTGGTTTCACTGGGGAGGGACCACCATGAGAATGGCACTTTTGTACTGCCTGCTTCTGCATTTGGGTTGAAAAGAGGGAGTCCCGCTATTCAAAAGCAAGGGGAACGGGGGCCAAGGTGAGCCGGAACTCCGCAGCACAGGGGGGCGAGGGACACGCTCATTGTGGAGATCGGTACCAGTAGCACATCAACATGGAGCAAAGGGCTGTATTATTGCTAAGGGCTGCTTTGCACCTGTGTGTCTGTGCACTCTGCATGTCCTCCCGCTGTTTGTCTGCTTTCTCCGGGTAATCCACTTTCCCCCTACCATCCAAAAACATGCAATTAGTTGAATTAGCCTCAATTAGCCGAATGAGTCTCCAAATTGCCCATAATATATGTGCGTCAGCCCTATGCAGGACTGGGCACCCCTGCCTTCTTCCCTCTGCCTCCACTATCCTGCACCACGAAAGTGCTCACAGAAATGCAGGGAGCACTTATTCTGTGAAATATGACATCGACTTCCCTGGTCATTTTATGAGCAATGAAGTTCAGCGATAATTATAGTGCTACTACTGGAGGAAATTGTCTCTAATGAAATGGTTTATTTTGGTCTTAAGCGATGTATTTTGGGTTTTTATGTGATACTATTATGTTATTGCCCATCAGCTTAGCAGATGCAAATTGATGTAATTACATTGGGCATCGCACACTAATAAGCACCATACTGGCTGTGTTGAATGTGCAATATGGTAGACGGACTTGTGGATGATTCTACTGGCAATTAAAAACCCAATAATTATTATAAGTTAAGCATCTGCCTTTTCTCTCTTGGTTTACTGGCTCAGGATGGTGCAGGATTACTTTGCACTACACAGCTGGTTCCAAAATTGTACTTTTATATATCATTTAATATGTGTCAGAGTTGAAACATGGTACAGTCTCTATCTGCCCAGCCCCACCTCTTCACAGGCGATTCTTCAGGTGAATTATTTTATGCTCCACACTCACGATTCCAGACTAAAGAAACCACCTGCTTCAGTAAGTGTCTCCATACCTCAAAACGGCTGGAGTCTGAACCTCTCAACAAACTTTTTAGTCTTAATATCGAGTCGTTTTCCCACCCAAGCCACGATTATAATGGTTTCTATTCCCAGTCATGTCATTTGCAGATAGAATATTTAAAAATTGCCATTGCATGTATAAACAGCTACATGTAAATAATGTATTTTGATTACAATACATACTTCTGTTCTCTTGGATTCTGGCTCTCATCACAGATTTATGCATAATATCTGCTTTTTATTGCTGTTTTGGGGAGTAGGTCTATGAAAGATTTGTAGTCTATATTCATAAAAAATGCAGGATTACATTTGCTAGTTCAGCTTGCAGTGCCCAGAAATCCTCGCTTTAGTTACAGCAGGGATATAAAATATTTTTATTTACAGCTCCGCTACGAAGGACAGAGAATATAAATAATAAAGAAAGCTGATCTAAGATCAAAAGGTCCCAGAATGTATGTCATCGGAAGGTGTCATGTAATGTGAAAAACAGAATTCCCTCCTGTATTGTTTGATTTGTTTTCAATATGATGCCGTTGGGTGGAAATAGCTGCTCTCGTTGCCACCCCAAGGCTTGGCTTATAGGCTTAGCTAATGTCCCCGCTTGGCGGGTCAGAGTGGTATATATGTACAGTGATATATATGCTGCCTGAGTATTAATGTTTCCAATAAAGAGAATCGACAATATGCCACTGAGCACGCCCCTGGCCGCGGGACAATGCCGACGGGTGATTCATCCGCCGCTGGGCACATGATGCTCTTCAGATGGTAATCTGATCTCTGGAGACCTGTGGGATCATGCAGTTATAGGGTAACTGCGGATATGAACGCACAGGCGTGCGGCGGTGTTCCCGGAGATGAGATCTCCACCATCAATGGGAAGCTGGACATTCGGGCTTTCGGGGGAGTTTTGAGTCCTGGGACCTACTAGGATCATTGTGATGTAGCCCCTTTCTTCTCCAGATACTTCATGAAGAAGAGCAGCAGTGGCAGGTTCAGGTCCAGAAGGTAAAAAATCCAGACCAAAATTTTATTTCAACCAACCAGTTGAGTACTCGGTGAACGTGGCTGTTCATGCTCAACTGGTTGGTTAAAACAAAAACTTAGCCTGGATTTTTACCTTCTGGACCTGAACTATCCACCTCAGAAGAGGAGTAACAGGACTCTCTTTACGTACATAGAATAAATGGGCATTTTGTTTTGATTGAAGCACTTTTATCCAAAGTGCCACGTGGAGATAATTTGAGTAGCTAGGCGAGTAGCAGCTTGATGCATCGGACTTGCTGAAGCGTCATTGGATTTTGTTGTTAATTCTAAGAATGATAGACAACAAGCATTAGCAACAATCGGTTCACATTGCTGCAAGGTGAATACAATAAGAATGAAAAAAGAGCATCAGATAAAATAACAGAACAGTAATAAAGCTATAGCTTTTTAAAATGGTATTCTATATATGTATTTACTCATACTTTCATCTATAAAATGGACTAATAATTATCCCTTAATACCATGCATATACAGTCGCTCCTCTACTTGCGAATGAGATATGTTCTGAATGGCCGTTCAAAATTTGAAATGTTCGTCAGTCATTCTTCAACATCATTTTAATGGTATACGCAACTACAAAGAACTCGGATGCTGGGAGTACACACGCGACGCTGACGCGCGGCGGGAGTAGCAGCCAGAAGTCGTACTAGGCGGAATTTTGAGCGCAGAAGAAAAAAATTGCTGTTATTGACAGGAAACGGGAACCCAAGGAACACAACTTGGATGTACAGTCCTCTTCGTGCGTATGTCTGAAAGTTCGTAAGTCGAAGGTTCGTAAGTAGAGGAGCGTCTGTATGTATGAATTAACCACTTCACTCATATTTCATGGTCCTGTTTCCAGTACCTGAAGTCTGTTCCACACAACACAGGGTGCATGGCAGGGGACACCCTGGAAAGGATGCCAGTCTATCACAAAGCATACTCACGGTCTATGGGCAAGTTAGTGGCATGGAATCACCTAGAAACTTGTCTTTGGTGTGTGCGGGGAAACCAAGGCACCCGGAGGAGACCTGCCCGAGGAGGGTTACGTGCAAATTCCAGTGAAACAGCAGGGCAGAGACCACCCCACAAAGAGCTAGGCGTGGGGCGGCACTGCTTCCCACTGGGCCGCCGTTTTTAATCATTGCTAAGACCTCCTCGCCCCCTACTGCTCCTTAGCCATTCCATGGAAGCTGTAATTTGTCATTATTATAACACTGCAGTGGTTGTACGTGTAACTTCACCAGCTTCACCATACAGACATGGGGAGTGGGGTGTTCATTCCCATCGCCAGCAGTGTCAGAGGGGCATGGACACCCGGGTGGATTCAGGGGGCCAAGCGCTTAATACGGACCCATGAATATGTAAAGTTACACATAAAATTGGATGGGGTGGGGGAGAGGGGGAGGTGACATTTTGATAGGGGTCCTAGAGTGTCCAGGTACGCCCCTGCCCACCCCTATGTGCAGTGGAGTGTATTTGCCCTCCACATGTGTGTTTTCTGTGAATCCTCTGGTTTCTTCCCACATGTTCAGCGAACCATAACACGGTAGTACACGTGTCTGCCCTGTGATGGACTGGCATCCTATCCTGTCCCCTGCCTTGTTACCATGTGCTACCTGCAATGGACTCCAAGCCCCTAATCGGCCTGTCCTAGATATGGGGAGGATTGATAGATGCATGTCTGAAGTATAAATGATGTCATTATTAAAATGTGAGTCCTAGTCACATGTAAGGGTATAATTAATCTGAGCCATGCAGACGGTTCCTGAAGCTGACATTTCTCTCGCTATGGAAGGCTGCATTACTGAGCAATGCGTGTTGTAACCATTATGGGAAAAAAAGGCAGATTCCTTCATTTTGGGTCTAAATGCGAAACAATGTGCATTCAAAGGAATGTGTCACAGCTGTGTGGCTTAATTAATGCGTGGAGCACAGCATGAGCCAAAGTGCTGGCTGCCTTTGCGGCTCAGCGAGAGTGCAGGCCTGTCACTCAGAGGCGGTGGAGTTTAAAAAGAGGCAAAGTCACAGCAGAACTCCTACCCCCCCCCCCCCCCACCAACCGGCCCTGGGCACAGAAAGGCTGTCAGAGTAACCAGGGGAAAGCGGACGACTGGAGGAAGGGACCACAGCAGGGGATTGTGGGAAAAAGTACCACAAGTTTCCTGGCTGGGGCCTTTGCAGGTCGACGGGAGAGTTTGGCACTTACAGTTGGGATAAAGGACTCTTCCATCACCCAGCTAGCAAAAGGGGTGCTTTCTGCGAATAATGGTGCAGGGTCCCAACTCCGTTGAGGTGAGCACACCATAATAAGGTCGGGAGGCGCTACCTGACACAGGGCTTGCAGCACTGGCCGCGCTCCCGCTCCTGACACAGGATTATGTGACTGCATGTCATTTAGCCAACAATTACTCAAACAATTAGGCACTATGGAGGATAATATTACGGTTTGATAATAGAAACACTGTGGAACTGGAACGCTTTGTTGGGTTCTGCTGAAAAGGAAACAAGCTCTTCACGGGCATTCCAAGTGAGAGGCAGCTTTTTATTCAAAGCCTGGTAAAACAGCAAATATAAAATATGCAAATGAGTGGAATTAATAACTGGCAGCTGACTCATAATCAATTACAGTGTTACATAATATATGAGAGGCTGTGCTCCTTGGCCAGTGGGTGGCTCACCTGTTTGCATGCCGTGCCACTAATCGGAAGGTTGCTATTTCCAATCCTGGGCTGGTAGAGTGATGTCATCCTTGGGCAAGAACCAGGGGCCATCTGCACCCTGCTTTCTCAAAAATGTACGGATAAATGTGTCTGCCCAAAGTAAAAAATATTCCTGAATAATGTGAATAGAATACCTTTTTAAATTCAAGAAGTACCCAAATGCTGCAGCGTAGGAGAGAGTTTGATTTTGGCAGGAGGACACAACCAGAGGTGGAAAGATTAGATCTCAACAGTACAAATCCAGACCAAGGTTTTGTTTCAACCAACCAGCTGAGTGCTCTGTGACTGAGACGCTTTATACTCAACTGGCTGGTGGAAACAAAATCTTAGTCTGGATTTGTGCTTTCTGGGCTAGAAATTTTCATCTCTGGACAGAACTTAATAATTTAAATACTGTACAATGGTCTATTTATTGGGCTGAATGAATGGGTTGAAAGAATGAATCCAAATTAAACATCCCCCCCGTCACGTCAGTCTCTACGCCCCCTGCTCGAATGTCAAAGTCTAGCCAACATAGCATTCATTTTAGCTTCTGACACTCATTCAGAAGTTGAACAGGTTCCTCTGATCTTGGATGGCCCTCTCATCATCACGTTCGATACCGTGGGTTATCGCGTTATCGATCGCTCCGCCGGGATAACTGCTGCCCCTCTACCCCAGCTTGCATTCTGTTTACATTTCCAAATCAATCCTCAGCACGTCTGCATTTTGGGCAATGCGGTGACTCACTGGGTATCAGTGTTGCCTCACATGTCTGAATCTGCCCCACCTTCACTCATGCGAGTTTCCACCAGCTACTCTGGGCTCAGATTTCCCCAGATGTTCAGATAAACTGGTGACTGTTTTCAGGTTACGTGCGTGAAAGTTATTGAGCTATAAACATATGGATTCTGGATGTAACTGAAGCTTCCTCAGCTAACTGTAAAATGATTAGAGCAGCATGAACTCATGTTGTTATGCTATCAATGCTAATCTCATGCTAACTAATCCATGTGTATGATCTTTGAATCAATTTCTCATTATTAATAAAATAGCTAAAATGTTAGCCAACAGGTTCTTATAGCCTTTAAGGAACCCAGCATCTGACGTGCGCTTGTTGAAGTCCCAGAATGGGTTCTGCTGCAGCATTTAGTGATACGTTTGAGAGGATTTCTCAATTAAAATACCCAGCTGTGCAATACGTGGAATTTGAAAGTAGCTTCAGATGAAGCAAAACTGCTTCCTTTATTTGAGCATATCAGCTTAAGTGTGATGCAGGACTGTCTGCTGTCCCCCCCCCCCCCCCGCGCACTAGGCGCGTGTCCCGTCTGGCGATGTCTGTCTGCCTGGTCTGCTTAATACCTGGGTGAAGGTGAATGTGTCTGGGTGGGTGGGACAGAGGAAGTGCAGTGTGACAGGCTGACGCTTTTCCAGGAAATGGCCGGGCTCTGATGCTGGGAAAGGGGGCGGCGAGGTGAACGGCCCATTAATCAGCCTCTGCTACTGGTGCACCATGACTGATCGTTAGGCCCAGTAAATCCTGGCAATTAGCAGCGATTGCATTCCTCCGTCACTCCCAGTCCGTCTGCCTCCTTTGGTCCCCCTCGCCTTTCCGGGGCGGCCAGGCAGACACGGCGTGCTGATCCGGCCCCCCCAGCAGGTGTGACACACTCAGGCGTCCGGCGAGCGGTGTGGGGTTTACTCTAAATAATGCAATTTTTAGAATAGGGACTAAGGGGTTAATTCTACAATAATGCAGTTTTAAA
>JAODUD010000019.1:8961169-8971623 GCA_026784285.1 Stomatorhinus walkeri | reverse complement strand
GAGGGGCAGAAGAAGCATCTGTTACTAATAGTGTGAACAGGGCTGGTCAGAAACAATCTGAGGATCAGGGTGGTGTTTCACTGTAAATCTCAAGCCTCCCAAGACGGGTCTTCGGGACCTGGTTAAGCTATTTTATTTAAGGCAAGTCATTTTAAGCCAGAATAGCACTTCTAAAAAGAAAAAAATGATCAACCTGAGCATGAATGAATTGGTAAAGACAGCAGCTTTGTGTGCATGCAATACGAACATCTAACAGTGTGAATGACCCACAGACTAATTTCACACTGCGGAGGAAGATATTTCATTGTACTTGTACAAATGGCAATAAAGCTTCTGAATCCACAAATGCCGGGGACAGAATCGATAATGAGACCATCGCGGCTTTAGTGGAAATGTTTCCTGGTGAATTTTCACCATAGTTTAAATGATTGAATGGGGTTTGTCTGTTGGCACATAGAACACTAATGTATATCTTACGCGTCATAAAGGTAAAACTGAATTTGTATGAATTTGTGTATCTCCCCCCCCCCCCCCCACACACACACACTCCCTAATTGTGTCTGTGCAGCAGCAGCAGGTGTGAACTGACCCCAGAAGGGTTAAGCCTCTTACGTCATGTGTGTTTCTGCTCCATTACAGCAGTGTCCCTGTGGCTGGGTCGGGTGTCTACTCAGGATGTGGTGCAACAATTAATGCTCAGATTGTTCCACTTCCTATTGAATTGCCCCCAAACCCATGTGTAATTCAAACTGTCCTTGTGAATCTTAGACCTCTCCTTCAATTGAAAGAAGGCTGCTTGTTTGCATGTCCTTCGTGTCGATCTTACTCGCCAACACACATTTTTTCACTCTGTGATAAATTAGTGATGGAGCTTGAAAACCATGGTACTAAGGCAGAAAAGAATGAATGATGTCAAAGCCTAATAAAGCTCATCTGTTGTAAAAATCAAAGGAACGGGGGACAAAAAAAGAGTCTAACATCAAAAATGTGTGGTAGGTGTATGATATCTTCATGTTTCTTTGCAGATTAAAATTTTAATTGAGTCTGGTTTTTTTATAGCGTGACATCACAAACACTAATATATAATACACATTGCTAGCCCGACTGTCTACATTTCTTAAATGTAAATTGAAAATACATAATGACTTTTAAACATAATCTGAAAAGGTGACTAACTGGATTAGTGCACAACAGTAGATTTTTATTCATCTGCTGCTAACAATCAGCCGGGAGGTCGGTAAAGGTGTTACTGGGTATAGATTACAATCTGGCCAAATCATAGTTAGATTTTAAAAAAGGAAAAATATCCATGCTCTTGCTTACTCAATGCCCCTCCCATGTCCCTCCCCACCCCCCAGCAGAACAAGAATGAAAACAGAGAAGAGTTAATTGTATTTCACTTTTGCACAGCACATAACAGAGACTGACAGTAAATGCTTTCTATTTGTATCAGGGGTCGAATAATCTCCAAGAGGCCAATTTATGGGGAAACATGATCTTAGAGCCCTGCACAATAAATAGTTATTACAAGATTAAACTAATGGGTGTCAGATTCTGCATCCTTCCCATCTGCCCTAAGAAATTTGGGCAACATTTTCAGGCGAAGGCAGTTCTGTTGTGATCGTTGGGGAGGCTGGATGAGAGGCAGGCTTACAGCTGTGTGTGACCTCAGCCCCACGTTGCTGATAGTAGCACAGCTGTGCACCCTGGCCATCATTCTCCACTGGAGCGTGGGTGGGAGGGGGGGGGGGGGGAGTATATACTGTGTGCATCTAAATCATTTTGCTTCTCCTCCAAATCCTGACGGGCCCCTCCCCACACAGTCCTCCAGTGCATAGTGAACATAGCCGACTCGGCAGAGGGGCTGGGGGGGGGGTATACAGAACCGGCTGTAGATGGAGCTGGTTGGTGCTCCAGATAGCAGATACTCAGGTGCTGCCGGAGGGATGGTCTCCAACGGCTTCTCCCCTTTCGCTGAGGAATCCCGCGTGACCATCTGCGCACATGCTAGTCGGCTAGTGGGTGACGCGAGGCGCTTTTGGTCATATGGTCCGCACCGGGGACGTTCCCAGCAGGAGAAGGACACTTATATCCAGATTGCCAGGCTCCCCTGGATTTGGACAGCCCAGACTAGAATAATCCCGAGTGTGGGCCTGTGTGGCACCGACGCGCCGCGGTACAGCATCCACATACCTTCTGAAAAGCTGTCTTTTATTGTGTGGCTGGACTCGCCGGATTTGATAGAGGCTAATGGCTACATGCCCACTCTCAGATCTCAGCAGCATGCAAGTCCTCCTTTCGATAAGATTCGCACAAAACACACATCTTTTAACTTTGTAAGAATGATTCTGCTTCAACCTTATAAATGACTGTTAACTGTCTCCTTACAGTCTCACGTCCCAAATGACATTAACGGAAATTAATGCAGTATGTTTCAATATGGCAATAAGACATTCCTGTTTAATTGTTTTGTTGACAGCTATTTGGAGGTAAGTCTAATCCTGTCAAGAAATTTTCCCTGAGTATTCTCAGAGATGGGAGTGATTATTGTGACGTGCCAAGGAGACTCTGGGAACACATTCATTATCGTCCTCTGTCAGCACGTCCCAAGGAGAGTCATGCAGGACGACGCAGGCTGGCTTATGCACGCGTACAGATTATAGGGTTTAGTATACGGTCACATTTATATATAGAAGGTGCAGCACATAACAGGGGCTAAACTACATGGATTATCCTCCGGGATACACTGATTCACACTCCTTCAGTCATCCACTTTTCCCATTACCTTTGCATAATAAAAGACTTGAACAACAGAAATCAGCCTGAATGCCCAGTTTCCTTTATGATCTCTATACAAATAGTATCAAATGGTATTGCTATTTTGTATCACTATTGTAGTTAACCAAACAATAAATCCCTCAATAACCTCTCGGTGTTGCACCAACCACAATAATGTATGTACATATGTTCCATAATTTACTAAAAGAATGTAACTGTATGGCTTGTACCCAGACTGCATATGGTACTGGTGATGGTAATTGTTGGTAATGGTAAACGCTGGGAGTGATAAATGTTGGTAATGGGAAACGTTGGTAATGGTAAATGTTAGTAATGCTAATTATTGGTAATAGTTATTGTTGGTAATGGTAAATGTTGGTAATGGTAATTGTTGATAATGGATCAAATGTCCCCATGATGTAAATGTAATGTGGACCTGGACTACACACACACAGGTTTGTAATTATATCTTTGTGGGGACTCTCCATTCATTTCAATGGGGAAAACTCTATTCACAGCACGAAGATCTTAACCCCTTCCCAGCCATAACCTTAACTATAAATTTCCATACAAAATACAAGACTGTTGGCATTTAAATTTTTTGATTGCATTCACAGAAATTTGTGGGGACCAGAAAAGGGTCCCCACAATGTAAAAAACAGGATTTTATTTAATTGTGGTAAACATTTGGTCCCCACAATATAACATAAACCTAATCCATATGCACACATGCTCACAGACAGAAAGACAGAAAGACACACACAGACACATACACACACACACACACACCACCACACACATGCAAATACACTTACAATCTTGAACTCCAGAGTCTGCAAAGCTGCTTTGAAAGAGATAGGCTTAAAATATTTATTAGATATCTATTTAATACATTTGAAAGATGTCTTAATCTTGACAACAATCCATGTGGTGATATTGATTTTCTGCCAAGGCGCAGCATACTTCCGTCTCCTCATTTCCGTCAGAAGGGGCAACGTTACATTTTATGAGCAAAGAACGGCCAGTGCTGACCTGCATCCCATAATAACCTTTGACTGTTGCACATACTGTTCCATGTCTAAGTCTCATTTTACAAATGGAGGAAAAGCTCTCCAGCAGAAGCACGAGTTCGGCTTTCTAATACGTGAACGGTTCCTTTCACCATCACTCCACAAGAAGCGATGATTCCTTAAGCTAAGTGCAGCAGATAATCAATAAGAGCAACACAGAAACTGAAAGCACCGTGGCAATGCATTCAAACACCTTACCGCCTAGATACTCTGCTGGATGAAGCACTGCAATACAGTGCATGGCAGCAACAGGGCAGTTTTCTGTGCACGTTCCTGTGAAGCATCTCACTGACTGGCAGAAGACCTGAAAACCTCCACATGGTGACCTCTTATCTTGAAGAAGATATTGATTTCTACAGACCGGCGAGTGATGAGACGGCCTTGTTCCAAGATCTTTGATCTGTGAAACATTTTATCGATTCTTTATTTTTCTTTCTTTAATTTCATCAGATTGCTACTGCGGTGTTCAGAGTCAGAGAGTCAGTGAAGAGGCTCCGATGGCTGGGAATAGTGTGGCCCACAGGCAGATAGCACTCAGTAAGATCTGAGATACTTGGAGATGTAGTGAGATCTTGAAGTATAACGCCAACAAACCCTGGGAGAATATCCATTGACAGTATAGTATGGACAGGACAGTATAGTTCTCAGAGATATCGCTCTGCATTGCCCGCCTGTCTGTTGCAGGGTAGGTGGGGGCGATAAAAGTTGGCTAAAGAGCCTAAAAATTCAAGCTAAGAAACCGTTATATTTTTATATAGAAATAGGCAATATAGAAAAATTTAAAAGAAAAAACACAAAAGGAACAAGAATATTAATCTAGATAAAAGTTTAAAATATAAAAGAAACATTCTTAGTCCTTTCTTAGTTTAATTTCGAGGGACTTGACGTGTCATATCACACATTATCACACATGCCTGAATAGAGTTTATGAGCAAATATGGCCGTTCGGCCAGCTATGTGATGTAATGGAACATAAACATAAAGCAAATGCATCTGTCCATCTGTCTGTCTGTTTATCTGTCTTGCCTGTCATGTAATACACAGCAAGCAATGACCTTAAAACTGGGATGTGTGTATTTATAATGTAAATGCAAAACAAGTCAGTGTAATTATAGGTAATGATATGGTACAGCCAGTCGATCAAGGGAGGAAAAACAAGCCTGAGGCTGCGGAACAGAGCGGCTCGCCAGCCTCCTCTGAGCCAGTGATTAATCAGGGATCACAGGCACTCCCCCCGGGGGGGGGGGGGGGGGGGGGGGAGCTTGCCCCAGGCAACAGGCAGGAGGGCAAACGCCAGGTTATGAGTGACTGAAGTGTGTTTGGGCCCAGAATCCTGCCATTTCCAGCCATTCACTCATGGCCAAATGTGTGTCACGCCAAGCCAGACACATTTCACTCTCATCACATACATTCCACTGGACTGAAAGTGCCATTTAAACAGACTTAACTAAAATCTAAACAGTCCAGATCACATGCAGATTCATAATGTCATTTTTTTTTCTTGACTGTATTCATGTGCGATGTTGCCAGAATAGGAAAAGCGCTTTCAGAAAAAGGATGGACGCATGTGTAATATTGCTCCTTGACTGTAACATTATATAATTCACTAGGACATAGGATAAATGTACTTAACTGTTTTGCTATAAATACTTCACCCTCAGGTGACCCTAACTCTCCATTAAAACAATTTCAGTGAGAGAGAGAGAGCGAGAGAGAGAGAGAGAGAGAGAGAGATGTCCATCATGGCATCTCTGGGCCAGGTGATTTGTTTATATTATATCAAGTTACTTCATGTTATGTTTTCACATTGATTGCGCTTTGCTGTATAAGAGCTTTTCCAGTCATAACGCTTTATATGGTAAAACAGCTACCAAAAATGTATCTCTGAAACCATCTCTTTGGCCCGCTGCCTGTACATTAGGCGTGAACCGGCTCAGTATGGCAAAGGCAATTATCTTACTGATTGAGCAATTAGTGATGCCGCTAAACAGGTGAGGCAGCGTAAGAATCAGGGCACACAAAGGCCCAGCCACAGCTACTGTGTCACCTGCGACTTTATTTTACCGTAGCACTAACTAGTTTCCTTGCAGGTACTTAAAGTGAAAAATACCAGAAACACAAAAGCGAACATGACAATAGACGAACAATCAAGAACATGTATGTATGCTTTCTTCTCATGTTAGCGCTCAGACATTTTCTCAAAGATTCTTATTACCTTGAGCGGGTGCCTTCCATTCGGAGCGCTCATGTATCAGGGACGAGCCCATATATAGGCACTAATAAAATGACAATGGATATAAACAGGGAAATGCAAGCCATTGCTTAGGAAAAGAAAATTATTTTAAATACTGTAGATATTTAATGAGCACCGTCATTGTATAAGCAAGTAACTATACTTTCATCTTTTCACAGGTTGTAGAGCCCCCCATTCTAACCCCCCTCCCACTTTTTAAAATGAAGCCTTCTAACAGGTTAACAAAATATGAAAAATACAAGTCTGTATATGACAATCACATTATTTTGATACAGCTATCTGTTTTATAATGCCGTGATTTACAGTCCGCTGGAAGTAATTCCTAAAAGCAAGTACATTTCAGACTTTGGTAATTATTTCTATTCTGAGATTATTACAAAAAAATATTACGTACAAGTTTGTGAGAAAAACCTCTTTTGGTCTGGGAACAGACCGACGTCACATGGGGAATTCTCAGAGGAGCAGAGGCGTTTTTTTGCCGTTCCCCCTCTTAAGGGATGGAGAGGTGGGGGTGCCTAGCACAAAAACAACCGCTGCAAACTGCATGAGTGCACACTGAGCACAGATGGCGAGCCTCTTTGGAGAAGGAAGCTTCTCAGTGCCTCAGGCTGGGTAAGGTCAGGTCATGACCAGAAATAAAACGCTACCACTTCTTTGTAATTTCTTAGCTTCTGCCCTGCCTGCTGGCAGTATGCATTATTAAATTGATATTCATCCGGGTTTTGAATTTAAAAGACGCAGAAGTTCTTTAAGAAGGACAGGTGTAGGTTTGATCCACACTGACAAACCTAGTACACATAATTATACATAAAGAACTACACATTATTTACCTTTTAAAAGATGTAATTCAACCTACTTTGGAAGAGGGCTCATATTACTTCTCTTTTTGAGTGTTGCTAAGCTTGAGCTAGACTTGAGCTTTTTAGTAAAATTTGTTGACTTTCTCCTTGTTCTGTTGCATATATAAGATTTTTTGTACACGGAGTGGCTCCTTCAGTAGGGCAGCATGGTGTTTTAGTCAGTAGCACTGTTATTGTCAGGATAGGTCCCTGCCTCATCCCATCCGGTTCATTTCCCCATACTGCCAGCAGGAGTCGCTGGCCATTCCGTTCGTTCCTCTATGTTTAGCACCATCACCATCTGTAGTGTTTTCCCCAGCTCTCATGCTGCCACATGTTTGAACGGGCTCAGCGTGCATCCCAGTAATGAAGTTTATACCATTGTAGTGGATATTTTGAGATGTTGTGCCTCAACACTTTATATTTCGATTCTATGTTTATCACATTTGTCGTGTGTTTGTATTTCTGTATCGATTCTAGTTTTGCACCTTTGTTCTTAGTTATTCTTGCCCATGTCTTGTTTCATAGTTACGTCCTGTTCCTTATCTCATAGTGTTTGTATATTTTGTGCCTTTTAATTGTTCATAGTCCACATCTGTCACTCGTTTAGTCTTCATTACCCATGTATATATGTTCCAGTCTGTGCCTTGTTACTGTCGGCCATTGTGTGCTAGTCTCTCACATGTTATCTTAATGTGTTTTATGTGGTTCTTGCTTGTGTTTCCTTCAGCACTTCCCTGTGTTTAGGTTAATTATTGCTATTTCTCATTTAAAGTTCCCATCTTTGTTTTGATCATCTTTGTTCAGTTTATAAGAAAGTCTCCCTGGTTCCTTAAAGCTGCTCTGTGCATCGTCACTCCTTCCCTGGGGTTAGGAGAGAGCTGAATCCCCCTCTTTCTCGCCTTGTGTTGTGTTGACTTCCTCCCACAGACAAAGGACATGCAGTTAGGTGAACTGGTTTCTGTGTGTGAATTTCTGCACATGTGCCCTGTGAGGGGCGAGTATCTACTTGAGGACTTGAGGACAATTCCTGCACTGTTCCCTGTGCTGCTTGGGTTCCGATCCACCCCCCCCCCCCCCAATTTTTTTCCAGGAAGATTAATGGATCCTTAAGTATTCTCAGTGTTAATTACAATCAGAACAATAATCACTTGTTTCATCTACAAATGCCAGCTCATTTAGTCGCATTTTAAAAACAGCTAGCTTCGAAGTCGTGGAATATACAGGTTTCTTCAGGGCAATGTGTACGAGTCATTACAATGAAATATGAAGGAAAAAAGACACAAAAAATTCAGTTTTAAAACTGTGCCTTACATAATCTACAACTCCTTGCAGTTTTCAAACAAACTTAATGGTATATACCCTTATACCGGAAGTTCCGATGGTTTCTTCCTGTTCCCTGGCTGCTTACTGACACTGTCTTCTGGGCCCAGCGAAAGGCCCGTCCCACCTATTACTCAATGGTATTGCTATTCCAGGTGACTTTGAAGAAAACCAAAGGGCACAGTGTCGAGAAAAAGCAGAACCATATTAATCTGGGAAGAAAAAGGCACCTTCACACTGACACACACATTATTTTGCAATTTCGTTCCCGTGCCCGATTTCTTCTGGCAAGTCTGGGACTATAACCAAAAATAAATGGTTTGAGTTGTTGGCAGAGACCGAGGCCTTAGACTGTCGCTTTGAAAAACGACAGTGTTGCACGAATGTTTGTGATACATTAGGAGGGAGTGGGAGATATGCATCACTGTGGCCCCACGGGACATCAAGATAGCTTTATCAGTTACCCTCCTGAAAGCCAAGGATGAATAGAGGTTGAGCGGCAGAATTCAACACCGACCAGAGTACAATTTGCAATTTCATGGCCAATGCAATCTGCAATCAAAACAATAAAACTCAAACGGCACACAAAGTCTTTAGAAAGAGGACATAATGAAAGGTAATAAAAACATGTTATATAACTGAACATTACACATGCCCTATTCAAACAATCTGTGTATACATAAAACATACAAAATGACACAGAGGCCCTCCAATTTATCACCAGTGTTTTCCTGCCAGGCTTTTGTACACATTGCATGAGCACGCTGTACCTTAAGGTCTGATGTGAGGAGCTGCATGTAGGACTGTACAGAAACACGACCTCCCAGGGGCTTCTGTGATGGTGTGTTTATAAGTTGTGCTCCAGCAGTTGAGTCCTGCAGAAACCTCGACTCTAGGGGGACTCTGCAGTCTCTTTAGCCTGGGCCAAGAGTCTGTACTGTGGAGTACAAATTCTGGCAGCACCATACAGCTGGTCACAGCTACACATGTGGTCCTGCTGGACCATCAGTAGAAATTCTCCTGGACAAATAATATAACGGTGAATGTCGAATAATGGTGACAGCTTGAGATATTTTCCATTTAGTTTTCCCACTCCAGTTGTAAATATACTATTTTTTTAAATTGCATCTTCGACTGCAATGTATCACTTTTAGCAGGTTCAGCACTTGTGTCCTGAGCCCTGAGTGACCTGAATCCTCTCATGTGCCACATCTCTGTCACCACGACAGGGTCTTTCCAGGCCGGGAGGTGGCCCATCCAGGTGAGAAGGGCAAAGCGAATTTAAGCATGTTTCCATGGTCCCACTCTCGGGGGTTTGGAAAGATGCTGACATCTATTTTCAAATATTAGACGGCAAAAGGAAAAAAAAACTGCTTATTTGGATTTTGTGCATTTATGCTTTATGAGAAAATAATTATTCCATACTGATGGCGCAAGCTGTAAATACCAGCAACACTTCAAAAAAGAATTTATCAATACCACGGAGTAAATTAAAGTTGGAACGCAAAACCATCAATAAAATGCAACCGCTTCTCACAGATGGCGACCCCCTCAGTTTCTGAAAGGGCATTATTTCGAGCTGCAGAACAATTAGAAAGCCAAAGGGTGACGGGACATTTGGCATACAAAGCTTAACTAGGAGGACTGAGTAACTATGGAAACCACCAGAGAGAGTGTTGGACAAACTTAAAAACCCGCTGTCACAGTCCCTAAATCACACTGTGGAAATCAGGAGACACCGTCTAGTCTGAGCGGAGTCCTAAATGCAGCACACATGTTGGAGGGCCCTGGGCCAAACGCTGCCGCACCAGAGCTGTGGGATGCGGTTGACCCGAACTCCGACACGGGTGGCAAAGGACGTTATGCTCACAGCCACCCGCTCCTCTGATCTCGGTTCATCGCAGTTTACGGCGAGCGAGCCAGCGGCTTGCATCAGGGCTAAACGACAGCAAAGGCAAAGGCCAGGAAACGTGGTTCTCTGTGTGATGTGGCCACAGGAGCGGAAGACACCATACGCCTAAACGTAGCTGTCATGTGACCTTTAAGTAATATGCATTTTTATTCTAGTATACTAACATCCATCTATCCATTCTGCATAGCCATACGTCCTCGTGGGGAAGGTGGTGAGCTCAGAGCCAATCCCACGACGGGGGGGGGGGGGGGGGAACCCACAAAAACACGGGGAGAACA
>JAODUD010000019.1:8947028-8957546 GCA_026784285.1 Stomatorhinus walkeri | reverse complement strand
AATTTGGATCAATATGGAGCCACTGTTGGGGGTGGGGTCAGGACTCAGCAAGGCAGTTAGTGCTACCTGGCTCTCTTCCATCGTGTCAGATGATGAAGTCGAGCGACCCCAGACTTCACAGGGATCCCATGGTGCTGGGGAGTGGAATCAGCAGCCATTCGAGCATCAGTGGTGCGCATCACCGGGGGGGGGGGGCGGTGTTCTCAGCGAGGTGCACTGCATTTCCAGGGAGGGGTCATTATTGTTCCACCAGCCATCTCTCCAGGAAATTTAGAAAAAAATCTAGCTTCTGCACGGTATAGAGAAACGTGACTAAAGTGTTGGAAACCAATAAAGGCTCATTCTGTGGGGCAATCGCATCACATGTAATCTATCCCCTAGCCTGTGCCTTTCCGAGATCGGCACCAGGTCTGCCCCCTTCCGGACCTGTCAGCGCACGTAAGGAATGCACCCAGTTTAAACAGATATTGATGGTATCCCCGGAAAGCAGGCGATGCCAGAACGGCGGCGGGCCGGGCTGGGCCAGGCCCCAACGCGGCAGCGTTTCCCTTCATCCCCCAGCTCAAGGAGGAGCAGAGGTTGTCTCACAAAAGGGTTTTTAGTCAATGAAATCCCCAGTGATGAGTCTATTTTACACTGCAGGCATTTGATGAGGTAATTAATGTGACACCCCAACACTGGAAGCTGCCTGAGCTGTACTCATTTTTACCCGGCTTTGCTTCAGGGCGATTCGAAAGCCGGCATACCAGCATATTAAACTTCACTTTCCTAATTCATACATTTAAGATGCCCTCTTTGGTATTGTGCGCGATCCATCTTTAACAGGAATGTGTCCTCAGCTTTATCAAGAGGGCAGCAGGTGGAAACTATCTGTCTATAAATAGATCGAGCTCGTCGCTGCTCGCGTTTCACACCACGGAGCATATTTCACTCTGGACGCTGCAAGATAATCCTGTTGGAGTTCAGATGAGCCTGATTGGTCCCCATCCACACAATGATCTCAGGATGGGAGGTGGGGGTGCCGCATGCTGGATATGACCGACAGGCCAATGAAGCAGACCGCTGTGTGTTCTTACCACGTTCTACAGGTACTCCAGTTTCTTCCTGCATTCCCGAGGCGTGCACAATGGCAGATGAATCTGCTCATAGGGTGTGATCATGGGTAAATGTGCCAAACGACAGCCTGATATCCCTTCCAGCCCAGCCTTGTTTCCCCTCTGCTTCCTGTGGTTGAAAGATGAAAGGATGGCACTGAGCAGGGGTGGGGAACCTGTTCCATGTAGGGGCCTCTCAATCAACCAATCACAGTGAGTCCCCAGGACTGAAATTGAGAACCACTGTTTTATTATTGGCTGATAGAGAGGTCATCCCAAAAACCTGCCCCGGCCCTCCATGGAACAGGAATTATGGGCTACTAAAGGTCTTTATAAATATTTGGTCATTAACAAATACAGTACTCTTGATGTCTCTACTACATTATATAGCCAAAAGCATGTGCACACCAGCTTCCCCTCATCTCGTTACGAAACCAAAGGTATTAATATGAAATTGGTTGGTTCACTGTTGCTTTATTAGCCACTACTTTTCTGGCAAAGCTTTCCATTGATGTTGGAACATTGCTACATCTGTTCCCATTCATGTTGACTATTGATGTTGGGTGATCAGGTCCCTTTCTGTGCGGCATAAAACTTTTGCTCCCAGTTGTGTTTTCCTTGGCAATCACTTCACTTGTGTTTGAGACAAACATCTCTAGCAGGGCAGAAATGTAGCAAGCTTACTTGTTGGAAAGATGGTGTCCTATGATGTCGCCAAGTGGAAAGTCACTAAAACAGAAACCACCCATTTTGCTGATGATATTTGTTGCAGAAGATTTCCATAGCTTCGAGCTTATTTATAAGTCTGTGTCAGCAGTGGGCGTGGATTAAGTAGGAAATTCCTCTGATTAATTGTGGCGTCCACATACTTTTGGTCATATAGTATAAGCCTACATCTCTTCATCATCATTATATACTGCATATTTGTCATCATTATATATACACATCTCATTATATAGGCGTAGGATGGATGAATAGATGAGGAAGAAGATGCTCTGTGTGCTATGCAGAAATGCATCTACCATATGAAACACTGCTGCAGTCAATAATGGACCCAAAACCAATCTACCAATCGACTAGTTGAGCATAAACCAATATTAGATTTGGCCCTGTATTTTGCTGATAAAGGCAGGTATGGGATTTGTGGAGGGGTTTGACTTCAGGGCACAGGAATGTTTATGTTATGGCAGGGCGAAGGAGGAAAAAGAGGAAAGGTCTACGGAGTGGCTCACAGCAAACAGGACTTTACGAACAAAATAGAACACAAAGGGCAAACCACAAAATAAATGGGACCACGAAGGGTCAAAAATGGGAAAACAAGAACTAAAAGTAGCACAAAGTACCACAACTACGGCATAGTGTCAAACTGGGAGCTTGCCTTGGAAAAACCACAGCTACACACACAGAATAGCAACTACAACGACTGACTGAAGAGACGAACAAAGGCAGGCACTTAAATATACTGATCACAACGACTAACAAGTGGCAGGTGTGACCATACAGAACTAGGGGCAAAGAGGAGCAGCAGAGGTCAAGTAACAGGTGTGGTAGATTCTAACACCAAAGGAAACAAAACAAGGGAAATAGACCATTATACAGGGACTGAAGCTGCAATACGTACGCAAATAACCTAAGAGAACATAAAATAACAAATATTATACAAATACAAAACTAGCCTTGAACCGGCAACAAAAGGGCCACATGGTGACCCAGGGAGCAGGTAAGCACACTAGGCACTAAGGAGCTACAAAAACAAAGGAGGGAACAGGATGGCTAGTGACACCTGCTGGCCAGACAGCGACAAGACACATGGCTCAGGGCCAAGCGGGCACCGATCCTGATACATTTATGTGTGAGATATCCCTTGTGACAAGAACACGATTATTCCTGAGCTGTCTGCAAAGAAGCAGACCACTCCTGAGCTTCTGTTAGAGCCAACAAATTACTCAGTGCCCAGCCCCCATACTCGCCTCCCCACCGAGGGACCAGGCGGATTATACTTACATTTCCAGCCGGCCAGAAGCACAGCCACTCAATCCCCTCCATCTAAGGAACATATGCGTTTGTAATTAGAAAATATCCCTGCGCAGGGCTCTTCACCCTGAGCGGAGAACGACCCAGGCCTGACAGCTATATCGCAAATGTCATTGTTTATAAAGTGATCATTCTCCAGCTTGGGAAGCTCATTACTCCCTTTTCCTAGGTTCTATGAGAAAGTTCCTGTTCTAAAACAGAATGTTCTGGAAACACAAATGCATTCAAACATGCATCCATGTGTCTACATGTGTGCACACAGTGTGGAAGAATTCCTTACAGTAAGGTAATGCATTCCTGAGCATTTTTTCCTTCTTTGGAAATGATTCTATATAAAGAAAGGATTGGGGCTGGTATTTGGAATCTGTGGAAGTGACCCCCAGATAACAAATATCCCATAATCCTCCTCAATTACTTAATAAAGGCTTGGTTTCTAGATGTAAGTGGGCGAGGGGGTGCATCCAGAGATTCTCTTACCTTGTATCTCAGGTGGACACCCACAGCATAAGGAGATCCCCTTCCCCTCGCCCTGCGCCCCTCACCCCTCAAGCAGTTGGCCAAACTAATGCGCGACAGACATCCCCATGTAAGGCCCCGCCCTTCACCCTGAGCGGAGAACGACCCAGGCCTGACAGCTTAATCGCAAATGTCATTGTTTATAAAGTGATCATTGTCTATCTTGGGAGGCTCATTACTCCTTTTTTCTCATTCGTGTGAGAAAGTTCCTGGTCTTTTCCTTCAAATACTCCTCCCACATTAAAGAGGAACATAATACAAACGGCTTTTAAAAGGATTAATTTGCACATATTTATTTCAGGATATTTTTTCCCCCCTGAATATTCCTGTACTGTGCCGCTGAACATACACAGCACATTGTGAAGTTACAGGTGTCAAATTATACTGTCGCACTGCAACAAAAACAAAAAAATGAAAGGGGCAGAAAAGGGAGTATGTTACACTAAATGTCTCCCTCCAGCAATTTCTGCAACAGGTTCTCTGGTTCCCAGAGTGTTGTCAGCTATCTCCGGCCCCCTGAGACTGACATATGGCCGGGCTGAATTTACCAGGGATCCCGAAATTTCTGACTAATCTTAAACCGGGCCGCCCACAGTCATATGGTGCTAGACGGCACCGCTGCTGTTTTTCCTTTCAGCCAGCGAGTTCCTTCCGCTCAGCTAATGGCTCGTTCAGAAAATGCACTCGGATCCTGTCGAGATGTACGGTGACTGATGCCTGATGTCCCCAAGGAAAACCGTAAATCTCTGGAAGCTCCCAGTTCAATCCCAGTTCTTCTAGAGTCCAGAAGGAGTAAGCAGTATCTTGGTCAGTGCAATAGCACAATTGACGTATTTTAGATATGCAAGGGGGTACGGTGACGGAAAGGAGAGATAAATCGCCATGATAATTACGAACAACGGCTATCAGAGCTGATGACGTCTCCTAGGGATGGGGGGTCTCAGTGCATGTGCCCCTACATGTGGCCTTTCTCATATTTTGTGGAAGAGAAATCTGTCTTTTATGAACCAATACAACATTAACACACTCCAGCTTTAAATGTTAAGGTCTGGAATGTTTAGTATTAAGTTTAATATGATGGTCATATAAAAGGATATAATGTTGTAATGTGTTGCTTACTCGACATTTAGAAATATTTCTTTAGTGTTGGGAGTGTTAGTGTTCAGTGTTCGGAGTAAATTGCCAGAAATTCAGTCCGACATATAAAACATGCTATTCACTCACTGATGCTCCTGTTCCTTCCAAAGACACATGGATCAGAACAGTACAGTTATAACAAAGGATCCGAAGATTCTCAAACCACTGGCCAGATCTGGCCCATGCCATAAATTTGTGAACCCAGATGTTATTGCTGCAGTGTCACTTAAGTAATTACATGGAGAATGTTCTGGAAAATAATTGCTGTGGAGCTGAATGTCACCAGAACTATAAATAATAGAAAATTGCAGCATTACAAGGACAGCATTACAATACTCTACCGGGCTGTATGTTTTTCAGTGGACTCTCGCGTTAATCAGCTTTGAGCTGCAGGTGGTGCAGTGCTTAAAAAAAATAATAATAATAATAATGATTTTTATGATTATTCAACTGAGATGAGAGTGTGTGACCTTTCGAGTCATGAATGCTATTTCCTTTCTTTTCAAAGGTAATAGCCATGAATTATACATGTTTGATTTAACCTTCTCCCTGCAAGGTCATATTACCCGGACTTTCAACCTTCACACTTGGAGCCTTTGCAAGACCTTCTTAAGAGAAACATGGAGCAAGTGCTGTATTGACGTCGGACATACTCAGTGCTTCGCCCTTACAACTTAGCAGAAATGGCCTTACATAAGATCTTTATAGCTTCAAAAGCATGGTTTGCATTTAAAAACCACACATAAATGTTTATTTCAACAACCAGAGATTGCTGTGGTATTATTGGAGCTAGGGGTACACTATTAGAGTTTTATAAGACAGCGCATCATGTCTTGAGTGGATTCAGCACTATCAACAATGAATTTGATAGGGTGTCCAGGCTGTTGACGGTGTAAAAAATCAAGTCGCGGGCACAAAGAATAGCCTAGATAAAATAGCTAGGCTCTGTAGCACTAACTAATCCCACAACACAATATCTAGTTTCTATCAGATAAAAAGAGCAATACATTTTCTACAAAAAATGCACAAACATCTAAATTTAGAAGTAGTGGCTAGATTTCAAGCAGTCTGACTGGCCTCGTCCCGGCCTCACTGCCATCGGGGTTTTTAATTTGCAAATTATATACCTAGTTACAAAGGTATGGAATATTAATGGCACAGCTTCCCTCTAGGGACTCAGCTGAAACTGAAATAAATGACTAAACGTAATGACTCTGTATTATTTTCTTGCCACAAGATTTAGTGGCAACCCCTGGCTCAACAAAGACATTTTCTAGAAAGTGTGGTGAAAAACTAATACAGAGTTGATGACAGTTCCCGACCTGTAGGGCGGCGCCCCGCTTAGCGACCCATCGCAATGGCTGCGTTAATGGCCATCCCTGCTCCTGGCATTTACACCTGGGTCTTCGTAGTCCGCTCTTCTCCTTCACATATATGATTATAAGGGAAATGCAAACCCTTGTGGGTTACCTTGATATAGCACGGTATGACTCCATAATAGAACAAGTGAATTGAAAAAATGGAAGAATTATATGTGGGCCTTTCACAGAGAATGTTCCTTTCTGCGTATAAGTGGCATTTCTACTGTTATACCTATGAACTGTGCAAAATCTAGTCCTTCAGGCATTAAAAGTAATAAACATAAACTATCGGCTTAGATATAGTGAAAGGCAGCAGCTTGACTTTGTCGCTATTGAGACACACTGACAGAGACACACTGGCAGAGACACACTGACAGAGAGACACTGGCAGAGACACACTGGCAGAGACACACTGGCAGAGACACACTGACAGAGACACACTGGCAGAGACACACTGACAGAGACACACTGACAGAGAGAAACTGGCAGAGACACACTGGCAGAGACACACTGACAGAGAGACACTGACAGAGAGACACTTGCAGAGACACACTGGCGGAGACACACTGACAGAGAGACACTGACAGAGACACACTGGCAGAGACACACTGGCAGAGACACACTGACAGAGACACACTGGCAGAGACACACTGGCAGAGAGACACTGACAGAGAGACACTTGCAGAGACACACTGGCGGAGACACACTGACAGAGAGACACTGACAGAGAGACACTGGCAGAGACACACTGGCATGTTTCGGAAGATCCCCAGTGTGGCTTGACCTTGCCCTCTGCAATACGATCCCTTCTCACCCAAGGCTGTCTCTTCACCTTTGGAATCGCCCCGGCCCGGGGTTAAGTAAACTGGGGCACCTTGCTGGTGATGTCATAAATGGAGTATAATTTAATGGCAAGTGGATGTGAGTGTTCAGACTGCCTGTCGCTCAGCCTTAAAGGAGACCTCCCCGGGAGCACACGCAGCCTGCAAGCAGTGCCCAGTAACAACACTGGTGCCCAACACATTGTCTGTAGCATTAATGCACTTCAGCTGCAACATGCAACACATGCAATGCAGCTTGCATAATGCTTTACATTGTACACACGCATATGTGCACAAAGTGAACCTAAAATTACACGCAACCGCAGATTAAATGTCTGTAGCATAGATTTAAAAATGGAAATATACAGAGGAAACAGTTGCCTTTTATTTGAGCTAGTGGCAGTTTCTCTCCAAGGAAACTATCAGGACATCAGACACAGCTGTGGCATTTCCCAGCAAGGCCTCTGGGGGCACTAGAATGTTTTTACAGCCTGGCTGTGACTCCCAGTCCAATCACCAGAATCACGTCTGATATTGATCAGCGGTCAGTTAAGCAAATAAAAACGTTAATAGGTACATGCTGGCTCTCAATCTCTGGGAACAATGCATGTACCTATACCAATGCATGTACCTATACCAACATCTCGTTCTTAAAAAATAAGACCAACATTTTAAAAAATACTTAAAAGACTAAGGTCTTTGGTGAGGAAACCACAGCTAAATTTAAGCAGCTAAGTAAAGCATTTTTCTGGAGCAGGAATTACGATAAGACTGCGCTCTTGGAGAGGAACACTGTATGTCAGACCTTTCAACTCAGCTGAGTGGCCTTGGAACATCCTTTAGGGACTGCAGCGCCCTCTGGTGGTTGCAGACTGGGCTGGCTTTGTGGTTGTCCCAGCATACATACAGTCAAGGCCCTCATTTAAGCAGCCCCACTGACATTACCCTAGCCACAAGTGTAGATACTATAATTTTGTGGTTTAAGGGCTTGGACTGGGAGACTACCTCACAGAGTGCTGTGACTAGCTCTTTTTAACCAGATTTATCCATCTGGATTATTTGTCCCCTCAAATATTTCTGCTCTGGTATACACAGGAAATGTCAGTTTAACCGAGCCAAAATAAAAGATTAACGTACAGCAAGTAGAAAGGATAAGCTGTCCCATTTCTCTTTTCAAATATCTTTAACAGTTTTACCTGGAGCTGGATGTAACTGATCGTGTATTGCGGTCACCACTGCGAACGCTTTGGCCTGGACGTCGCACTTTGGTCGGCGAAGGAAAGTCCAGACCAGCGATCAGTGTCAAAAAGAAATATCCAGCTTTATATTCCAAGGACTGATGGGAAGGGGAGGTCAGGGCGGTTCCTTTTAGGATGTGTGTAGCAGGGGAACCCTTTGAAAGAGTCACCTCATTACATTAGTAGGGGATTTCCATATTTACCTAAGAATCGTGTGGAAAAAAGGAAGTAGGCATTCTTATTTAGCTTTTTCCTGCATTGTTTTTGTATAGTATTTACAAGTATTCCCTGGTGTCAAAATAAGCATGTACAAAACAATATTAACATTCATTTCATTTTTGATGAACCTCCTTCAAAACTGTGTGTTTGAGGCAGAACACGGGGACAGTGGAAACACACCAGACACGCGAATTCTGGCTCCCCCCAAATTCTATCCCAGGACGGTGCCACTGGTGGGAAGGTACGGGAGGGAGAACCAGCCCCCACCCCCCCCCATCAAACGGGGAACGTGAACGTGAGAGAAGCCCTTTATACAATAGCAACCTCATCAAAACTCTGCAAAACATCCCCAGGCTGAATACCTGGCTGGGATCTGTTCACATATTCCGGAGCCTTTCGCTCCTTCTCTGTCTGCCTGGACTTCTGTCTCTGTTCTTTTTTCATAACACGCACAACTTGCATTACATGCAAAAAGCAGAAAACCAAGGCGCGATTTTAAGCTCACTGGCTCTGGTGTCATACATCAAGGTGAATTTCGCCCCGTCAAAGTAAAATGCAGCAATATGGAGCTTGTTTAGAGTTGCATATTAAAACCAGATGCAGATTATTATGAGCAGTTTATCTTTTAGGAGTCTAGTGTCTGATGGAACGTAATGTAAATTTGTTCCAAAGGCAGTCTTTCCAAGAGACAAGATGGGAATAATTATTGGACTTGTGAATCTGAATCTGATAGACAATGGATTCCTTTTCAGTCATACACAATTACCAGCCGCAGACAGAATTCTTGCATTCAAAATTTCGGAATTCAAGTGAAACCAGCAGAGAGACCAGGGCCAGAGTGTTTCTGGCGTAAGGCTTTCCAGAGAACCAATTTAAGCCAGAGACACAGCCATGGGTTTCTACATCCTGACCGGGCAAAATCTTGGAGCAAAGTAAGTATTCGGATCTCAGATGGTCCACAGAAGGAGAGGGTGTCAACGTCACTGCAATGGTTACTGGAGGAAATACAATGTCACCCTGTGGCCAGGAAGCAGTTCATCTTTCTGTTGCGAAACTTTGTAACTCTCTAGCTTTCATCTGTATGTCCAACGCAGGGTGAGGATGGGTCTACAGCACCTCCTAGGAGACCGGCCACAAGGGAGGGGAACGCTCTGAACAGGACACCAATGTCACACAGGACGCTCAGTGTCACTATGGGCAAGTCAGCAATGCCAAGCTAACTGCATGTTTTTGGACTTGCAGGATGACACCAGAATACAAGGAACAAACACACATTCCCAGGAAAACATGCAAATTCTACAGGGGGGGCTGGTCTTATGGAACCAAAGCACTGGGAAGTTCATATTGTTTTGTAGGCCACTTTCATTAAAGGTATAAAAGAAGGTAAATATGTCTTAATAAAAATGAGTACAACACAAAGGGGAATTTGCCAAACCCAAATACAGTTCAGAAACAGCATTTATTTATTGACAGGCAGTGAGAAATAATATGATTTTCCCACTGGCGTTAGAAACAGGCCCCGCTAGAGGTTTGTGTTTCTTTCGACAGCATCTGCTCGTTCACTGCCTCAGGATGAAACCATTTTCAAATCCTACCTAAGATCTGACATGTCTAAGCAAAGCAATTTCAGGCCCAGCTGCCCCAGCCAGTATTGACATAACTCCACGGCCCAGTCTAGCAGGAAGACAACAATTTGTCTCGTTAAGGCAGAAAATGAGGTCTCTGGTATGGGGGCGGGGCCCATTGCGGGAACATGGAGCACGTCTGAGTGCCTGAAGGGAGAGCCTTACAGTGCCCCCATCTGGCACACTGTCGCAATGATTTGAGGTTAGAGTGCCAGCAGACCGATGAGTGCGTCGGGACCTTAGCAGACCTCTCGGCTAATCTCACGGGCCGCTGCGTGGCGTGACCGAATGGCTGCCCCACCAAGCAGGCGCATCGGCTCCTGGTGGGAGGGTGTGTGCAGAGGCTGCATGCGACAGAAGAGCTTTGTCCTTCGCTCTCCTTCTCCACTCTGCCCACCCCAGTGCGTCTCAAACGCAGGTGTCACAATCGACAACTGCTGAGGACACTGACGGGGGGGGGGGGGGGGGGGGGG
>JAODUD010000019.1:8896027-8908397 GCA_026784285.1 Stomatorhinus walkeri | reverse complement strand
GTGGTGTTGTTTGGCACAGTACTTTGTTAGGGTGGTGTTGTTTGGCGCAGTAGTTTGTTAGGGTGGTGTTGTTTGGCGCAGTACTTTGTTAGGGTGGTGTTGTTTGGCACAGTACTTCGTTACGGTGGTGTTGTTTGGCGCAGTACTTTGTTAGCGTGGTGTTGTTTGGCACAGTACTTTGTTAGGGTGGTGTTGTTTGGCGCAGTAGTTTGTTAGGGTGGTGTTGTTTGGCACAGTGCTTTGTTAGGGTGGTGTTGTTTGGCGCAGTAGTTTGTTAGGGTGCTGTTGTTTGACACAGTACTTTGTTAGACATTTTTTGAACAGCTTTACTCACTACAGGACTTTGGTTTGATGTAACTATGTGTGATATTGTGTAATAAAATGAATGTAGTCTCATTTCAGATGGTTGTATTGCATTGCTTGTGCATTGTTTTCAGTTTAATTGTGTGCAATGGTGACTATGCATTGCTTTCAGCTTAATTGTGTGCTAAGGTGCTGAACTATGTACTTTGCATGGGTTTGCTAATATTTAGACTAAATTCCCACCTGTTCAAATGTGTGAATATAGCTGTGAAACTCCTGATTTGGCACTCTATGTGTTCCTGCACCAAAAATATGCGATGTGAATCTTCCATCAAAGTCATATTTAATTTTCTTGCATGTGTGCCCAGTGAATGTATCCTGTGACAGTGAGGACGTAACATCAGCGTGCTTTGAATGCGACGGCACTGTGGCAATCAGCATGCTGTGAGGGTTACAGCTATGTCTCATTTTGCACACCTTCTACAAACTAATGTCATGCACTCTGGAAGCACTTCTTAGAATCGCACATAATTAACTGCGATCTACTATAACTGGATTATTAAAGCCTGACTGTGTACTGGAACAGAAATGCCTCTAAAAACAGCAGCAAAACATGTTACCAAAAGTATTAAAAGCCTTACAAGCATTAAAACATGTTATTAAATGCATAAAAGAGGAGATACACCTTCCTACCAAGAGGAGTACTGATATAACTTTTTTGTTTCTCCTCATACTTAATGAAGTTAGCAGACGAATGCCTATCAGAAGCACAAAAGCTCCAGGATTCTTCAGGACAGTGCTGCCTGTACTTTGTGTTTCCCCCTTTATACTAACCATCTCCATCACCACACCCCTCTCCCTGGGACATTACTGTCACCTACATGTAAAACTTTATTGCTCTATTTCTTGTTTTGAACGTGGATCTTGTCTTCTTTTGAATCATGAATCTAGTCAGTAGTAATCTAAATTCCAAACGAGATCCTTGAAATAGCAATATAAAGAGATCTCCTCACGATCTAGAGAGATCAGTTTCTTTGATCCGACTTTAACAGCAGTGAGATTTGTCTTGGTGGGAAGGAGGAACAATCCACATGCCGGCTTTGAGTGGAACAAAAATACACACACAAGCCGAAACAACAGGACCTCGAGGGATCAAAACAAAAGACAAGAGGGACAATAAGGAGGCTCCAGGGCTAACCCTGACACGAGGATAAGGTTCAGGCCAACAGGGCAGAAGGAACATTAATTATGAAAGGAAACAGACCAGCAGCATCAACACTAACCTTGATAATGACTAACATTTACAATGACTTAGCTAAGGAAGACTGCAGAGGTGGGTACTGTATACAGGGGTGACGAGGACCAGATAAGGGACAAGTGTCAGTGATTAGGAGCCAAAGGGGAGGAAACAGGATGGCCACCTGAGACCTCTGCTGGCCAAAACAGATCATGGCAGGAGTGACAGAGACAAACCGTGACAAGATTATTTCTCAAGTAAAAAGTCCCTTGATACCTTCCACAATAGTAGTTTGTTGTTTAACCTGATTTCTCATATATTTTTCTTTAACTGTACAGGACCTGTACTTCTCTTCCAAATAAAAAATTCCAGTCGATAAAATAAATGATTAACAGGCTAATAAGAAACATGTTCATCTTTATCACAATGATTTTCCTGGTGAGTATCGAGATACCAGATGCTAAGCAGGTCAGACCAGACCTACTTTCCCAAAACTAAAGACTCTTGCTCCTTTTGGGAGATCCTCAAACCTTCTTGAGCCAGCTGCATGTCCTTGGTCTGGCCCTCGGCTTCTGACCAGCTGGCATCCTAATAAGGTACCATCTCAACTGGCTCCTCTAGATCTGATTGAGCCATGGCTCTATTTTGGAGTCCCCTCACATTTCCAAAGTCCTCACCCTGTTCCAAGGAGTCATTTCAGCCACCTGTACAACCTTTATCTTTCAGTCATTACCCAAAATTCATGACCATCTGCGTGCAAAGGGCTCACCACTGCAGTGCCTCAAAACTGAGTTGCCCATCAATGTCACGTTCCCTCTTGCCATCACTAAGTAATTAGTGAAGGCAAAAAGGCAATTCCTCCACTAAGGGCAAATTGTCCCCCTCACCCGAAGGGACCAACCCACTCGTTTCCCAATGGGGGCACCATGGCCTCTGATTTGAAGCTGCTGATTCTGAACCCTGCCACTTCACATTTGGCATCAAACAGCTCAAGTTGGCTGGAGGTCCAGGTTGGATGAAACCAGAAACACAACATCAGCTATTACTAGCAGAGACATACAGTCCCCTCCCCAGCACCCTCTTGGTCTTTAGATTGGTATCGAGACCACTATTTTGCGGTCTTGGGCTCATCTCAGAATCGATTTTGACTTGGTCTTGTCTCAGTCTCGGACATAGAGATCTCAAGGTTTTATTTCTAGACCAGTCAAGACCACTCATCAAAACACCTCTATATTTATTATAATGGCTTAATATTCATTTGTTTATTAACAGTTTTTTGATTTGGTATAAAACGTCATACTTCAAAGTTCAAATTCAACCAATAAGGTGCATCTTAGTTGAAAAGATGTTAAATTTGTATAAAAGCACAATACTGCCTAGCCCCAAGGTGGTGCCTATGCTATAGAATGTTGTGTTATGTAGACTCAAACATTATGTTTCTGATCTTGGTCTAGCTCTGCCTTGGTCTTGGCCTTGTCTTGGTCTTGCCTTGCCTTGGTCTTAGTCTTGTCTCGGTTTCAATACACTCTGATCTCGGTAATGACTTGGTCTCAGTTTAAGTGGTCTTGACTACATCACTACTTCCAGCCCCAGCTGTGCCCTATTATCCTATTCATGAAGAACAAGATTGGACCCAAAATACATTCTTTACAGAGGTCAACACTCACTATAAATTACTTGTGCCACTGCCAAGGATGCAGACACAATTCTTACTGCATTCATATAGGAACCAAATAGCATGCAGCAATAACCCTCATATTTCTTCAGTTCCTCCCACAGGAAGAGTTTACACATTAGCCATAAACTAGTAGAGGCATAACCAGTCCATTGTAACACAAAATATATTGTATATGAAGTCAATTCAGGGATCTTCTGCACTTTGAAGCTCAGGTAGAAGTTCTAGCTTATGGCATTACTGCATGTCTGCTATATCCATGGCGAAAGCTCATTTTTCATTGGTCAGTCTAACTAAACAAATGTTTTATCTCTGTTCCTTCCTATGTCTGTATTCAAGCAGTTATTAATACTCTTCCCATTTGATTTTGCCACCACTGAGTCTTCATCAAGCATGATCACCTCACTCACAACATTCTTATTGACAGACTGGGAGCTACTGCACATTTCTAGGAAATACTTGACTGAATGAAGATGGAGGACCTCTGTGGGATGATGTGGAATGCCAGGTTTCCCACTGAACCCCGTCCATTGAATTCCTCAGCTTGTTGCCTGTATCTTCTGAGCACTGCCCACCCCCCCCCGACAGACACACACACACACACACACACCTAGTTTCTACTTTTTTCACATCCTTCACTAATGTCACACTTCAGCATTTCCTTATATCGTTTCAGTGTCATATCTATTTGAATCCTGCCATATATTTTGAAGATTAGACCTTAGCTTTTTGCACTGTGTTTTTTCAGACAGTGCATCCGTCTTTCCAAATAAAGCAACAGCCGTGCGAAAGTGTTTCACATTTTGTATAAAGTTCGGTCCACCACTTTGCATTTAAACACAGGATTTCAGCAGATCTGGGATGCAGGCTGACAGAGTGCTTGCAGCTGCCGCCTGTTTGGGAGAAGCGATTTCTTTTCAGAGTTTGAAGAGGAAGCATTTGGGGAAGAAATAGCATGAGGCGAGACGCCGTGGCAGTCCTTCAGGGGGACAGCGCTGTTTTCAGGGTGTTGCCATATGCTTGTGACAGCACTCTGTCCATTGGCTGCTACGTTGTGCAGATCATGCACAGTCAGGCCTGAGAGCCACAAAACGACTGGAGAGTGCAGGAAAACTGGAATTCTGGGTAAAAAAACACAGGCATGTAAACAAAGTGCCTAAAGTTCACTAAGGATTCACAAATACAGCACAAATACAATGGATTTTAAATAGAAAATGCAATATGAGAGAACTTATAGAGCACCACACACACACACACACACACACTGCTTCAAGTGTGCTACATAACCGAATTTATTAATCTCCTAAACCACTTTCGCCAGATACGGTCAGCTGCAATTTGTGTAAGCTTGCCGTGTTCATAGCATAATAATCTTAATTATTGCACTGCTAACCATAAGATTAAATAAAATAAAGACTAAATAAAAAAGACAATTAAACCAAATTTATTTAACTGATTCATTCTTGAGACTTCCTATTCCCTCTTTTTTACGGTACATTTCTTAATTCTATATTTTATATATTTTGTATATATTACTGGATATATAATTTTTAAAATTCTAGTAATAAAACAGGCATGATTATCTATATATTATTCTTCATATCCATATATTATAATATATCTCATATATTTTAATTACTCCCTTTTAAAGGTGGTAGCCTTAAAGGTAATTTCTCCACTCAGCAGGTTCAAATTGCATTTGGCCACAGAACTGGATTTTAACTAAGTTGTTACCGGTCCATTATCCATGCGGTATAATCATGATTAAATGACTAAATTTATCCTATGGTCCTTCTCCAAGCTGAATTTGCTTGGCAACTCTGAGGCGATGAGCATCATTTCGATTCGGTTCTGACTACAGAGGCCAGATCAGATGATCTGTTGGACTGTATCCCTCACTCTCTCCAGCCCCGAGCGGGAGTGGCTCTGCGGTACATGTGCGAAATTCAATTACGGACGCGCCGCTGAGGTGTGGTCCAAGCCTCGTGGGTGTCGAGAAAGATCTGCGCAGGCAGTGGACACCTCACACCAACTGCATTGCCCGGGGGGGGGCCTTGGAGGGAGAGACACGTGCAGTTCGCTTATTCCATAAGGGGGCATGAACGCCAGAATGCCCGTGACTGTAAACGGTGATACATTTTCACACTACTGCATCACAGCTTAAAAGGAACATTAAAAATGAAACTTTCCATACACAAAATTGTGGTGCCTTTTCAGTTAACTACGTGCCTTGGGCTCAAAAGGCACAGCGATGAGAATGCAGCACCGAAACTGGTCCACTGGGGGGCACTCTCACCTGATGGAGCTCAAGACGTCACGCTCCACAGGTGTCATGCCCAGATGGGAGGTGAGGCCAGATGAGATCTCCGTGGTTCACGACAGGAGCTGAAGATGAACCCTGTGGCTGTTATTTCTGCAAAACACCACCTCCCAGAGTGATTAGAGCGTGAAAAGGAACACAAATAATTATCTAATACATGCCACATCCCTGTCACCCTGCACCTTTTCTGGGGCTGTGCACTATATCTATTATAAAACATATAAAAATGTTCCTTAGGACAGAAATTTAGTCTAAATCGGTGTCTTCCAATCTGGTCCACAATTTTGCTCCCTCTGAGCTCCCTGCCAGTCCATGTTTTTGCTCCCTCTCAAAAGTAAGGAGCTGGATGGGAGCAAAAACGTGGACTGTTTGTGGATCCCCAAGAATCAGACTGGGAAACAGTGGTCTAGACCAAACGGTAAAAAACCAGCTTACCATTGGCGGTGTCCTCTGCCTGACACTCTTTGCTTTCTGGGATAAGCTCCAAGTTTGCAACAACCTTGCTCTGACTCAGCAGTTATGGAAGACGGATGGAAATCCTGGAGATATCACGGACCGATGTGTCTTTATACGTGTTTTGTCCAAATGGCGACTGCATCTGTTCAAACTGTGGTTTGAAATGCTGTACTTAAGAACCAGATAATAAAACAATGTCACCATCTGCAATGCAGAGCAACATTAAAGAGTTATGGGTGTACTGGTTTATTTAAAAAGAAGTGCTTTTGTTTTTTAGGATAAATGGAAATACCACATTATTACTAGAATGTATGCCATAGAGATTTGCTTAAGAAACTGAAATCAAGCTGCTTCAGCAAATCAGGTCATTTCAAGCCTCGTTGGAGTATTGCATTACTGCATTCCAGTGGTACAGTATTGCATTACTGCATTCCAGTGATATAGTATTGCATTATAGCATTCCAGTGGTACATTATTGTGCACACAGTAACTAATCTGTTATGCATATATGTTGACAACGAAAGCGAACACAGATGTCTTGCAATAGTAACCATTCGTATTAGTCATAATAGCCATTTTGGAATTCTTTATTATAACAGTATTTCAGATCAATGTACACAACAGAAAATAGAAAACTTTGTTCAGTTAAACTTGACCAGGTGGATGTACAAATTTTTAAAGGCAGTGGTGGGGAGACAAACCCCCACAAACTAATATGTGGGCCAGTGACACAGTATATTTCAAACCCCCACAAACTGCGCCAGTGACACAGCATATTTCAAAGCCATTATACTTTACTGGCCTTGAAAATAGTAACCGAGGATTAAACAAAGATCCATCCACCCACCAAATGCTTATCCTGGACAGGGTGATCAGGGGGCCTGGAGCCCATCCCAGGCCACACAGTGCACAAGGCAGGGGTCCACATCGGATGCCAGTTCATCACAGGACACGTACCTGCACATACTGTCCCACACTAAGGGCCATTTAAAGACACCAGGCAAACTAACTGCACATCTTTGGGCAGACGGTTGAAAGCAGAGTAGCTGGGTACTCTCACAGCATGTTGAACTCCTTACACACAAAGCAGAGTACCCGGGTACTCCTGCAGCATGCTAAACCCCACACACACAAAGTAGAGTACCTGGGTACTCATGAAGCATGCTGAACCCCACACACACAAAGCAGAGTACCCGGGTACTCATGAAGCATGCTGAACCCCACACACACAAAGTAGAGTACCCGGGTACTCATGAAGCATGCTGAACCCCACACACACAAAGCAGAGTACCCGGGTACTCATGAAGCATGCTGAACCCCACACACACAAAGTAGAGTACCCAGGTACTCCTGCAGCATGCTAAACCCCACACGCACAAAGCAGAGTACCCGGGTACTCCTGCAGCATGCTAAACCCCACACGCACAAAGCAGAGTACCCGTGTACTCAAGAAGCATGCTGAACCCCACACGCACAAAGCAGAGTACCCGGGTACTCATGAAGCATGCTGAACCCCACACACACAAAGCAGAATACCCGGGTACTCATGAAGCATGCTGAACCCCACACACACAAAACAGAGCACCAGGGTACTCATGAAGCATGCTAAATCCCGCATACACAAAGCAGAGTGCCTGGGTACTCACACAGCATGCTAAACCCTATACACAGAAAGCAGGCTACCCGGGTACTGATGGAGCCTGTCGAACCCCCTACACACAAAGCAGAGTACCCAGGTACTCATGCAGCATGTCAAATCCCACAGACACAAAGTGGAGTACCCGGAAACTCACGAAGCATGCTGAACCCCACACACAGAAAGAAGTGGGGAGGATTCTAACCTTTGACTAACCCTTTGATGAAACACATCAGGATCTTATCAGCAACACAAATCTCATCCATGCTGCCTGTACTCTGAAGTATATATGGACATATATCTGTGCATTTATATGTGTATGTACTGAGTGGCCATTTAATCAGGTACCAACTGGGCAATGCAAACAGCCTACATCTCAGAATAGAGAATGATGTGTTTGCAACTACTGTAAATACATACTTACTGTTTGACTGAGCATTAAAACGGTTAAGAAGCAATTTTGAAAGTTGGTGTGATTGGTGGTTATGGAAACAGCTACCCTCCTGGGACTCTCATATTCCACAGTGTCCAGGGCTTACAGAGAGTGATGTGGGGAACAAAAGACCATGACAGTCAATGGCATATCTGTGGCAGAAAACTCCTCGTTACTGATGGAGGTCAGAGGAGAATGAAGGAGGTCAGAGGAGAATGAAGGAGGTCAGAGGAGAAGGGCTAGAGTCATTAACAGTAAAATAATGAGTTTTGTTGTTTCCTTATCTGTTTACTTTATTCTCCTTAAGCGTCTTTCAGAACGTGAAAAACACTATATAAATAAAATATATTATTATTATTACTGTTATTATTATCATTATTATTAGAAGAAAAGCCAGTGACAAAATATTAAAACACCACATAAAGGAGTGTTTCCCTGTTCCCTGAGCTGCCAAATAGCTCAGTCAGTTGAGCATGCAGCTTAGAGGCTGTTCCCCTCTAGTACTGTAATTTATAATTATTTTTTTCTTTTCTTATTGTCTGTTATGGTTTATCTTTGTGTCCCTTGTTTTTTTTTTGTTCCTAGTCTTTTCTTATTGTTAACCTTTGTGTTTGATATTGTTTCCCAATTCCTATGCTTCTTAATTGTGATGTTTTCCACCTGTTTTCTTGTTGCCCTGTGTCTGAACTGATTGGATGAATTTGCTATGGTCTACACCTTCCCCTTGTTAGCCTTGTTATCCATATGTATTGCCTTTATTCCGTTCCTTGGTCAGTACATTGTAGTTACTGCATGTTAGTAGTTGTTTCCTATTGGTTGTTTCCTCTGGTTGTTTCCTATTCCTGCTTCCTGTTTTGCTCTGTTCCCTAGTTGTGTTTCCTTATGGTTACTTTTAATTGGTTTATATTTTTCCTGTTTTGTTTTGACTCCTCATGGTCCCTTTTCTTTTTTCTACTTTCTGTTTTGTTAATAAACCCCTTTTTACTGCAGCTGACCCATACATCGTTCCTCTTTTCCCTCTTTTCCCTCTTTTGTTGCCACAACACGTCGAAATAGTTATACATGTTGGGGTATATATATATGTTGGGGTTGGGGAAGAAAGACTAGCTCTCATAGACCGGTCCACCAGGAAAATTCCTGCTCCTGATTAACAGTAGGGGATTCAAACCCTCGACCTTCCTATCGCAGGCACCCAAAGAGTCACACACTTCCCCACACTAACAGAGGCCAAGGAGTCAGTGTATGAATTGCAAGTATGTTTATCACAAAAAGGCATAAACAAAGATATGATAATCAGGCACTATTGATTGAAAACACATCACTGGGGCCTTAAATCATAGGAGAAGTAAAGAATTCAGTAGTTATGGAAAACCAGAAAAGTGATTATTCTTTGGTGGGAAGTTTGGATCTGTACATACTTGTTTTACAATGCTTTTCGGAATCGTTACCTATGTGCTATTGTCATTAATGTAACTGATATTTCCACTGTTCTCTACAATTTCCCATAGTGTGCCTTTGCCTAATGGTCTTCTAAGGTGTTTCAGTTTGCTGTGTAACTCGTGATCAGTTTTACACATTATAACAAGAAATATGTACATTTTTTAATGTGCGCAACATAATATTTCCCAATCTCAAGTCCCATGCAAAACTAATTAAAGAGTTAGATCACATAACAACACCCAAGTCATCCTGTCAGATAGTAAACTGCAAATTCTTTTCTGCCATTGAGAGAAGAAAAAATTGCATTTGAAATCTTACCTTGTTTGTTGAGTTTTATTTTTCTGAATATCATTGGATTCCTTTGATTTTCCCCTAGTCTGCTCTATGCTGTGTTTTCGGTCGAGTTATAGCAAGAACAGAGTTATGACCTCAAAATGTCCAGCCAAATGGCTTAATTAAATATGCTTGGTAACTTCCACTGGGTGTCCCACATGATGGAGGCGACGCCAGCGATGTTCCACAGCGTTGCCAGCCAGTTCTCCCCACTGTGAGGCCTGGTCTGAGGTGCTTGGCTGGTTATCTCCATCATTAGTAGCCAGGACACAAGGAGAACGGGAAGCTTTCTGAGAAATTGGACCTCTTCTGTTTCATTAAAGTGGGCCCGCTGCAAGGCAGCTTCTAGGCAAGAGTTCCGAGCTAATCTTAAAACTCATGATAGACTCGTTTGGTGAATTAATCTACAGTATGTGGGTAGCAATAGAAGAGCATGACACTTTGGACTGCTTTGTTACTTGGTCGAAGTGAAAAGAAATCAAGGTTAGAAATCAGCTTTAAGGAAAGACTGGGCAAGAAAGAAGTTCTGAGTTTGTGTGAGATTTTTGCTTTATCTGGTAAGTTAAAGACTATTGGGAAAGTAACATTTGGTATGTATCCTATCAGGGGTACAGATTGGGATGTCCATTTGTACGGCTTCTCCAGGTTTCTTTCCACAATCCAAACAGATGCATTCCACTGCAGACTGCATGTGTGCCTTTGAGTGGAAGCCCTACTAGCCCAAATCCACCGCTACCCCAAGCACATTGCTTCCTGCAATGGATGGATGGATGGATGGATGGAAAAATAGAAAGAAAAGTCAGACTCATTGAACAAAATCATCAGGTTGACTGTGCCTGTTATGAATGGCAAGTGCAAATACACAGGAAGCAGAATAATAGGAAGGTCAAGGAAGTGCATGCATCTGTGAGCAAAATAACCCTCAATCACAGATATGCATTTTGTCTTTAAAACAAATACCATCAGACTTTGATTCCACACACGCCATTATTTATTGCACAGTATTGTTTATATACTTGTCTACACTATGTACACTGTCTTTGCACTTTGTTTTGCACTATATGTTTATATCTATGGCCTATATTTACCATGATGCTGAACCTTACGTTAGGTTAGCTTACCCTCTGATTGGAAAATTGGCTGTTTTCATAACCATACACAGGACAGCCCTTGTCCACATGTTGCTGTTGACCAAGTAGCCATCAATCAAAATGTGTAGCTGAACCACAAAACCGCCACCATTCAACATTTGGCCTGTGCAGAGCGGCCAGAAGTATTTTAGGTGAGACACACATCAGAGATGCTGTTAAGGTTGTTAAGGGAAGGTTGAGCCAATCGTTTGTATCCTTGGTTTTGGTGAAAGAGGAAGACCATCTGGTGAAGCTGCACTTCTGCAAAACCTCTTTAGTAAGCAGCAGCACGCCCCGAATCCAAGGCCCTACAGGTCCCCTACCTTCACTCTGACTGACCAATCAGCAAACGGGGGCAGACTGAGAAAAGGACACCGTCGCTGAACCTCGCCACACTGGCAAACGAACATCTACTAGCTTTGCAGCAACCAAAATCTTTGATTTTTGTTGTATTTTGTCTCCCAGGAGACCTCCATACATGATGTTAAAAGCTTTGGACATGGTAAACATAACCTTCTGAAAAAATGTAGGCTGTTTGAGGGTGTGAGTGATGTTTTCCCTCCTGTTTCAGAGCCAGATTGTTTGTTTGGTCAGATTGCATTAATGTGATTGAGGAGGGGTGACTGGATACTCCTCACCTGCCACAAAACGCCCCCTGCAGTGGAACAATTACACACACAAACCCTCTGGATGGTGCAGTAACTGTCTCTACTCGCTTAGTTGCCACTGTTTTGTTTTTTATTTAATAACAATGCCGTGTTCTCTCTCTCTCTCGCGTTTTCATTCTTCAGTTCACTCACTGGCTGCCATACTCCTGTTTATTTACAGTTTCGGAGAGTTTTTGCTTCATTTTCATGCTCTTCTTCAGCTTCACCTTGCGCTTGTTACATTATTAAGGTCGATCCACTTAAAGAAGCACTTCGCTAAAAGGCAAAGAGCGGCATCTTCATTTTATATTTTGATTTTTATTGTGCAAGTCGGGTGGTCTCATCAGATCCCGCTCCTGCAGTCCCATCCCCCCCCCCATACTGTCGTCCTCACTGACACTGTCACCTCCGGCTGTCAGTTGATACACAGGAGGCGGGGTGCAGGCAGGAGGCCTGTGGGTCCCGAATGGACAGGATGGGGTTAACAGCGGAGCCCCGGCGCCTTCTCTTGCAGCTATGCAAATGTCACGGCAGCACCCCCCCACCCACTCCCCCATCTCCCCCACCGCCAGCAGAGCTGGTCTGCATCCAGACGCGGGAGAGGGGGCATTCAGGCACATTATGACACCCAGTTATTGCTGCAATGCAGCTCTCTTCCTCAGTCTGCCGGCCCCCCATCTCTCTCTTCTCCCCCCCGCACCCCTCCCTCTCACGCACACAGCTCCATCTTCTCTTCTGCACCCTCCCATCCCACCCATCC
>JAODUD010000019.1:8836908-8869689 GCA_026784285.1 Stomatorhinus walkeri | reverse complement strand
ATAAATTATCCCCCCCCCCCCCCCCCACCATCAGGTTTTCCCACCGACCAGAGAAACGGCGACAAGGAGTTCGTGATCCGACGGGCCGCCACCAACCGGGTCCTCAACGTTCTCCGGCACTGGGTGTCCAAGCACTCGCAGGTAGAGCATTAATGCTGAGCCTCTGGCGCGGTGGCGCCTGTTCCTGGTGTTGACATGCGGCTGAGGGCACCTTCTGGGGTTCTGTGCTGCACCTAGGACTTTGACAGCAACACGGAGCTGAAACAGAAGGTGATCAGCTTCCTGGAGGAGGTCATCCACGACCCCGAGCTCCTGACTCAGGAGAGGAAAGCAGCGGCCAACATCATCAGGTCACACCCTTTGCTAAACTCACCGCAGCCTTCACTCCAGAGATGACTAAGAGATTGTTTCCAATCACTTGTCAGTGGCGGTTCTGTGTTAAGCCTACAGGGGATCAGGGATTTAAACCCACACAGGACAGCATAAGTCTTTGAGTGAGGGAGGAGATGTGAACGGGATTTACGCCTGTGTTGTCCTTGCAGAACACTGACCCAAGAGGACCCAGGGGACAGCCAGATTAGTCTGGAGGAGGTGACACAGCTGGTGAGTGTGACTCCAGCGCACTAGAGTCAGGAACCGAAATTCTGACACATTTCTGTCGTTTTTGGAACCCAGATCGTATTATTAGAAGGACAGTACATTTCTCCCTTCCTCGACTTGGTGTCCCTGGTGGTCTGCTTCCTCTTCACGCTGTTAGCAGGGATCTACAGACACTATTTATGGGGCAGAGCCATGGGCGGCACGTATGACAACCGGTAACCATGCATGTCTGTCGCGCATCTGACAGGCGGAGGCTGGGAAGGCGGAGCCCTTTGAGAACCACTCCGCCCTGGAGATCGCCGAGCAGCTCACCCTGCTCGATCACCTGGTCTTCAAGGTCATTCCTTATGAGTAAGTGGACTGAAGGGCTGACACTGGGAGAAATGGAACAACACGCTCATCGGGAATGAGGAAGGAGATAAAGTCACGTGTGTGGGGGTTGCTATGCAGGCGAATTTAAGAGGGAAGATTCCAGGAGAACACAGTGGCCCCAACATGAATCCATATTGCTCCATACTATTTGCTACATACCATCTCAGTGGATCAGAGGTCCCAAGCTCAGTGATTTTAAAAGAATGGCTCAGACGTATCCAAGGCACATTTTTTAGTTCTAATACTGGTCATGGAAATGATTTGCAAATTGTTCAGCCATTCATACTTGATGAACACAGTTCTTAGGACAATATCTTGCTCCATCAATCAGAAACATGCCAGATCTACAGGTTATAAGGCAGCAGGACAATAAAAATATTTTCAAAAGCAGGTAAGTCATTATAGAATTTCTAAAGAGCAGTACTTACATTTTTTTATGGTCCTGAGGCAACCACCTCCACCTCGCGGCTTCTGGGACATTCCGAGTAGAATTCGGTTAGTATAGTTTCAGTCGCAGAATATCAATTTCATACCACTGAAATGTGTTTGGATTTGTGGGACTTAGCGTTTGCGTGTGATTTCATCACCGTGTCCTTTCACAGGGAGTTCTTTGGACAAGGCTGGATGAAGAATGACAAAAGTGAGCGTACCCCCTTCATCATGAAGACCACGAAACATTTCAATGATGTACGTGCGGCCTGCTCTATTCACACATCAAAAAACAACCTGCAAAATAATTATCATAATAATTGCCATGCAGTTTTTTGGACCTTCTGAATACTTTCTGGGAGATGTGATGTTTTAGATTTGCATTTGCAATTTAATATTCCATTTTAATGACATCCATTTTAATGGTTATTTAAATTGCGGTACTAATTTCTAAGTGATGCTGGTAGGTAGAAAGATTCTACCTACATGCCGCTAAATTATTACTCTAGCACCAATCAACTGCTTAAGTGTAACAAAAGCTTAGTGCTTCTTGTTTTAGTTCTGTATTTTGGTCATTCAAATTCAGCACCACCCGGTGCACTTTGCTTGGGCAATTCATTATTAAAACTGACACTTAATAACACCACACCTCTGTACTGAATAAGCAGTCATGGATGGTGTCATGTCCATGGAAATTGTGTAGAAGTAGAGGCTCTTTCTTAAGGCCACGGTTTTTCCATCTGTGTGGCCTTTCGTGGATAGACGCTGGGGTACCATCTATTTCATGTATTTATTAAGATGATCTTCATCATAGATTTTCAAAGGAACTAGTTAAGAAACGTGAGACCTGTGAAATAAGCCAGTCCATTATTAATGAATGGCACACGACAGCCATGATCCCGTCAAAAGCATTAACGTGACAGCAGGAGTCACATAGTCAGATAAGGGTTGTCATCTCAGCCGTGTACAGTACACAGTGAAATGGAATAATGAAACAACATTTATGATGCGACAGACATGACAGTGATACAAGCCAAAGCACACAACATGAACAGGCATACTACATTATTCTGGGAGATTAGTGTGTGGAAAAACTGTCCATGCTTAAAGTCTGCAATGTAGCAGATATAAACAATATTTTTCAGTAGTTCAGCAGGAGCTGCAGTAATTCTGCCCGCTGCACTATGCCTGAAGTGCATACGTCACGCCATGTGAGGCATCGCTCATGTTCCTCTCCCTGCGCCGCTGTCCTGGAAGATAAGCAATCTGATCGCCACGGAGATCCTGCGCTGTGACGAGGTGAACACGCGGGTGGCGGTGATGGAGAAGTGGGTGGCGGTGGCCGACATCTGCCGGTGCCTGCACAACTACAACGCCGTGCTGGAGATCACCTCGTCCCTCAACCGCAGCCCCATCTTCCGCCTGAAGAAGACCTGGCTGAAGGTGTCCAAGCAGGTTGGTCGCCATACTTTGGCTGTAGACCAAAAATATGAATTTCCTCCCTACAGAACTGTCCCTGTCAATGCCTGTGTACTTCTCGGTGTAATGACAATGACAGACTGTTCCTCACTGCATACAGTAGACTATTCTAGCTAATGGCTAGAAGGTGCAGACAGCAGGCCTTTACTTCATTTAATGAAAGTGAATTGTTAATGAGTATTGGGTAATACTTTACTTAAGGCCATGTTTTTAGTAATTTACAAACACATTCGTAACAAATAATGATGCATTCATAAAGCATTATAAACATGGCTATAAATATGTATCAAAATGCATAATACATTATAAACATGTGTATTATGCATTATGAATGCTTTATGAGGCTTTCATCTATAACGCACTATACATACCTTTGTAATGCATTATAACGGTCAGTATAAACATATACTTTGTACTGCATTATAAAAGTATCTATAGTGCACTATAGATGAGAGCTTCATAAGGCAGTCATACGGCATTATAAACATGACTATAATGTCTTATGCCTTTTCATAAATATTTATAGCCATGTTTATAATGACTCATGAATGCATTATAATGTATTATGAATGTGTTTATAAATGACATGGCCTTCAGTAATGTGTTATGAGATATTACAGCGGCTGAGATTTTTAATGCATGAAACTCAAGGCTTATATTATTTCCATTAGACAAAGACAGTGATCGACAAGCTACAGAGGCTGGTGTCGTCTGAGGGAAGGTTCAAGAACCTGAGAGAGGCTTTGAAGAAGTAAGTGTCAAGGTGCCTTGATCTGTTTGATGTTTTGAATATATCAATGGTCGTTTTTGTTGTCTTCATAACTCTAGATGCAAGGTTCAGTGTAACACTCCTGTATCAAAACAAGGTAGGTCTCATGGGGCGATTTCAGTGATGTCAGGGCTAACTAAGGTTATCTTGAAAGGCACAGGTGTATCCTAACTGCCTCTGTATGTCCTGTCTGTCAGCTGTGACCCTCCCTGCGTCCCCTATCTGGGGATGTACCTCACAGATCTGGCCTTCATTGAAGAGGGGACACCAAACTACATAGAGGACAACCTGGTCAACTTCTCCAAGATGAGGATGGTCAGTCAGAGCAGAGCTTACTGAGCCAAATAAAACAGCGTCTGTTCAAAATGGGCTGTGGCAGTATGAAGGCATATTATCAGCAGCCATTTTCTATGCTGTTAAACACTCGTTTTTGGTTTCTCCTGTCCAGATTTCCCACATTATAAGAGAAATCAGACAGTTTCAGCAGACGGCTTATAAGATTGATTACCAGCCAAAGGTAACGCCTTTTATCCTCTCATTTAATTAAAAAGTCTTTTGTGCCGTAACAGTTGTTCTGTGCAGAGAAATGGTGAATACACAGACGTGTTAGGCAGTACTGTAATGGACAATAGGCCTAAATACATTGCATTATATTAAAGTTAAGAGCAAATTGCCACCAGTATAAACCTGCCTGCCAGACAGTTAACAGGCACAGTTCAGTAACAAAACAATGACTTGAGGGCTTTCTGCAGAAATGCTCATGCGCAAAAAAACCGGCTCATCACAGAATTAGATACCGGGATGTTTCTTCTAATCGTTCAAGAGATTTCGAGCCAAATACAGTTTACAAAGAGCATAAAGACAGGGTGCATGTGTGCATACGGAGACAACGCTGGCACTGAGATCAAACCATATTGCGTTGCAGACTGCTCAGTATCTGCTGGACCAGAGCTCAGTGCTGGATGAAGAAAGCTTGTATGAAGAATCGCTGAGGATTGAGCCCAAAATGCCAGCCTAGGAAGGGTGGTGCTTTCTCTGAAGCCTGTTCACTGTACAGACATTATATTATATGTACATAAACTGTTTCTTTGTGTTAGATCATCTTAGACATCCGTTTACTCTGTGTCTGAAAGGACCCCTGTATCCTTCTTAATAAAACTTGTGTAGAAGAACAAGCTTTTGTACACATGGACGCAGGGGAGCTGAGGGAATCATTTCGAACCCTTTTCCTGTTTTTGGTTTGCCTGCTTTTTATCATGTAGTCTGGCGTATCCTTCTCTTTTTCTTGTTTTAGCCATAGTTAAAATTCCAAAGGGAAACATAAATGTTGCCAATCATGCCAGTTATTAATGGGTCTCAGCAGTGTATCTTTAAATTTAGTTTGCAAGATGTGTATTTTAATATTCGACCTCTTTAAAATTTATTTTTACACCACAATCTTTTATGTAGGACACAACCTTGCATGTTAATTGGTTTCCTTATTTTTATTTAAGTGTTTAATCAAGTTACTGCAGCCAATGTAGCAATTTAGAGAAGAAAAAAAAGTTTAAAAGCAAGATAAACTATGAAGATATATTTATACCAATAAATAAACCAAGTGATACCAAAACATGTACATGCCCAGAATAAACACTCAGAAGCAGCTGGTGAAATCTCCACCAACTAATTTGCTGTTCTTGTGATTTACTGCTTATCACTGAGTCAGCTGTGATATGTAATCTGTAAAAATCCCACTATTTATATTTTTTGTGTCAGTCCCAGCTGGTTGGGATATTAAATCATATAATTTTCAGATACATGCCTATTATGTTTTTTTCTGGATCCACATCATAGGTTGTTGCTACTCACATTTTATTTGAAAATTTTTAATTTTTATTCTCGTAATACACCTTCCTAGGGAGGTATTTAAGCTACTTGCAGTTTGCTGTGGGACAACAGGGGGTGTCGTAGTTAGGGGCATGAATGGCTGCCTTTTCACAGAAGATGCCCTGCTATAGTACCTGAGTCTGAATTGCTTCAGTAAAACATTCACCTGTATGCATATGTGAAAATCAGCTCATTGAACTGATGAGAACTGTAAATGTATATCGAAACAAGGACTGCATTAACCAGCAGATCAAAGTCCTTGGTTTCACTGGGCACGCTGACAATTTTAATATACATTGTAACTAGCTGGACTAAAAATGCCTGTTTCTTGTGACGAAGTGTTTCAAGGGTTTTGCATGTATGATGTGTTGACAAGTGATTCTTTTGTCCCAAATGAACCCAGTTAAATTTGTTAATGAGCTGTAAAACAGTTTGGTTATTTAAGACACAGTTGATCATCACAATGTCCTTATGTTGTCTTCATTTGGGACATTGAAACAGCCAAAGTCAAAATCATTTAAAAAAAATGCCATTTAGAAAAATAGGTAAATAAGTCATGATGAAGTATTTTTTTTGGCAATAATGTGTTTTTTCCATAATTATTTTCAGGAAATGTTTGTTTGTGAAGCAGAAAATATAAATATATTTCATCCTGTAGTTTTTCTAACATTGTCAAAACTCATTTTCTTATTTGTATGGCGGGAGAAGTATATGTAAAAGTATAGAAAAATTAAATCATTACCACATTCATGATAACATGACTATGGAGTACCGAGTATACATACATACAGTATGTATGTATAAATATCTATATATGAAAGACAAAATCTGAAAGACAATCTGCTGTTTGTAACTGTTCTTCCAATAACACAAATAATGACTCACGTCGCCAAATGGGTTATCAAAGAACACTATTGATCAATTAATGAGTCCTTCTTAAGCAGCATTTGAAATGTCATTTATAACGAGTCTGGATAATAGAATAGATTCTACGTCTTTGGGCGAATATTTTGTACACACTTTGCGATCCACCTGATAGAAATGTCATGCTGTATATTTTGTACATGCAGCCTTATATATTTCTTAATGTGTAACAGTGTGAAGCACATCTCTTTACAGTAGTGTCTCCTAACAAGCTTAAAACCCAAAATGCTGAGCAGTTTGTGATATTTAGAACTATGATTTAGAAGTAGACGATGACTTTTAAGTGTTTTGCATATACTGTAATCCTGTCTATAAGTACTCTCTTAGCAGGAATATAGTAACGTAGTGCTTCTTCTGTTAATATTTGTAGGATTTTTACAATGTACAGTATAGAAAGACACTCGACGCTCACGTGCCAGGCATGCTCTACTGTAACAGTCTTTAAAATAAAACTATATATAGATATACATACTAAACACACGTATACATGCACATCTACTTCTATATTCACATATAAACTAACGTTTTGCTTTGAGCAATACCCACTGGTATGAGAATTATCTTTCAATTCTTCAAGTTTATTTCCACAGCTCGAGAAATATTTTCAGTTTTGTATTAAAATGTATGTTTCCTGATTACCTCTTGCTAATAAATCTATTCTTTCTCAGGGGTTAACGTTGTCGCTATGCATTTTTTACATTAGTAAACTGTTCACTTTCGTAGACTGCTTTCAATTAAAAGCCTGTATGCAATATGTCAGGTCTATGTCCAGGCCGCTCGAGGGAAGTGCTGCTTGTGATGAAACCGGTAGAGCGGGTACCTCTGAAAAGTGGAAGTTATTTAAAGGTTCTTACATGTTGCCAACCACGGATTACAGGGGAAATGAGATTGTGAGAGATTTCTATAAAAACACGGCCAGTGATCCATTTCTTTGGAAAAATAGTAAAGAGGTACTGACAAACCTAACTCATTCAACTGTCGTAGATTCCGCAAATTTATGCAGATGGTATGTGCATTTTCCACAAAGAATACACACACACACACACACACATATGTATGTAACGCCGGTGACATGGCTTTGGATAGCGGAGCCTATTTGCATTTCCCGGCTTGCTCACTAGCCTTGTACATGGCGCCTGTATCTTTGTGTTATTCTAAATAGTTGTATGCAATTAGCGTGTATTGTGTTATGTCTGGTGTGGTGATCAATGCTATGTTGTATAAATGTTTCGCCTGCGTCCGCCGTGTGTTGTTGAGGCGGTCAGGATGCCATGCAGTGGGCAGAGTGGTGAGTGGGTTAGTGTTGGAAGTTTGTGTTTGGTCGTTTAGTGGGTTTAATAAAATAGTTTTTTTCCCAGTTTTCTCATATTTTACCGCTGCCGCTATGTCTCAGTGACAGACATTATAATTCATTACCTAACTAAATAGTTATGGCAGATTTATATCTAACGTCTAGTACAGTAGTTGCCGGGATTGGGCAGAGACGTTGTGTAACTGCCCTCGTTATCATAAGATTAAGCAATAGTGTACGATACACGCATGCGTAATAGGGAGGTTCATACTTGAGGAGTCCCTGATTCAGAAAAAGTCCCGGCTTAGAGAAACGAGAACCGACACGCGGGTGACTGGGTCCAAAAATAACAGGGTCACGTGACCTGAACGAAAACGACAGGTTCACTTCCTTGTGCATCGAGCGGAGGGCAACGATGAAAGCTGCTGTACTTTTTCTCCTCTCTTTTCTGCACTATGCGGACTTTTCTCCATTGTTTTCGGAGAAAGGTGAGTTACTAACTGTTAAAGTTTTGCCTATTGCAAAACTGTGTTCATGTCCGCGATCGACTGTTATTACAAATACGCGTATCAGAAATGATCAGTTTGTGGTACAATGGAAACTTAATTATGGATCCCCGAAGTAGACAGGGTTTCTAAAATATTACTTTCATAACAATTTTTCGTTCTTCGCAATTGTGTTTGTGTTCCCTTTGAATCGTTTTTGCCTTCGCTTATAAATATTTAAGTTTTGCTAGGGAACGCAACGGGTTTGCGAGGAAACGACTCAGAAACTAACTAATTAATGATTAGAATTAGTGATTAACTAATTAATGATTTTGTTAAACTATAAAAGGAATAGCAATAGCTCTTTAAATAATGTTTTGCATATACACCTTTCAGTACTGACATTAATATATTTGGATTTGTTGCCTTGCCAGCTTGACTTCCCCAATGGCTACTCTGCTTTTATTTGCGGTACTTTCCTACGTATTACAGGAAGGCTACGGCTGATTTGTGTTCACCAAATCATACTTTTTCGTACTGGGTACATACAAACAAAAACACTGAAAGATAGCGTTTTTTGTCTTTGTTCTTTTTCAGATGAGTATCATTTTAAGTCATGGATTTCACAGGTAAAGAAAAAATCGCAAAATATGGCTAGGAGGTTGCTGTCGGATTCTCACCAAGTAGAATCGAATATAAAGAAGTCGTGTGAACCACTGGGTTTTTAACTATTTTTAAAATCAACTCAAACAGAGAATCCAACGAATAGTATTAGTTTGTGATACAGTAGGATAAACAAACAAAGAATAAGATTAAAGAACATAATAATCGAATAGTATAAGGGACCATGTAAAATTACTTGTTCGTAGTTAGTTTCACTTTCTGTAGATTTACATAAAAATAAACCCGCAAAAAACACCTTTAGATCACCTGTTCACTTCTGCAGTTGTTTTATACGCAACATGTGACACAATCTATAATAAAAAAGTTTTTCTTTAAGCCTTGGACTTCACTATCTTACCTGTCCATCTTAGGCAGTGTGATTGACCTGTTTCTCTTCTTGTGCAGTACAACAGAGCTTATGACCTGGAGGAATATTACTACCGACTACAGATATTCACAGAGAACAAGAAAAAAGTTGACCGTCACAATGCAGGAAACCACAAATTCACAAGTACAGTTTATCTGACTTTGTTTGATTCGGTTTGATTCAACTTGGTTTTACTTTATCTTATTTTCTGCAATGTATTGCTCCACAGTGGGATTGAATCAGTTTTCTGATATGACATTTGCTGAATTCAAGAAATCCTTCCTTCTAACTGAGCCACAGGTATGATGCCCCTGTTATTGGAGGCAGCTGTTGTTTACAGACGCACAGACATTCTCTATGGTTGATGGCTGTCGCTTACCAACATGCAGTCACTCACATTGGTTAGCCGCTGTTTCTGTTTGTCAGAACTGCTCTGCCACAATGGGTGGTCACATGACCAGAGATGGTCCTTACCCAGATTCAGTGGACTGGAGAAAGAAAGGGAACTATGTGACACCTGTAAAAAATCAGGTAGGCAGACAGTTCTTACATTGGTTGTCATGTGTTAATGATGCTAATAAATATTAGCATTAGTATATGTATATTTCACCACACTGGTGTTTGTATTATGTTAAGGCAGTATCTCCATATTTAAACTGCAGAATAATGCTGTGCATTTTTATATTAACACTGAACTATAAATAAAATAAAAAATAACAAATGTTCATATATAGGGTTCCTGTGGTAGTTGCTGGACCTTCTCTACCACGGGATGTCTTGAATCCGTCACTGCAATATCTACAGGAAAACTCCCCTTTTTGGTGAGACATGTAGTTGTACCTCAGCTTTGATCCTTTCCACCATTTACACGTTTCTGTTTGTATCGGGAAATAGTCTGATGATCAGTTTTTCATTTTCAGTTCAGTTACGCTAGAGTGCTTGGAAAGCATTTGCTCCTCTCTGCACTCTTTCGGCTTCTTTCAACACAAATAAGTTGCTTGATCTTACTTCCTTCTTGTGTGTGCTCAGTCTGCATTAGGGATGAAACCACAGTAACATTCCTAATGGTTAGTATTACTGTTTCAAGTTTGAATTATCATTAAAACTACGGTCGATTACCACGCTTTGAAACATTTCCAGCATTACCTAAAGTTAGCAGCAGTCTCCCACACCCAGGTGCACAGGTGTAGCTTGCAGTGTGGGTTTGTTCAACATTTCTTTGTCAATGGAAACATGGCGGAAAGCAGTGACAGTGCTCCAGAGATTTTTAAATGTCAGTATGCAATATGATATAGTTTTCATATGTTTACATAGGTAGAGGATATGTTTTAATTTTTATGTTTATGCAAACAAAAAGTCAATAGTGCTGCTAATTTTATTTGTGGTACTCAATATAAAAATTGGTGAACTGATTTCAGTTTGTGTATCAGTACTTTTTGAACACTTTCAGCACATTTTAATAATACCACGATAATACTGTTCTGTACTAATACCGGTACTGTGCAGAGACATTTTAAGGGGCAGGTACTCTAAGCTTTTGACACAAACATTAAAGTAACGCTCTGTAAATTTAAAGGAAGGCACTTTGGCAGAATATTCACATGTCTGTGGGCCCTTGAGCAAGGCCTTTAACCCCCAGCTCCTCCCCCACCCCATGTAAATCTCTTTTTTTTTTACAGTCTGAGCAGCAGTTGGTGGATTGTGCCCAAGCGTTCAGTAACCACGGCTGCAAAGGGTGAGTGATGCATGGAGAAGATAGCCATGTTTTTTATACCCCTTTGATACCAGTCCCCTCTTCAAGGCTCTGCATGTGTCTAACTCGCAGCATTTCCCAACAGTGGACTTCCGAGTCAGGCCTTTGAATACATCAAGTATAACAAAGGACTCATGACTGAGGATGACTACCCATACACAGGAAGAGTGAGATACTACCACTGCTGTGTTTGATAAGCCATGTGGCTGATTATGATGTCACTGATGCCCGAATTCAGTTGCACTTGTAAAAAGTTGCCGTTGAAGACGACAGTGAAAAATGCCTTGTGTTTTTTTCTGTGTTCTTTAAAGGATGGCACCTGCAAGTTTAAAACTGGAAAGGCGGCTGTTTTTGTAAAGGAAGTTGTGAACATAACCAAAGTGAGTGGGTGGAGATTCCCTAGGTGCCTCTGCATGCTTGACAGAGCAGTCAATCAGTTTAGGATTAAAACATTAACATTTTCTTTTCCATTTGTGTCAGTATGCTGAGATGGAAATGGTGGATGCCGTGGCGAGATTGAACCCTGTCAGTTTTGCATACGAGGTGACTTCTGATTTTATGCACTACAAGGATGGTATATACACCAGGTGAGAATCAGTAACCAGGAGGGGGCTGTAAGTTCAGGTCACGCGCTGCCAATGTTGTGACAGATTACTTGACATTTCCAAGTGCCAGTTGCGACTGGGAACAAGACAAACATCTGTTAACAAGGAATTGACATCCAACTATTTCATAAATCTGGTGCTCATAGTGTAATTTCTTCTTCAATAAACATGATCTGAGAGATTATTTCTCATTTCCTCATTATTAATTGGAAAACGTATAAGTCACTAACGGTGTTTATTCTCTGTAGCACTGAATGTCATAATACTACCGACATGGTGAACCATGCTGTGCTCGCCGTGGGTTACGGTGAAGACAATGGCACCCCCTACTGGATCGTGAAGAACTCATGGGGAACTTACTGGGGACAAAAGGGGTACATTTATATAAAATAATTTTATATCCGAAATATAAAATGTTCTACCTCGATATAACTTTCTATTAATGACACACACCTAGTGTGTGTAGAAATAAAAAGGCAACAAAAAAGGAAATCGTTAAAAGATCTATACAGCATACTGATCTGACCAATACCTTTTGTTCACAGATATTTTTACATCGAACGTGGGAAAAACATGTGCGGCCTGGCAGCTTGCTCATCTTACCCTCTTCTTCTGGTGTAAAATGTGAAATCGTTATGAAGGAGATAGATTTGTAATGAATGGATAAATCATGTCTGCATCATTAGTATAACAATGTTGAGTTTAAACATTTTTTACGTCATTTATGCATTTCCAGATTTATGATACAAAGGGGACAGTAACCAATCACTATTTTTATACGCGACGTGATTACACGTCTTGATTTTACAAGAAAATACTGATGTTAAATCTTTAATAATAAAACCCGAGACAAAAATATATGCGACAATTTTTTGATACTGTTTTTTTCTCTAACAGCCCGTTTGTTAAAATAATTACAGGTTGCACTGATGTTACTAACTGATGTTTACTTAATAAATACACAATTTACATGTTTCATTTAGCATGTGTGCTTTTTCCGTACTTCCTAAAACATCAAAACATGCTCAATAGACGGTCTTCGCTACCAAAGGTCATTTAGTCAGGTGACCTGTTGACGCACCGAAGCTCTGACCCGGAAGCATTTCTTTCAACCAATCGGTGGTGTCTAAAAAAAAGCGGACAAATTTAGTGAATGCACTTTTTGTTATGGAAGTCATTTGTTTTTGTAACACACGTCTTTTGGTAAGCCCGTTAGAATTAAAACGTATAAATGTATTTGGCGTTTTGTGATATTCAAAATAGTATGGTCACCAAGGTCTTTTACCGTAACTTCACATTTCATCTCTACTTTGTTATTAAATGCAGCGTTGGCTTGTTACATTTGGTGAGGTGACAACGAAGAAACACCTAACTTATTTTTATGGCTGATATTTCTTTTATTTATGTGTCAACTTGTTTATCAATTGACCCTATTAATGTCAGCATCATAATTGTATCAATGTTACGTTGTTTCAAGGTTCAGTTTTTTACGTCGACGTTGATGTGCTAGATGATTTATCTTCGCAATGCCGGCTCTCCCACAAAATAATTTGAAGGAACAACTTGAACGACACAACAGCAATGCTGCGCAGAACAAACTTTCGCTTTCAAAAACCAAAACAGGGTAAGATGAACCGACCTCTGTTTCAGATGGACTGTAGTCTGTATGCTGTCAGAAATGACGCTCTCGGGAATTTAGGCCAGCCTGTAGTATTGACTATAGTCCGTGTCAACCTGATAAGAGCAAAAAAAAAAAAAACGTAACGATGGTGTTGCAAAGTATAATGACAAAAATCCGTTGAGAAAATAAATGTTTTTTCCAGTTACAGTATATATTTATAATTAATTTCTTGTTCCATGCTGTTTGACATGTTTGTAATAATGTCCACTAGAACAGCACAATAACTATCAGCAACTGCGGCAAGTACTGTTTTTAGTGTCCTTTTCACCACTAGTATTAAAAGTTCACTTGGTTCTTGACATTGGTGTGTCTCTGAATGGTGATGGTTTGTACTCCATTAGCACTTAAAATGAAGTAGTGAGATGTGTTTTATCTCCATTTGTGGAGTTGTTTCCTACCTTAAGGAGAAAATATTGTTTTTGTTTTGGCACAGAATTTTCTCCTTTAAGAAGAAGTCAGAATGTGGTGTTAATAAAGTTACAGTTTCATCAAAGGTAACACATCCAAATGCTTTAGCAAGCAGGAATGTCAACACTCCTTATAGCAGCACTGTGTTTAAACCTCTGACGTTTTTAACCAAGCCTGAAAGAGATCCAGCAAAAGCCAACAGTGTCTTGAGGGGAAGCGGGTCGCAAACACACTCTCTGGGGTCAGGTGGACCGTCCCAGTGCAAATCCAGACCTCAGTCACCCACAGATCCTGCTGCAGGAGTCCAAATTGCCAGTGCTGGATTCAGTGGAGATGGGAAACCTGTGCTGGATGCCTCTTTAGGTGTCAAAGAATGGGATGATTTCAATGACTTTGAGTCCCCTGTCCGAATAAAGACGAACTCGCTCTCCAGCCCTGGGGATTCAAGAAGAGCCATTAGTAAGGAGGGTGCTTCCTCTGTGACTAAACAGGATGTTAAGGCTGATACAGCTGACAAGGACATTCAGAAAAGGTCTCTATGTGCCAAGGCCTCTGGGGCTCTTCAGGGTGGGGAGTTAATGCTAGGAGCATCACTTCGCCCAATAGACATGCAGGACACATGGAGAGAGGATGATGTCACTATAGTGAATGAGCATCCAGTGTGTGAGAAGGATCAGGGGGAGTCTGGGGTGATGCCGGTGACAGGACACCCCTCCCTTCATCTAAAGTCATCACTAAGCCGCAGGGACGAGGCTGTAGCTGAGCCCAGGTCACCCGACAAAAAGACAGGTTGGCATTCTCCCATCTTATTCTTGGCTCTGGTAGAATCCATATTTGGTTGATTTACTACAATGTTTGTGTTTATATGAGTTAAAATTGTATTCGATGTTTCTCTTTGACTAGGCAACGGAAGTTCAGAGATCGATCCATGTGTAATAGATGTTGATGCCCCACCTGACATTCCAGAAGATAGAGACGTTATCCCCCCCTCACCAGAGGGGAACTCCTCAAAGTTCTCTTTTTGTTTTAGGTAAAAAAAAAAAATCATTGATTTTTAAAAAAATTCTTTAACCACCACTCTATTTTTAAACCTATAGCTGAGATATGTTTTATACAAGCATGCATGTATCAAGAAGGACCAAAGAATTTTATTTGTACTAATTCTCGGTGTGACTGCAGCAAATCTGATGCTCCGAACTCTAGTGACATCAGCCACGTGTCACCAAAGGGATCCAGCTGTAGCCTACCAGGGAACACCAAGAAGCCTTTCATTTCTGAAGAGGGAAAATGTAAGTTCTTTTTCTATTTTTTTTTCCACTGTGGAATAAGTCTCTCTTTAGAAATTAGCTGCTTGTGCTTCCTTTGTACCGATTGTTCAAGTAGATTCAGGCAGCTTGTTTGGGTCTCCACCATGCGCCCATAAAGGTGGAGGATCAGAGATGGGGGGACAGCTGTTCAGCATCATGGAGTCCATCTGCCGGCTTGTAGATTCCATCCCTGAAGAAGAGCTCATAGCGCTGCCGGGTGGAACAGAGCTCCTGCTGCAACGAGCTCGCAGGTAAAATAAATAATTAAATGTCAGTGCAGTGTGACTGGATAGCTTTGGTCACCATGAGATGCTGAGGCTGTTTTCACTCTCCTTCCAGGAAGAAATTACTCTCAATGTCTGCTGACACTCCACTGAGATGGCAATCCAGCTGTGAAGCCACTTCAGCAACCAAGCTTGACAGATTTCGGGAAAGCAGCAATTTTTTGTTTACCACTCCGCAGCATGCACTGTCTGCTTCCAGAACGGGGCTTTCTGGGAACTCCTTCCAGTTCAGGGGGTCCTCGTCTGCCCCGTCCATTGGTGACAACACAGTCTTCAACGATTCTGACTGCTTTATTAGCAGCGTTCAGACAGAAACTTCCAGAAGAGCTGCTTCACTGTCTAGCCCGAGCATCACAGTGGGAAAGGGGACGGGACGCACCCGCAAAACCTATGCAGGCTCCCCTCTGGATTGCAGCTCCGCCACACGCTGCAGCTTCCCTGCCGATCAAACTCGTGAGTCTGAGATGAACTCGACCCACTTCTGGTCCACAGAGGGGCCAGTGGATAGCCCTGGGAGCAGGCTGGACACACACGTCCGGGTTCTGGGGAGTTCTCACGCCTCAGCGGACATGGACCCGGATGACATCTTCATCGACGACTTTGACATTGATGACTTTGACGAGTCAGACATCCCAAAGTACTTCGAGAGTCCCCCAAACCAGCCGTCTAGGGCCACGACTGGGCCGATAAGAGAGGGAGGGCCGAGCAGGACGCCTCGGGAAAAGGAGTACATGCCTCCGGCTTCGGCCGCAAAGCCAGGCAAGCTTCGTTCTCCAGGTGTGTGTGCGTGACGTCGGCGGCCATGGGTGGTGGGTGCATCTTGGTCCGCATATGTCAGCTCTCTTCTTCGCCCCCCCCCCACCAGAGCCCACTGCTCCAAACCCAGCCCACGACCGCTTCCGGGGCTTCAGCTTCCCCCACTCCACCGAGATGATGAAGGTCTTCCACAAGCGCTTTGGCCTGCATCAGTTTCGCTTTAATCAGCTGGAGGCCATCAATGCCACGTTCCTGGGCGAGGACACCTTTGTCTTGATGCCTACAGGTCTGTGCAGAAAAATCAAAAGATACAACCTTGAGGTGCATTTGTCATATCATACTATGCAGAAGCCATCATATAAGTGTATCCTTTGGTTTTAAATTAGAATGTTTCTATAACAAAAGCTAGCTGATACTCGTTGATCTTTAAACAGTCCTCTGCAGATGGGCATGTCGTCCTGAATTGTCGGTTTAAGCTGCCAGAATGATTACTCTGAAATGTGCGTGACGAGTCACATGTCATTGGTGTGTTGTTGTTATAGGGGGGGGTAAAAGCCTCTGCTACCAGCTGCCTGGGTGCGTCTCCCCAGGAGTGACTGTGGTCATTTCCCCTCTGCGCTCACTCATTGTGGACCAGGTGCAAAAGCTGACGACGCTGGATGTAAGTTTTTTTTTTTTTTTGGTCGTCTGCAGCACTGTGTTTTCCCTACTCTCCTGCGCTTCGGCTGCCAGGGCCGGGTAGCCCTCTGTCTGTCTGATTACTGTGCGCATCCCCATGTCCAGATTCCGGCCACCAGTTTATCGGGAGACAGGAGTGACAGTGAAGCTGGGAAGATTTATATGCAGCTGTCCAAGAAGGATCCCATCATTAAACTGCTTTACGCCACCCCGGAGAAGGTGACGTCCTTTCAAGGCTCATACTGTCGGTTTTTCGTTTTCGCGCGTGTGCTTTTTAGCCACAACGACGCGAGTTGCTGAATCTGTCCCTGATTAGCCTCTGAAACGCTCCTGTAGGTGTGTGCCAGTGGCAGGATGATAAGTGCACTGCAGAATCTCTACGAGAGAGGCCTCCTGGCTCGCTTTGTCATCGACGAAGCCCACTGCGTCAGTCAGGTACGTGCCCAGTGCGAGGCGGCAGTATCCCAAAGGCTCTCATGTGCCTCCTGCTGCCACGTTCTCAGATTTTTCATTCGAGTTCACCAGGGTTCTCACGGGACATGAAGTTTCTGGAAAATCGTGGAATTTTTACGTCCGTTCCTGACATGGAAAGTCAGGGGATTTGATTTTTTTTTTTTTGGCCCGAGTCATGGAATATCTGGGCATTTTGTTTGATCACACTTTGTGTCATCAGAATGTAATATCTTTCATGCAGTATTTATCTTTAAAAGGTTATTCCACTCGTTTCTCATATTGCATGACAGATCGTTATTGGTCAATTATGCTGCCCCCATTTTTACCCTCCCTGCTCGTCACAACGGGAAATCACTTCAGTCAAGGTATGCAGTGTCCTGTAGCTGCTAACGAAGGCAAACACGCCTGGAAAATGTAAATTTCAAGAGCTTTGGCTACGAAATGTGCTTCAAGATTATCAAACGGAGCAGATGGCATTCAGGAGGTTCTTCAGGAGGAAACCTGTGCCCTTGAAACCTTTGCTTTATCTGTGGATCTTTGTGATACTGAGGGAATCATAGATTCAGAGTGACAGAAATGTCCGCTGAAATCAGGCTGAGAATGAGCATGCCAGCCATCCTGCCCGTGCCCCACATGCCAGCCATCCTGCCAGCGAATCCGCCAGCAGGTGGATTACGAGGAAGCGATGATGTGTGTGTTAGCTACCAGGTCAGGGGTCATGGCGGCACATGTGACGGGTCCAGCTCATACGAAACATATCTGGAGCACGCAAGCCAGTTTGTGTGCCAGTTATTCAGAAGATAGCAGAAGCTGATAAGTATTGGCACTTAAAGAATTTGCGGCTTGCTTTTGCACATTATTGTGGTTGGTATCGCAAGTTATGTGGATAAAAATAGACGTGCATGCTCTGTTGAGTTTTATATCTACATGTTAGATGGCTGTGTTTAAACTGGCCTGTCAGGCTGGTTCATGTGCTTCTGTTCCCACTGAGTCCAATAACGTTTGGTGTTCCAGTGGGGCCATGACTTCCGGCCTGATTACAAGCGGATGTACGAACTCCGGCAGAAGTTTCCCAAAGTGCCCATCATGGCGCTCACGGCGACGGCGACGCCCCGCGTCCAGAAGGACATCCTCAACCAGCTGCAGATGAGCAAGCCACAGGTGTAAGTGTGAGCGGGCGTTTGATGGCCACCAGGTGGCGCCCGAGAGCCGTGCCTTCAGATGTAATTAATGCATCGAGTCCCTCATGTCTTCATTACTTCCACAGGTTTACGATGAGCTTTAACAGGTATAACTTGAAGTACACCATCCTGCCCAAAAAACCCAAGAAGGTAGATGCTGACTGCGTAGAATGGATCAAGAAGCACTACCCGCGTATGTACACACTGAGGCCAGTTTAAGCTGCTGTTATATCGACTGCCGCTCTGAGCTCTCGTATATGTACCTCATTACAGGGGACTCCGGCATCATCTACTGCTTGTCACGCAACGACTGTGACTCGATGGCAGAGAGCCTGCAGAAAGCTGGCCTGGCGGCGCTGTCGTACCACGCGGGTCTGAAAGACGGCGACCGAGAGTACGTCCAGAGCAAGTGGGTCAACCAGGATGGCTGTCAGGTAAGCATGGTGCCTCTCTGAGTTGTCTGCCACTCCGCTTCAGCTCAACGCACGGCCGTACTCCTTCAGCCTGTATCCACTTCCCCAGTTTGCCCAATGCCACCCCCCCATCTCCACTCTCGTGCTTCAGGTCCATTACACACATGTTGACGTTTGACAGCTAGTCATTTGTTGTTGCGTAATGCTCAATTGTGTTAATACAACACTGAAATTCAGCTGGTTCGTTAAAGTCCTTAATTTTATTTTTAGATTTTCTATTTTACTATCATTTTTTTTGTCACCTCATTTACCCATTAGTACTAGTGCTATGTCTGAGAATGTGACAGAATTATGTTTCTGACTGAATGAATGTAAAATAGTCTCCATGCTGAGGTTTTTGGCTGACCGAGCCAGACACTCTCTTCTCTTCTCTTGTTTTAGATTAGTGTTTTCGTAACCCGGTCCATGTGAACCGTCAGGCAGGGTTAGCGGAGAGGGAGCAGAAATGTGGACCGTCTGGGGGGGGGTCTCCAAGGACCAGTGTGAGAAACACTGTCCTTGTTCAGAGTCGCGGCATCTTTGCTGCTCCGTTAATATGGCTGACACCCCCCGCCCACCAGGTGATCTGTGCCACCATCGCGTTCGGCATGGGCATCGACAAGCCGGATGTGCGCTATGTAATCCACGCCAGCCTGCCCAAGTCTGTGGAGGGTTACTATCAGGAGTCCGGCAGAGCCGGCCGAGATGGCGAGGTCTCCCACTGCGTGCTTTTCTACTCCTATACGGACGTCATTCGCATCAAGAGGCTAATCACCAGTATGTATTTCAGGGTAGTGGAGCGGGGGGGCTTGGATGGTCTGGCACTGTGGTCCCCGAAAGCACACCCTGACCTGCTCCAGTAAGCGGTCAGTTGTGCTCTTTGGCTACAGTCTGGAACCCGACCGGTAGAGTTTTAATTGCTGTTTTCACACACAGTGGACAAAGAAGGAAACCATCAGTCCAAAAGCACCCACTTCAACAACCTCCACAGCATGGTACATTTTTGTGAGAACATAATGGAGTGCCGAAGAATACAGCTCATGGCATACTTTGGGGAGAAGAACTTCAATCCCAGTTTCTGCAAGAACCACCCGGAAGTCATCTGCGATAACTGTGCACGGCCCAACGTTAGTGGAGCTCTTACTCCCTGCGAATTCTCAGGATGTGACCCTCAGGTGTCTTGTTTGAAATCGATTAAGTGAAGTTTTGGTTTCTTTTAGCAATACAAGTCCAGAAACGTGACCGAAGATGTGAAAAGGATTGTGAAGTTCGTGCAGGAGAACTGCGAAAAGGTTGGAGCAAGATACAGCAAAACCGCACAGCAGAACCGACTGACTCTCAACATGCTGGTTGATATTTTCTTAGGTACGTTTTCTTTAATGTGGTGAGTACTTTTATTTTCAGTGTAGGTCTTTCCCCCCTCCCCCCCCCCCTTTTTAAAATCCTAATTGTTTATGGTGTGACCCTCTCACAGGAGCGAAAAGTGCTCGGATCCAGTCAGGAATGTTTGGGGTAGGCAGTGCGTACTCCAGACTCAACGCTGAGAGGCTCTTCAAGAAACTAGTGCTGGATTACATCCTAGAAGAAAACCTATACATCACGGTTAATGGCCAGGCTGTGGCCTACATCTACCTGGGCCGGAACGCAGGCAGTGTCCTTAACGGCTTCATGCAGGTGAGAGGCGGGGGCCGTCGTTTGTAACCAACTCCCGTCCTGAACTGACTTGTTATTCATGGCTTTATCAGTTTCCAGCAAGGAAAAATACTTGGATCACGCAACATGCAGTTGCCAAGACTTGCAAAAGTTGCACACCAATATATTTCCGAAAGCTTAAGGGGTTGATGATAAAATCATGATAAAATGATAAAAACCATTTGGATGATGTCACTTCTTGTTTACATTTTACTGTTGTCCCCAAGCAAAGGTGAGATGATGTCATCCGCTGCAGGTGGAGTTCCAGGAGACGGAGAGTGCCTCCAGTATCAGGAAGCACAAAGCTGCTGTCACCAAGGCAGTCTCCCAGAGGGAGGAGATGGTCCAGAAGTGCCTGCAGGAGCTCAATGAGCTGTGCAAGAAGCTGGGCAAAATCTTCGGGATACACTACTACAATATATTTTCTACTGGCACTCTCAAGAAAATTGCCGGTGAGCAGAGCTTTTTTCCCCTAAAGTGTTTCAACGACAGATGTGATGTGTTCCTTGCTGCGCCTGAGCCTGACAGTGTGGCCGCTCTGCAGAGACCTTGTCTGCCGACCCTGAGGTGCTGCTGCAGATCGACGGCGTGACCGAGGACAAGCTGGATAAGTACGGAGCTGAGCTAGTGGAGCTGCTACAGAAGTACTCGGAATGGCAGCTGCCAGGTGAGCGGTCACTCTGCTCGACAATTTGATATGTCTGTCTCTCAACATCCATCCATCCATCCATTGTACCCCTGGTACAGTTGGTGGCTCTTTTCCACTGCCACCAAAAACAGAGCTGTTTCTGAGCCTTACCTGTACTCACATGGACTTTCCTTCTGGCCACGCTGGTTGCGTCACCACCATCTGATTAGGCGAACTGCACCTGTGCACATGGATTATCTAAAGGGAAAAGCATATATTCTATATCATTCATTATTTATTTAGTATCGCACATCGCAATATATTGATGCATTCCCGATAACTCATTCAAATGTCCGTCCTACTTAAAAACAGCTCAATGAAATGGATTCATAATGCAAATTGGTAGCAGAAATTAGCACACAGTACGAAAAAAATAATTGCACATAGTAAATCACGATGTATACCGTGTGAACATAAATATGCGCCCCGTCAGTTTTTTTTTGACAGTCTCTCGTCAAACCGGCAGCGCCTTTACCGAGTCGACCCCTCTGTAGCAAGCAGGAACCGTGCTGTAGCTAGTTTCACTTCAAGGTACAGCTCAGGTACTGGGCGGTTCGTGTGTTCGAGTAGAAAATTCCCAACAATGAGACTAACACTTATCATACAAATAGGGCACAAGGCAGGGGACCCCGGTCAGGAGGCCCCAGTGTTTAACTGGCCTTTAATGCTGATATGCTTTGTTGGGTGCCAGGTGAGAGTCCTCTCTAAACAGTGGGAGTCCTCGGTTAGCTTTAAGCTTTTAGCCCAGGAGTCTGCGGCGCCGGCTTCCTTCCTACACACAGCTCTGCTTCATCTCCGTCCCCCGCAGTGGAGGAGCAGGACGAGGGTCCCAGCGACGCCCAGGGCTGGGTCGACGCATCATCCGGCCGAGGTGCCGACGGTGAGTATGGGGGCGAGGAGGATGGAACATCGGGCTATTTCAGAAGAAGGGCCGCCCAGGGAAAGAAGCGAAAGCAGACCTCCTGTTTCCGGAAGCCCAAGAGGCAGAGAGGAAGCTCTGGCAGCAGGCAGCCCTCCTCCAGTGGGTAAGCGCTAGCTTGCCGTTACGTACACGATTAGTTTACTTTGCTTTCATCTCGTCTGCAAAAGCTGGCGATTCGTCCCCCAAATGCTTACCTGGCTGGGTGTGAAAATGTATTCATCCATTTTGCGATGGAAAAATAGACGTTTATACCGTGAATGATTTATGGTTATAAATTTAGGCTTTTTGCTGATAATGAATGGTGTTTTAAAAATGTAATCACATTGACCTGATGGCTAATCAGGTCCACCTGGGTTGATGTATATAATTTAAAAATTCAAATAAAAATATAATTCACAAATTTATAAATTTTACGTTCATCAGTATGAAGAATATTCTGCTGTTAATGTTCACATTGGAAAGCAGTGGATGTGAATTTAATTTCCTATAAAATTGTTTTAATTGCTGCTTGTCACATAGACCAGAGCTGCCTCACTATGAATGCGGCCGTCATCCAGATGAGGATTTTGACATTATTGACTTTCTTTTTCCCCCATCCTGGTTCGGCGACAGCGGTGACAAGCCCTGGGCTTCTTGGAGTTACAGAGGAAAGGCCAAAGTCCGGCCCACAAACGCGGGCAGGGGACGCGGGTCGCAAGCGGCAGCCTCTGCGGTGAGGAGGCCGGGCATGATGGCCCTGCCCACCGCCCGCTCCAGCCAGCGGCCCTTCCTCAAACCCGCCTATTCACACCTGGGCTAGTGCTTAGCTAAGCCATGGACAACTTAAGCCAGCTTCAGTATCTGTAAATACTATGTACGTGTTTAACTTTTTACGTGTTTAACTTCCTGAATACTTTTTAATTAAATCAAAATTACATTTTTATCTGAGTTTTCTTAAATATTTAAAAATACAGTAACTCCTTTATTTAAGACCCCCATATAATAGGATTATAACAGTCAGAATTGTACACTACTATGTATTTTGTCAGTCATGCTGCAAATGTAACTCGTACATGGATCATTCTATTGTCCATCCATCCGTCCATCCATCCATTTTCTGCTGCTTATCCGGGGTCAGGTCATGGGGGCAGCAGTCTTAACAGGGATGCCCAGACCTCCCTCTCACCAACCACCTCTTCCAGCTCCTAATAATCTATGCTATTCCTCCTGGATCTGAGGTTTGACCAATAAGCAGACCTTCCTCTTCAGTACCTCAGCATAGACCTTCCCAGGGAGACTGAGGAGTGTGGTGATCCCCCTAAAGTTGGAACACATCCTCCGGTCCCCTTTCTTAAAGATTGTGACCACCACCCCAGACTACCAATCCAAAGGCACTGTCCCTGACATCCACACAATGTTGAAAAGGTGTGTCAGCCAAGACAGCTCAACATCAAGAGCTTTCAAAAACTCTGAGCCTTACCACCAGAGTTCTTTGATTACTTCAATGACCTCAGCTCTAGAGATGGCAAGTTCCCCTCAGATTCCTCCAGCTCTACTTCCTCCAAGGGAAGCATATCAGTGGGATTCAGGAGATCCTCAAAAATATTCTTTCCACCGCCTGACTATATCCCCATTTGAAGTCAGCAGTTCTCCATCCCTGCTGCAAACAGCATGAGTAAAGCACTGCTTCCCCTTCCTCAGTCACCTGATAGTTTGCCAGAATCTTTTCGAGGCCAACCAAAGCCCCAGCCCTGGCTCCAGGCTAAGGCCCTCATCTCTTATTCTTATGTGTTCGTATGAAATTTTGATTCACCAGAAAAAGAAAGAAAAAAGTCTTATGCAAGTTAGAATCAATAGTACCCTTCGTATTTCTTTGGGATCCATCCATTTTCCATACGCACTTCATCCTATGCACAGTCACAGGGGCCTGGAGCTTATCACAGAGGCTATGGGTGCAAGGCAGGGAATGACCCAGGATGGGGTGCTAACCCATCACAGGACACACACACATAGGCAATATGCCAACTTTATTTATGTGGGTTGGAGGGGGGGGGTAAAATTAGAGAACCTGCAAGAAACCTCACAACAGCACAGGGAGAACATGCAACATGCATGAGTCGTGGCAGATTAGGACCCTGGTCCCATAGCTGTGAGACAACACGTTTAACCACTGAGGCACACCTATAATGAGGAAACAAACTCAATATGGTATAGTACTGCTCCGAATGATTATGCAGGTATCTCAAATAAGTCCAGAAAAGTCCACAAAAATGGCAATGGAGAATCCTATTTGTGTGTGTATGTGAGTTATGTATGTTACATTGTGTGGACCAACATCTGTGCATGCAAATGAAAAATTAGAAATGCAAAATGTGTTGTATTTTGCCGATTTTGCCCCAGCCGATTAGTCCGTTAGATTGAGGATGTCCTTATTTCCCAAGAGGCTGAGCAGTCAGCTTCCAGGACACGCATACAGCTCGTGTGAGGGGCGTGGAATTTACACATTTGTGCTGCATTCGTTCCTCTCCTGGCATGGGCTTGTACATTCTAAAGTATTTTTTTTTCTTCTAAGCATTTAAACAACATTCTATGGGGGTTTTAAGCCTGTTTCTGACATCATAAATTCTAGCAGTCAATGGAAGAATAGAAATGCAGAGAAAGGGAGGTACTCCAGTCTCACTCCATCCATGCAATAAATCCGAGGTTTGCATCTCACCGTGTACGTAAGAACATAAGAAATTTACAAACGAGAGGAGGCCATTCGGCCCATCAAGTCCGCTTGGGGGGAAGTTAGCTAATAGCTCAGAGTGGTTTATCCTGGATTGTTACTTGTTGAGCTCTAGTGTCCAGCGTGGGAAGTGCTTGTTCTTCCTTTGTCCCTGAGAGCACATGCAATTCCTGCCACTACCACACCACAACTAGTACGAAAATGTAAATAAATCTTTATAAAGATTACAATTTACCTGTATTATGTTAATATAACCACAATAATGGAAAAACTGGTCCACTAAAACAGCTGTGGGCTCTGACAGGTTCCTTAACGTACTGCTAAAATTATAGATTCAGCTGCTGCCTTAGCAATAAATATTAAATCATGTCTAATGGAATGCAGACAGACGCTGCTGAAAGACCTGGTTGAACGTCTTAGGCTAATTAAAACGGCAGCAGAGTGAGGGTAGTATCATGGCCGGCGGCTGCCTGGTACTCCCTCATTAGGGGCTGTTCAGGAGAGCCAGGCCCAAAGCCCTCACTGCCCCCTTCACATTAATCACAGAGCCAAAAACCAGCCGCCATCTTTTTTCTCAAGAAAATAAAAATAGCTACAGCAAGGGTTGCTTAATTATTTTTAAATGGAGAACTTGAGTTCAGTATGTGGGCGATGTAGGTTTATGTCGCATAGCTTATGCTGCTGAGTTCAGTGCATTACACTAATTTCCCAGCTTCTGCCAGTCATACTCAAGCCCTTAGTTGTGACATAAGTAAGGACAGAACGTTTGAGGGCTCAACATGTATAGCGCAGTGTTTCTCCACCCAAACGGTACACATTTTTGTTTGCATTTAAATGACACTTAATCAAGCTGTAGTGCTAGGCACTTTGGACCAATCATGTTTGGGAAATGTACTACATAAAATTTGAACTGAAGATATTGTTTAAAAAATATATGCAAGCTACTCAAGACAGAATCCCCAAGGGAGGGACAGCCACATTTGAACTGATTCATCATTTCTCCAGGGACTGACTGAGCCTGCTTTGTTTGCTTTGGATCGAAGTACCCGTTAAATAAAAGTAAATATTTAAATGTGCATCCGATTACTCTGGAGAGGACTGAGTCCAGTCCTGCAAACAGCAGTAGATGCTGAATATCTATGATACAAATCGCAGTAAAGGGAACTGTAGATAATGCATGTGATGTGCTTTCACAAGTCAGATCAGCATTTTAATAACAAAATCAGGAGGAGTTAGTCATCTCTTTTTAGAAAGTAGACCATTACTAGGCTGCTTCCTCTGAAATCAGCTCTTGCAAATACTGGAATATTAATATTACTTGCAGTCTGTCACTGAAACATTGGACTATTGTTAAATGGCCTAGATTATACATCACTTCTTTAAATTATAATCAAAATATAAGTGGTACCTCGGTTTGCGAGCAAAATTCGTCCCGGAAAAGTGCTTGTAATCCAAACACTCGTATATCAAAACGAATTTTCCCATAAGGAATAATGGAATCTCAGATGATTCGTTCCACCACCCAAAATTGTTCATATAAAAAGGATGAATACAAAATGTAAAATAAAAATACATTAAACAGATTAACCTGCACTTTACATTTGAAAGGAATCGTGGATGTGAGGGAGACAAAAGAGAGGAGAGGAGGAGGGCTATTTTGTAGGATGACTCTCACTATAACCATCGGAATCACTGCTATCTGTTGGTTCACTGGAATCTTTTTCTTTTTGTGCGACCATAACAAGAAACCTACCCAATGACAGCCGCCGCTTCTGCCTCCTTTTCAATTTCGCGGAAATGTGACATTGCATTGTCGTTAAGCAGATTCATCGTTCGTACTGCTACGCCCTTATTCAGGTGGTGCTTTTCTACTAAAGTTTGACAATACGAGTGATGTACGCCGACTGAGACTGAGCATTGGAGACGATTACCCACAATCCCACTGCGAGAGAGAGAGAGAGAGAGAGAGAGAGAGAGAATGGAACCATCGGCTCAGTTGTGATCACGTGACACTCGGCAAGCAAAGCGTATAAGTAACACTCGTATTGCAAGACCTCGCTCGTTTTAAATTTATTTCAAAATTTTGCTCGTCTTTGAAAACACTCGCAGACAAAGTTACTCGCAATCCAAGGTTCTACATTTAAGTAAGGATAGGATCTTTTTTTGTCCATGCCATTTTCATTTGTTTCATTATATAAAATTAAACTGAATCAGTAATCAAAGGCAAAGTCTGATTTGTGTTAAATATGGAACAAACAATATGGGAAGCCATTAAAGTTTTGTCAGTTTCAAGTTACTTCAAAGATAGTTGTGTTTTTTGTGGAAGTGCACCAACAAATTTGTCCACGTCTGTGTGTGTGTAGCAATGTATGCGTGCGTAAATATACTAGATTTAATCAATATTTAAAATTAAAATGGTAGGGATAAATTTAGGTAACAAAAATGTAACGTAAAATCTAGGTAATGGCAGATGTATACAGTTTCGTTTATGTCAGTTGAAAAGAATTAAAGGCATAAGATAAATCAATGATGTATAACATACCGCTAAACATGAATGCAAAATGATTAAAAAAAAAACAAGTTAATCAGTTTAAATCAAAAAGATTCAATTTGGATTTAGCAAAAATATCCATTGCCATTTCTCTCTTGAGCCATTGCTTAAATGTAAGCAATTATAACTACTTGCTAAAGGTTGCATATAAATCGACACACATAGAAAATACAATATTACAGCTATGCATAAAATATATACAAAAGAGAACATACATTGTGTGTAATATACATCCATCAGGTTCAATCAGAATGGTGCCTGTGGAATCTAACCTCCTAATGCATTCTGGAAATAGACCTTACTTACTCCCCATAAGGACACACGACATTTTCTGTGCCCTGTGTTCTGAGGCTGTTCGTCTATCTAATGGTTTCAGAGACGTACTTTCTCTTCCTTGTCGCTGGTTCATAATTCATAGAGCAGTGTTTAGTATTTAGTTTGGTTACTAATGGTTAAGGTTAGGGCTGGGTAGGGGTTAAGGTCTTCATAGGGATTTTCCCCATAGCAATGAATGAAACAATTACAAATTACAAATAATAAAAAACTGTGTGTGTAATTCTTTTCAGAACAATACCTGTGTTAAATATATTAATACTATAATGAAAATTAATAATAGATTAGATTAGATTAGACAGTACTTTATTAATCCCTTTGGCATGTTCCTCCGGGAAATATAATAATATAATATAGTCCTCCAATACTGCAAAATGAATAGTTTGTTGCTTTTTCATTCCTGTGCTTGTTAGGTTATTGCATATTAATACTGTTAAACTGGCAATGCAATTCACCTTTTTTTAAAAAAAATGGACATCATATAAATGTCCTTTGTGGTGACAGCGTGTGGTTCAGTGGGCTAAACCTGTGTGCCTGTAATCACAAAGTCAACGGTTTAATCCCAGCCTCAGCAAGACCCTTAACCCCCAGCTGCTTGGGTGCCCCAACAGGTGGCTGCCCTTCACAGACAGCTTGCTCTACAAAGAGCAAGTTGAGGGAGGCATAAAAGGAATTTCCCCACAGGGACAATAAAGGATTGATTATGAAGAACACTGCCAAAGAACCCTTATTGAATTTATAATATGCTTGCAGTGCAATATCCTGCCTTTTGATGGCAGTATTGCATCTCACTATTCAAAACCAGTTCCAGAGATGGTGGCTTAATGTTTAGCAGCACAGCCATGCCAGGGCAGGGAGTCTGTCTCCCTGCTCCCAGCTCTCCGTATGTAGTATGCACATTCTCCTCATGTGCGTGTGCGTGTCCCCAGGAGACTCCCAGGATGCCCTGTGACAGACTCCCTGGAGAGCGAGTCGGCCTCTTGTCTCGCGTCCCAGGATACGCTTCGGGTAACAGCCCTGAACAGGATGAGTGGGTAACAAGAAGACGGACGGCATTTCCAGAGCTTAAGAGGAGACAAACTTTTCAGTTTTCAATGTTTATTTCAAGTTTTTATATTCTTATGGCACCGGTTACAAGGGACTACCAGAAGGAAACAATATCTCATACTGTTTCACATGGATGGAAGGTTTCCTACCATACAAAGATGGTTTGGAATGAATAGGACTGATCAGGAGCTGCATTTGGCACACAAGTTTGTATATATATATATGTATGTATATATTTATACATTAAGTACATGAACAGCAATCTCCAATCCCACGTTAAAAAGATGAAGTTCTGTCTATGATAGGAATAGCTCGGCCACGTCAGCTGACACTTGACGGCTTATGTGTGTGAGCGTGAGTGCGCCGTATGCTTTGCAGATGCTGATATGATAAAAGCACTATTCTTCACAAGGGTCAGCCTGGCCGGGCCTTCGTTGAGTCTTTAAGCATTCACTGGCTGGGGGAAAAAACAAAAAACAAAACAGCAGGACGACTTGAAGCTCCTCTGAAGACCGTTTCCTAATTCCACTTGAATCACTGTGCACGTATGGTGTTGCTTCCGTATTAGGGGTCCACCTGTAGGTCAGAAGGGCTGTGACACACTGTGATCCAGCCACCTCGCACCCAGAACACAGAGCTGCGTAATGAATGCTGGCATTTGTCATAGCCTTTCTTGGATATATGCTCATCCTTATCAATTTTTAAATCATTGATCATCATGCTGAAGTAATCAGCCACCCGTCTCACTTCTTGAACTGACGGCAAATGGAATCCACCACTGGTATTTCCGCTACTGGTTCTGGGGCGTAGGTGCGAGTGTTTCCTAGGTTAGTACCTGCTCATTGTGTTAAATATCTTTGTCCATAAGGAGACATTATATTCCTCAGTGTCCACAACTGCACCCTAATTAACATCATCATTACATCAACAACATATCACTGTAATGCTTTCTTGGTGAATGCTAACAGTTGAGACATCAATTTCTGTTGAGCAGTGTACCCTTGACTATTGGCCATCTAAATGACATACATCAAACTTCCAATATCAACATTTATTAACCATTTATACAACATAACCTTTTCCTGCTACACTTCAGGTTAAGCCCCTCCCTCAGTGATATGTCTATATCCTTAACCACTCTGCAGCAGAAACAAGGTGCTCCAAAGGAATGAAACGTCAGCTTACTGTCCACAGCCTTCACTGCTCACCCAGCAACCAAGGTAATCAGATGGAAATTCAGGCAGAAAAAGCATCAGGCAAACACAGGCAAGCATGTACACACGTGCTGGGGGAGGGGGGGATTACGCATTGTGCTCTACTTACGGTGTGTCAAGGGAAACTGAGAATCGTTTAACAAACAGCAGGTATAATTAGGGTCACGACTATCAAGGATGATCAAACACTATTCAAAGTAACAGTGTAACTATCACTTTCCTTTGTCAACTGAATAAATTAACGTCAGGGTTCATTTATTGCAAACGAGTGTGTTGGGTTATGATGAAATGTCCGTAACTGTGTCGTCTCTTTTGTGAAACAATGCAAAAATTATTTTTGAAAAAACGCCAGACAAATGCCAAGCAATGCAAATAAAAACACATCAAAATAAATCATTAAATAAAATCAATTTAAGCAGCTATATTGAGGTTCACCCGTTTACAAAGGAAATGACAGGACTACCCCTAATGACAGAAAAGCATCCATGACCTACAACCCACAGCTGTCACTGAAGAAACCATATTCAGTGACCCGAGATCCCGTGTCACATTATTATTGTTATGATTTTTTATTTCATTTTAACCATTATTGCTCATTGAATAATGCTGCTGTTTGTTTCACTAATGGAAAGACTGATTTAGCTACATAATGCTATTAAAGCAGTAAAAATGTCAATCATCGTAAGATCATTAACAACATTTCCCCCTTTTAAATCTCTTTAGACTCAACAGAGTGACACATTAATCGCCTGCTTTTTTATCAACAACAAAAAATCTGACATCCTTTTTAGAAAGAAAATATTAAAACCGTCTGTACAATTATGTGCTTGTAAAATATATTTGTAGGGTAAACTACCTTCAAGTTTACCAAAAAATAAAAAGATTCATGTTTACATGAAAAATATTCTGCTGTTCATTTTTGGTTTCTCTGAGCTTCTAGCTCGCATGCGTGAGTGTCAAACAAATCCACATGCTTTGTCGAGATTCCGATTTTGATTCTGGCTGATAGTGTGCACTTTCTGCTGGCAGCACCAGCATTAAACATGAGAGATTTAGCAATTCCCAGCAAATTTCCCAAGCCAGACTGGTATTTCGCAGTGACGTGGTGAATGGGTGGTCTTTCTGGAGACTCCAGTCACTGCAAATAGCAAACCGCTGGTCGTACACAGACATCTTCCGGAGCCCTGTACATAATGGGAATTACAAGCAGGCAGTGCGCAGAGAACCTCATCTTTTCATGTCCTGTCAGCTTCTTCGGGGTGGGGGCTGTATTTAGCACATTTACCTTGATTTAAATATTAATTTTATTTTTTAAATAAACCATCCAGTTACTCCTTCATGAAGCATTCATCATCACGCTGTTTTTCTTTGCACACTCTCTCACACACAGACACACACAAACTGATAAACACACCAGTGCTTGGGGGAGGGAATGTAAAATTAAAATAAGGTTGTATCCAGAATACACAGGGTATTACAGCATAATTATTGCCTTTGGGCGGACAGACACTCCAGCTCTGTTGGGCCAGAACTCATCTACACTGATCACAATGTCCTTCCTCAAGCCTTAAGACCATATTCAATGTACAAGAGACACGCTGTTCATGTGGACAGAACACCATCAACTTACAGCACAACATGAATGGAGGAAAGTCAATTAGCATGGAAACACAAACCATGCTAAACCACTGAAACTGTCTTGGGGGGCGTGACTGGATCCGTCCCTGTTTTAACTATCTTCCCTGCCATTTATCCCAAAGACGCTTCACCTCACCTAATCCAGACTTAAAAAATGTATAATTTAATTTTTAATAACAAAATAACATTTTGGTTCTCTTAAAATATACATGGAAAAACTGTTAATATATTAGGAAACAAACTACTTGGTACAAAAGTACAGCGTTATTATTTTCATACTATATTTTAGTGCTTTTTCTATAATTAGAAACATCATAGCTGATAGGGGACTAAACTCCCAAATAATTGTTTTTGCATGATTTAAAAAAAATACTCTAAAGCTTGGAACTTTGAATATAATAAACTTGAACAGAAATACTGAAAATACAGCAAAAATGCACACGTGAAAATTGTTTTAAACTCTCAGCTTGAGCTAATAACACTGTTCATAAAGTAAACAGCACATCTAGCTTGATCTATGGGAGCTAGTAAGATTTTTCAAGAGGTTGACCATAATCACGTCTCTAATCAATTACTTACATTGCTAGGTCACACAAAACAATGATGTCTATTTTATTTAACTTTTTGAGAAACTAAATTATTAAGAAACAGAACTCTGCAACAGAGCTCACTAATGCTCACACCTAACTGAATTTTCTACAGAAGTGAATACCTTTGCCATGATAGCAACGACCTTCCTTGTCACTAACGATTTGTTGAATAGATAAAATAAATCACCTCACTTGCAGCTTAGTCAACCTTTTCAATCCCAACAGGTTCACTTAAGTCTGACTTTGTTTACACTCCGTACCACAGCCCTCCACCATAAAGAAAGCAAATATTACAGTGTTTAAAGAACTGGCATAGATGTGGATATCAAAACTTAGAACAAGAGGGAGAACCTGTTTAACGTACTAAAGAACCATTTCGTTTCATATTTGGCAAGTTCAGGGTGATTCTGTCACATATTCATTCTCTTTCTGATGCCAACATTACAATGATTCTTCATGGAAAATGACGGCCTTTTTCCCGCTGGTTCGCCGCAGAAGCCTCGCTCCTCTGTTGCCGGTGTGACGACGTGAGCCACAGTCATTGTTTCAGGTTGGTTGGGGGGGGGGGGGGGGGGGGGGGGGGGGGGGGGGGGGGG